>OY992885.1:98325142-98365142 GCA_963921405.1 Cepaea hortensis | reverse complement strand
ACCCCATGTATTTTCATGCCCAATGTGTCTTCAATGTCTTGTGTCCATCGTCGCGCTGGTCGACCGCAGCCTCTCCTCCCAGGAACCATGTCTTTCTCACTGGTCTCTCCATGTCACCAGTGGCAGCATTATTTATACCTACACTACGGCTCTTGGGGCGGGGGAGGAACCCTGCCTCACCACCGCGGGTTGCAGTTGTCAGGATGTTCCGGGAATTTTTCTGGGAAGGGATGGCGACGAGGGTAGGAACTGGCTGGCTCACCTCGTCATGTCATGGCGTATTACATCATTGTTCGTTCTTCTTCTTCCTCCTCCCCTTCTTTTTTTCTTTTTCTTGTTCCTCTTCCTCCTCTTCTCATTCTTTGTTGTTGTTGTCAAAGAAACAAACATAGACAAACAAAAAGAAAGAATGACAGAAAGGCAAAAAGTAAGACATAATGAAAGACAGACGGACACACTAACGGAAGGGCAGTAGCAATCGATGGAGGGAGCAGTCGATGGAGGGAGGAAGCGAACGGTGGAGGGAAGCTGGTTAAGCAGGCAGACAGACAGAAGAAAGCCAGACAGAAGAAAGAAATAAAGACAGACAGACAGACACACCCACCCACCCACCCACCCACCCACCCACCCACCCACCCATCGACAGACAGACAGACCAGATAGACAGAAAGAAAGCTATCAAGGAAGGGTGGGCCAGTAGACAGGCGGATGGACGGATAGACACAAAGGAAGGAAGAAAGGAAAAAAGGAAGGGATTAAGGAACGGAAGAGAAGAAGGAAGTAAGTATTTATTGGGCTTATAATAATAATAGCATTAGCATTTCTTTTTCCCCCTGGGCACACGCGTGAGCAATGAAAACCTGTAGATAACAGCTAACACTGACAACGCCAGGCGCCCAGAAACCCGGAGGAAAATGCAGATATCTAAACCAAACGAAATAATTCACGTCAATTAAGCCGCACAATCAGGCACAATCGATCATAGACATATCAAGTATACCAGGACGCATTTCGATGCTCAGCTACACTGGCGGAATTTAAGGTTTAATTTGCCAAGATTCAACAATTCAAACTTTTGAGGTGTGTGATTTGGCAGAGAAAGTAAATATACGTGCCTTAGACAAATACATTATACGTGGTTTTGTCTGATACGTGGTTTTGTCTGTCTTACAAGTAGCAAGCATTACACCTTATTAACTTTTTAAAGTCTGTTCGTTGGATTCTCACTATTGACTTGTGTGTAATATCAGTAATCCAGGGTGCGGTGTCTTTAAAATAAAAAAAAGAGACGAGGTGTGTGGTGCAAAAGCGAGTGTTTTAGAAAAAAAAAATAAAGTCTTAAAAGTCATTGCACCGGATTGTATCCCATATGGCTCGTTCTCTTTCCGCAGGGCGGCCTGCCGAAAGCGTCGCACAAAGCACAAACTCCGTAGCTCCAGCGACGACCTCCAGGAGTCTCCGAGAAAATGCACTCGTGAACCGAAAGACATAGCCCGGAATCGAACCCACAACCTTCAGAGCGCGAGGCAGACGGCTTGACTCTGGAAGACTGGTGGTATAACCAGAGGTCAGTGTCACCGAGAAGGTGATCGCGCTTACGCTTAAATTTCCTGTGCGCTGACAGCGGCTAGTAGGTTTATTCCACACGCTGGTGAGTTGAATTTAAACGCTGGCTTCTTGTTCAGAAAGTGATGACGACCTGAGCATAAAATTGCCTAAAATCTCAACCTAGGGTTGAGTGCAGCATCCGGCAAAGGACACGCGAAATTGTTATGGTGTAATGGTTGTGACGTTATGCTGATAGTGGCTTGAGCGCGGTGGGTTCGATGCCAGCTCTCGTCGTTTGCTACTGGAGGAAAATAGCGGCTATCTATTCCTCCGTGCACTCGGAGGTACAAAATATGATGGTCCTAACACATCACATACCCACAGCAGTTTTGATTGATTGATTGATTTAGGAACCGACATCACAACATTCGGGGCATTCCCACAGGCGCTCCGTCCGTCCCCATCCTCAGCAGCCAGCGAAGAGTTCTAACACCAATAGTACCAGTAGCAATCTGATTATATGTCCGTCTCGCCTTTCCTCTGAGCGTCGAGCGTCGGCCAGATCCCCTCGTCACTCCTCGCTGTCGCATTCTTGCCAGACCATGTTGCTCCATTTGCTCCTCCGAGGTGTACACGTGTTCCCACAAGGCCGCAACCACGTCTGCCTTGTCATGCATCAATACTCCACCAAATTTTGCAGAGCCAGCCAATCTGTCCGCCTGTTCATTTCCCAGCACACCAGCATGCCCCGGAGAAAAGATCCAGGCGATGCTTGCCACCCGTGACCTACGAAGCGAAGCAAGCCACTGCGTGAAGCATACCTGTTCTCACCTTCCTCAGCATGCTTTCTGAGTCAGTTAAATCCCGATGTGTGTATGTGTATCGTATTCTCGATCCAGCGGAAAGCTGCACTGACCGCCTCCACCGCCATTCTTAAGCTAAATGTTGTGGTATCATATGCCAGGCTCTCTTGCACCAAACGTCTACCGTTAGCTTTTGCTATGAACCCTCAGGCACTTCTCCTACCTCTCGACACCGAACCATCTGTGTAGATAATCACATCACCCGGGCGAGCAAACCCACAGCAGTTTCCTGCTACAAGGCTTGTTTGTGCTTGGGACCCTAGAATTAAGCTTGAGACTAGAATTATGATTGGGACTCTAGAATTATGCTTGGGACTCTAGAATTATGCTTGGGACTCTAGAATTATAATTGGGACTCTAGAATTATGCTTGGGACTCTAGAATTATGCTTGAGACTCTAGAATTATGCTTGAGACTCTAGAATTATGCTTGGGACTCTAGAATTATGCTTGGGACTCTGAAAGATTATAAAACATATGTATGGATTGACGGGAGACCTTTGTGCAATCTGCTATTTGCTGATGATATCCACACCGCGAGGTACAAGAGACATGATGAGATGAGATGAGATGAGATCGATCGTAGAGCTGGAACAGAATTAGAACTGACCTCTTGACAAGACTGGAGAAAATGTCAAGATAGTATGGAATGGAAATTAGCATCGATAAAAACAAGATACTGGCGAATAGCTACAAAGAACACGGAACAAGTCCCATCACAATAAATAGACAAACACTAGAAGAAGTGAACACCTTTAAGTATTTAGGATTCACTATGTGCACAGTGGCAGTTCACCGGTCTGGGGTGCCTGCCAAACCAGAAGGACTACAATGGTATGACAGAACCACCAATGTGAAGTTAATGAAGATAACAAGGCAAATACAAATGAATTATAAGGTAATGAGAAAAACGCTGTCGCTGGATAGGACAAACATAGAGAACAACTGAGAATAGTATAACTAGAAACGCCTTTGTGTGAATTCCACAGGGCAAAAGAAAAAGAGGAAGACCCAAAAATACATATAGAAGAGAAGGAGAAACAAGAATTACTTATATGGGGAGGACGAAGAATAAGAAGCAGCAAATGAAGAAGGGGAGTAAGAGGACCACGGCGAAAAATAAGAAGCAGCAGAAGAAGAGAAACAGGACGAAGAATAAAAAGCAGCAGAAGAAGAAGAAGAGAAAAAGGACAAAGAGGAAGAAGAAGAAGAAGAAGAAGAAGAAGAAGAAGAAGAAGAAGGAAGTAAATGTGAGAATCTTTTCAGCAGGCCGTGATATGGGCGATGCTCTGCAGTACCTGAATCCAAACGATGACTATATTTGCATATCGAATGTTGAGTTCATTTTAGTTGATTGGTCTGAGACAGAAGAAACAAAATAGATAACTAGAACATAATGATATAATCTAGTAGCTTGCCATATTAAAGTTAGTGGAGTGTCTTTTACGGGATAGAAAACTACAGCATAATAAGTTAATGTAACAATTTGCTATATTATAGTTAGTGGAGTGTCTTTTACGGGATAGAAAACTACAGCATAATAAGTTAATGTAACAATTTGCTATATTAAAGTTAGTGGAGTGTCTTTTACGGGATAGAAAACTACAGCATAATAAGTTAATGTAACAATTTGCTATATTAAAGTTAGTGGAGTGTCTTTTACGGGATAGAAAACTACAGCATAATAAGTTAATGTAACAATTTGCTATATTAAAGTTAGTGGAGTGTCTTTTACGGGATAGAAAACTACAGCATAATAAGTTAATGTAACAATTTGCTATATTAAAGTTAGTGGAGTGTCTTTTACGGGATAGAAAACTACAGCATAATAAGTTAATGTAACAATTTGCTATATTAAAGTTAGTGGAGTGTCTTTTACGGGATAGAAAACTACAGCATAATAAGTTAATGTAACAATTTGCTATATTAAAGTTAGTGGAGTGTCTTTTACGGGATAGAAAACTACAGCATAATAAGTTAATGTAACAACTTGCTAGTTAAAGATGTAGCATGTTTTTTACCGAATGTCGCAGTAACTCCTTACATTTATAGACTGTAATTAAATATATGGCCGGCTTCCTGGCCTAGAAGTTAGAGACTTTTCTCCGTAATCTCGTATACTCTCGTAGGTGACGTAACGACGGTGAGAATCAGCAATGGTTCGAATCGCGACGGTAACTTACGGGGTATGTGAGCCGGCCGCTCAGAAAGCAATGTCAAACTACTGAGCGTGATCTTGCCAAGAAATCAACAATCAGCAGAAAGTTGCTGATGTTGACAGCAATGTCCTGTAAAGGATATGCAAACAATAAAAACAATTAAATATATCCACATTATGAGAAGACAAAAGCAGGACTGTGTTATGACAACTGGAAGGATCTATTGAATGAGATGTAGAGGAAGGCAGTGAGAGACAATTCTCGACAGTCTTGTATCATGGCACGGAAGGGAGTCAATACACGAATGTGTACATGCTGTTGGAGATCGGAAGATATGAAGCAGCATGATCGTCCTCGCCAGTCGGCAAGACACGTGATGATGATCATAATTGTTATTTTGTTTTTAGACAATACTGCGTTCAGTAGTTTTCCATTGATTTCAGACGGCCGACGCTCAAACCGTTGTGGAAATCAACGCCAATAGTGCAAGCTTACGACGTGTGGAGATACAATCGGGTGTCCAGGTAATTTGGGAATTTTAGCAAGTTATTGTCGGGCCAACTGTTAACATCGAACCCGATACGTGCAGATTGTTCAACTGCATTCACTAACCCCCAAGCGACAACCGCCGACAATAACGTGCTAAAACAACGTATGTACATATGCACCTGGTTGCATTTCCACACGTCATAAGCTTCCACTATTGGCCGGCCTACATCTTCCGCTCACTCGGTCGCGGAGTTCGTCATGGGCCGCCAGTGTTTATTATGCGCCAGGTGTACAGGGAAAGGGTTGAGCTGTCGTAATTCTCAAACACACACCGGACGAGTTTACTGAACACCGCTGAGTCTGCTCGTTAGCACAGGTGGTTCGCATGCTTATGTGGTCAACCCAGTGACCAACGTGTTTGCGGTCAACTGGTGGTTATGTCTGTCTGTATTCTGGTAATATGTGTACATCTGATATTGGATTTCCTTTGGAATTGGATTTTTTACCTTTGTTGCGGCTAAAATTGTGAAGTAGTTGTGCTTTTCCGTGTATGCTATAGTTTCTTTTTAGGACAAAGAAAAACTAATGCAGGTGTATTATGAATAGGAGTCGCGCGGCTCTTAAACGTCAGATGCGCTGATTGGCGAAGTTGCGGGTTCAACCCCTACACTGGTTAGCTGAACATGAAACGTTGACCTCTTTTATTGACTTGGGGACGTAAATAACAAGTATATCAGAAATCGGAGTGGGTTCGTCTGATGGTGGGGGACACCAGCATTAGGAAAAGCTAATCCACACGCGAAAGTCAGTTCAGTGTGGACTACGCTCGAGTTTAACAGCTTTGTCTCTTTAGAGACAGGGTCTCGGGGGGGGGGGGGGGGGGGGGAAGATTAAGACATCTTTCAAGATAGCGTTAATACAAGAACCGATTACTTGATATTGTTTTTCCCTCCATACTTTACGGTTCTATACTTCTCGCCCTACTGAAATTCGTTTTATAACGTAAGTAGACCCGCAAATCACCTTTTATGCAGAAGTCTAGACTTGTTCTAGTATGTGCTTTTAAATGTTACATATATTGTGTAGGGGCGGGGGGAATTTATAGGGAGGAGATACGAAGGGGTGGGGGGTGACATTCTAAACATATGGTGAAGGGGTGCATGGACCAAAAAAGGTTGAAAACCACTGTCTTAGAACATCGTCAAGATGAACAGAGGACACTGATGACACCGTGGGCATAAAAATGCAAAGATGTTCATTGGTGACGCCAGACAAGATACTGGTTAAGAACAAGAGCTAAGAACATCGACCAGTTTTGTCACTGACAAGAAGGAAAGCAATGCAGACTGATTACTTTAAGTATCTTCTTTAAACTGAAAATTACAAACAAATGCCCCGAAACAGGAGCCTGCTATCGGTTTATGATGTGCCACAACCATTATGCGAGGGTAAGTCAATAAGTAAGTCACAAATGGCTGTTAGAAAATACCTACACATGATAACAATTTGAAATTAGTTTATTGTTATACATACATTGTCCCTTTATTTCTCACAATAATTTCCACCAACATTGATGCACTTATCCCATCGTTTTATCAGTTCTCCCAAACCGGCGGCATAGAACTGCGTGCTCTGGTTTCTAAACCACGTTTTCACTTCACATTCAACTTCAGCGTCATTAGCGAAATGTCTCCCGCCAGGGTGGGTTGTCAGTGTTTATACTCACAAATGTTTGTCCCGTAAAGCGGTGCATAGCTGGGCAGAAAAAGTTACAAGGGCGAGTCAGTAAGTAAGTCACACAGTTCTGTGAGATGGCCTGTAAATGAAAACAAAGCACGCAGTTCTATGCAGCCGGGTTGGGATGACTGATAAAACGATGGGATAAATGCATCAATGTTGGTGGAGATTATGTTGAGAAATAAAGGGACAATGTATGTATAACAATAAACTGGTTTCAAGTTGTTATCATGTGTAGTTATTTTTCTACAGCCATTTGTTACTTACGTATTACCTTACCCTCGTATTTTGTAGACCTGAATGCACAGAGGAATAAGTGAACCACCTTTCCTTCACTTAGCGAGCGACGAACCCTCTTCCGCCCGCGTTCATGGCATTATCAGCGTAGTTTCAAAGCAACTGCAGTAACTCACCAGCTGAGACATGGTGAAGGATTGAGGATATTTCCGACAGGCCGGGATAGCATTGATGCTCTGAAGAGTACCTGCTCCATGATCGAGAAGTTGATCAAATTTGGTCAGAAACGCTTCGAACCATTGTTCTTCTTCGGGCGCCTTATCCCGAGCAGGTATTGGCGATCATGACTCTGACATGCATCTACCTTGTGGTATGTTGATGTAGTTAGTGTGTTTGCCGAAACTGTGGCTTTGGCGCAGTGAACGAGGTCATAATTCCCCGACATGCCACGCCGAGGATTCTAAGTCAGCAGCAAACGATTTGGAAGCAGATTACCTTGCGTTGGTTTCGACGGTATAGGCGTTGGTTGTTCAGACAGCAGTGGCAAACTAAAAGTTAGTTACATATCCTTTACAGACAACCCCAACATTTTAGGAGCTGTTTACGTTCAGTAGTTTGTCATTGCTTTCTGGCACTCATACCATTTTATAAAAAAACAACAACGCTAGGCGGTCTGCTGCCAAATCGCCCGCAGCAGTGTCTCGAACGCGGTATATGGGATTACGAACTGCGTCCTTAACCCCCTCGTCATAGAGCCGACAACCTACTGAACATAGCATTGCTTTGCAAATCACAAACAGCCAAACTGTGATTGATTGCGACGTCCTGCATTGAGCATGCACCTAACTTTATTGTGTGCTTATATTAGTATTTGTTGCCCAGCTGTTCACGCTATGTGCATCTGTATATCTGTCTTCCTCTGGCTCTCTTGTCCGGTAAGTTCCCAATCAGTCAATTTCATTTGCTTTTCTCTAAAGATCTATTTAGGGGCGAAATCCTAGAGGTCATCACTGGAGCTACGGAGTTCTTACTTTGTGTGACGCTCTCGGCAAGCCGCACTGCGGAACGAGACCGAGCCGTATGGGATAAAACCTGGTGCAATGAATCCGATCCTGTAGCCTTACCTTTTCTGTGACAACACAGCGAGGTTTTGAAAAGCAGCTTGGTTAACTCATTACGTGTTTACAGTAACAGTTCCCCCCGTGGCTACTTCCTTGTATTACGGTAACTTCCCTTGGGCAATCACTGTCACCAGTTTCCATTACCAGTGTTTACAGCAGATTTACACAGTTCAGAAACCATGTTTACCAGGTGGTATTTCAGCCCGGCTAAAGCCGCTGTTTCCGCAAACTGGTGGCATCTTTATGTCTTACATCCGGTACAAAAAAGAGCAGGTGTAACGTCTTAAACGTCTGACGGAGTGCCTATAGTGCACGGTTCCCTTACGGGAGACCCAGGTTCGAATCCTCGGTAAGGTTGTGGATTTGTTTCTCTCAAGGGGAGAAATGAACAACCCCAACCTGCATAGTTCGCGGCGACTGCACTGGCCACGCGGCCTGAATCCCTCGGGCTCAAGAAGTCCCTTGCCCTACACCGCTAGGTGCTATAGATCGTAATGGTAGGTTTCAATCAATAAATCAGCTGCCGTCTTCACAGTGAAGGTTGGCTGCAATGGGATCCCCAACACTGCCTCTCGCCCTGACTGTACATTCTGTCAGATTGCTGTTCGTCCATCTCTTATGTTATCTTCCCATTTATATTACTGTCTACCTTTTGCTCTCTTGCCTTCAACCTTACCCTCTAGTATGGTTGTTATAAGAGTGGTGTGTAATGACAGATTTATGACGTCTTAAACAGAATCTCTATTGGCGCAGTAGTTAGCGCATTTGCTTATATACACGATGGCCCAGTGTTGAGTCTCCGGTGGTTTCTTGACTTGTCTGCTATTTTTGAACCATCAGCATCATGAATCAAGTTCTTTTGTACCATCAGCATCATGAATCAAGTTCTTTTGTACCATCAGCATCATGAATCAAGTTCTTTTGTACCATCAGCATCATGAATCAAGTTCTTTTGTACCATCAGCATCATGAATCAAGTTCTTTTGAACCATCAGCATCATGAATCAAGTTCTTTTGAACCATCAGCATCATGAATCAAGTTCTTTTGTACCATCAGCATCATGAATCAAGTTCTTTTGTACCATCAGCATCATGAATCAAGTTCTTTTGTACCATCAGCATCATGAATCAAGTTCTTGTGTACCATCAGCGTTATGTATCAAGTTCTTCTCAGAACGACGCTCTCATCTTGACCCACTGGAAAGACTCTGCGTCCTTCACCAGTTCGAGTTCTTCATAACTTTCCTCGCCTGGCAGTCTTTATCTGATTAAAGTGTCGTGGGATGATTAATCGTCTTAAGCAACTTCATGTATCTGCCAAAGGTTTATATATTGCCGAAATGTTGCCATTGCGAAATGTTGTCTCAATGAAAATATAAATACAGTAGTTTTCCCTATGCAGCCTGCTTTAATTTGATATGTTATACAACATTGTGAGAAGACACGTTATGAGAAGACATAAACTAGAGAACTTGGTGACAACCGGCGACACTGAGGGGAAAAGAACAAGAGAAAGACAGAGAAGTAAATATTTGCATGGCTTGACCACATGGTATGATCGAGTTGATAACACAGAATGGATCCACGACTCTGGTGATCGTGTGAGATGGCGAAACATGAACGCCCACGCTTATCGGTATGACACATTATGATGATGATGAATAGAACCTGTCTGCTACCATATTAACAACTTTTAGGTCATAACTGTGACACACCCATACTTCCCATTTTCCGCCATCCATTTTTATTTGGTCGTAACCTACTTTTTCTTTGAGGCTGTATCTGGTACATCTCATGTGCACTCGGTCGAATTTCATGGCCCCCTTTGTCTCATCAGTTAAGAAACATTCGTCACATTACTGCGCCTCCCATTACTGTTCCCCCCATTACTGTTCCACCCATTTCTGTTCCACCCATTACTGTTCCCCCATTTCTATTCCCCCATTATTGTTCCCCCATTATTGTTCCTTCCATTACTGTTCCTCCCATTACTGTTCCTTCCATTACTGTTCCACCCATTACTGTTCCACCCATTACTGTTCCTCCCATTACTGTTCCCCCATTACTATTCCTCCCATTACTGTTCCACCCATTACTGTTCCTTCCAGTACTATTCCTCCCATTACTGTTCCACCCATTTCTGTTCCACCCATTACTGTTCCTTCCAGTACTGTTCCTTCCAGTACTGTTCCTCCCATTACTCTTCCTCCTATTACTGTTCCTTCCAGTACTTTTCCTCCCATTACTGTTCCACCCATTTCTGTTCCACCCATTACTGTTCCTCCCATTACTGTTCCTCCCAAACCTCTGACGTTTAGCATTGCCAAAGGTGTCTCCGCTTCCGACACCTGACACTGCTGACGGACCAGTGTTATTGAGTGTTCACATTTTTATAGAATGCCGGTAACATTTCTTAATTTTGATTCTCTGTATTCTAAGAAATGTTCTTAATTTTGATTCTCTGTATTCTAAGAAATGTTCTTAATTTTGATTCTCTGTATTCTAAGAAATGTTCTTACTTTTGATTCACTTAGTTTTGATTTTCTTTAACGCTTAAATTTAGTAAAGTCTTTGTGTTATTTTCTTGTCATTTTGAAATGATTCTCTGGTACTTGTTCTTTTTGGATAACAACTACTTTTACTTACAATCTAACTGGTTCTTCTTATTTTTCCATTACATCTACCTTTACGCAAATCCAACCGATTCTTGTTATTTTTCTGTAACATAAATCGAAAGTTCTGTTGGTGTTTTCATGCCGCCTGCTGTTTGTCCATATTCAAGACCTATATATGACGACTTACATGATCCACATGTGAAGGATTCATTTCTCTAAATTAAGTTGTATAGTTTTTGATGTTCAGTTTGTGTTTGTTTTTCATCTAAATGCCTATTTGCCATTGTAGTTCTAATTCTATTATCTAATATTATGTGTGAACAAACGCGAAAAAGAAATTCGAGTCTGTGATATTAACAATTAATAAATTTAAAAAATCTAAATGCAGTATCTAATCGCAGTTCTTGTCCTCATATTTAATATTTGATCTGAACAAACGCGATAAAGAAAATAGAGATTCTGTCAACTTACGTCTTAGTTCAATACTGTTATCAGCTGTTGAAGTTTTACAACAACTATTGAGTGTTACCGTCAGCCAGTTTCTCATTTCGCAGTTACGTAATATGTTTAGTGTGTTTATTGCCTCGTCTATATTTGTCACGCTGATCCTATTAGGCATAGCAATAAACCATTCATTAATGGTACGGAAATAGTAAACAAACATATATATAATTGTAAAAAACAGCTGGATCATTCAGCCCCATGTTGTTATTCTAAGACATTATTGCGTAGATTGGTCGGGCGTCTGATTGTGACGTAGACAGTATAACAGCCAATCAGTGGTCTGTTTGAAGCAAGGTTTATTGAGATCCAAATTGTAACTAGTTTATTTTATGGCTAGGATGTCACGCTAAATTAGCACAAGTAAAACAGAGGTAAAATAGAACCTAGACTTTTGTATGGATGTGAAGCGTGGACAATGAGCAGACAAGCTGAAAAAAAAAAACATCTGATGGCTGTGGAATTTGTGGTTTCTGAGGAAAATTCAAAGAATACCATGGACAGACAGAAAAATCAACGAACAAGCCCTTCAAGAAACAAATGAAGATCGTAAACTGATTAGAGTCATTAGGTGTAGACAGTCAAAATTTTTTCGGCAAGTTATGAGAAGAAATGATTTGGAGAACTTGGTGACGACTGGCAAGATCGAAGGGAACAGACCAAGGGGAAGACCGAGAAGTAAATACCTGGATGACATAGCCACGTGACATGGTCGAGATAGGAACACGAAGCTGATCTACGACTCTGGTGATCGAGTGAGATGGCAAAACGCTTATCGGCACGGCAAATGATGGATGGATGGAAAACAGAGGTAATGACTATAACTAAAGAAGAAACAACAACAACAATTCACCTAAACGAACATCCCCTGAAACAAGTAAAGAGTTTCAAGTACTACGAAGTATAACATCATCAAATGGCAAATCAGAAAACGAGATCGAAAATGGATGCAATAATGCAAACCAACTCATTGGACAAATGGCACCAATACTAGAGAACACACATGTATCAATAACTACTAAGAAATCACTTTACAACACAATCTTCCTACAACTCTATGTTATCAATGCCAAAACTGGACAGTGACAGAAAAAGAGAAAAGAAAAATCACAACAACAGAAATGCGATTCCCGAGAATAATACTTAACGTATCAAGAAGAGATAAGATCAGAAATGAAGAAATCAGGACTAAAGTGGGGGTTAAAGCAATACTAGATTTTATTAGAAGGTAGCAAGTCAAATGGTTTCGCCATGCAAATAGGTTACTAACTAACAGTATACCACAACAAGCATTGATGTACAGACCATATGGAAGCAGAGGAAGAGGCCGCCCACGTAAACGATGGACGCAGGGAATAACAGAGTCCATGGGAACACCGATACATGAAGCCCATAAGCGGGCACTCTCCCGCTGTTTATATTTCACCTCGACATCGCAAGGTACAAGAGGAACATGATGAGATGAGATGAGAGATGATGTCACGCTGACAATCGCGTCAGCGCGAGGATGGTATGCCTACACACGCCGTTCGCTACTTGAGGGAAAGATTGATCGCCTATTTCTCCCTGCACTTAAGCCTTACAAAATTGTTGAACTGGTCGAAGGTCTATGTCTAAATATAAGATAAAATACAGAAGAAGAGGAAGGAGAAGAAGAAGAAGGGTAGGGGGAGAAGCTGATATGACCCAATCTCTTAAACTATGCACAATAATTTCTTTGGGGAAGTAAACACGACATGAGAGATATTGGCTACATGACCGTCCAGTGTCGTCCGGTCACCCAAAACGTGGGTAAAGCGCTGTATCCTAGTTATTACTTCACCGCCTATCGTCGTTCAGTCATCCAAAATATGGGTAAAGCGCTGTATCCTAGTTATTACTTCACCGCCTATCGTCGTTCAGTCATCCAAAATATGGGTAAAGCGTTGTATCCTAGTTATTACTTCACCGTTTAGCGTCGTCCGGTCACCCAAAACATGGGTAAAGCGCTGTATCCTAGTTATTAATTCACCGCCTATCGTCGTTCAGTCATCCAAAATATGGGTAAAGCGCTGTATCCTAGTTATTACTTCACCGCCTATCGTCGTTCAGTCATCCAAAATATGGGTAAAGCGTTGTATCCTAGTTATTACTTCACCGTTTAGCGTCGTTCAGTCACCCAAAACATGGGTACAGCGCTGTATCCTAGTTATTACTTCACCGCCTATCGTCGTTCAGTCATCCAAAATATGGGTAAAGCGTTGTATCCTAGTTATTACTTCACCGCTTAGCGTCGTTCAGTCATCCAAAACATGGGTAAAGCGCTGTATCCTAGTTATTACTTCACCGCTTAGTGTCGTTCAGTCATCCAAAACATGGGTAAAGCGTTGTATCCTAGTTATTACTTCACCGCTTAGCGTCGTTCAGTCATCCAAAACATGGGTAAAGCGTTGTATCCTAGTTATTACTTCACCGCTTAGCGTCGTTCAGTCATCCAAAACATGGGTAAAGCGCTGTATCCTAGTTATTACTTCACCGCTTAGTGTCGTTCAGTCATCCAAAACATGGGTAAAGCGTTGTATCCTAGTTATTACTTCACCGCTTAGCGTTGTTCAGTCATCCAAAACATGGGTAAAGCGTTGTATCCTAGTTATTACTTCACCGCTTAGCGTCGTTCAGTCATCCAAAACATGGGTAAAGCGTTGTATCCTAGTTAATACTTCACCGCTTAGCGTCGTTCAGTCATCCAAAACATGGGTAAAGCGCTGTGTCCTAGTTATTACTTCACCATTTAGCGTCGTTCAGTCATCCAAAACATGGGTAAAGCGCTGTATCCTAGTTATTACTTCACCGCTTAGCTTCGTTCAGTCATCCAAAACATGGGTAAAGCGTTGTATCCTAGTTATTACTTCACCGCTTAGCGTCGTTCAGTCATCCAAAACATTGGTAAAGCGCTGTATCCTAGTTATTACTTCACCGCTTAGCGTTGTTCAGTCATCCAAAACATGGATAAAGCGTTGTATCCTAGTTATTACTTCACCGCTTAGCGTCGTTCAGTCATCCAAAACATGGGTAAAGCGCTGTATCCTAGTTATTACTCTATCTCTTCGGCCCCGAGACAATTGTTCTAACATATACTCGTTCGGTCCAGGTGATTATCTAACTGTTTATTCGTCCCCCAGTTGCTACTTTACCGTTACGGCAAATTTGTTGCTTTAACCCACACTTTTCTTATTGTTTCTGTATCTTCTTATGGCTCAATCAGCTGTTACTGTAAAGCAGGGATAGTGAACCTTTTTTTTCTTTTCTATCAAGGGCAATTTGGATATTTATAACATTACGTAGAGAGTCACAGTTTTGGGACACGTATGGCAAACTACCTTCTTTACAGATGCCAAGAAAATCATGTTGTGTGAAATCATCGATAATCAGAGAAACGGCGTAAATGGGTGCTCCACAGGAGCAGCCTCGCCCGGTAGGGATAGTCATGCGCACCAGGTGACTCCAGACCGTCAACAGGCTACTAGGTGCAACAGATTAATATCATTGAAAGTAGGAACTTGGAACGTTAGAACAATGAATGCAGATGGAAAATTAGAAAACATCAAAAAAGAAATGGGGAGAGAGAAGATTAACATATTAGGAGTATCGGAAACGAGATGGAAAGGAGCAGGGATAAGGACAGGAGAGGATTGTAAGATTATTTACTCTGGGGGAGAAGAACAGCAAAGAGGTGTAGCCATTATATTAGATAAGCAAACATCAAATTCCGTCAAAGGATATCATGCTGTGTCAGACAGAGTCCTATTAGTAAAATTAAACGGAAGACCTTTTAAAATAAATGTCATTCAAGTATATGCCCCAACAAGTGAAAGCAGTGAAGAAAGCATAGAGGAATTTTATAATGACGTGGAGTCTGCTTTGAAGAACTGTAAAAAATCAGAAATAAATATCATAATGGGTGATTTCAACGCAAAAATAGGACAGCAAGGCGATGGATGCAGTGTAGGCAACCATGGTTTGGGAGAGAGAAATGAAAGAGGATACAGACTTGTAGAATGGGCAAAAGAACAAGAAATGGTTGTAGGAAACACCTGGTTTAAACAGCATCCTAGAAGATTATGGACATGGAGGAGTCCAAACAGCAGGATTAAAAACCAGATAGATTACATCCTAATTAGCAAAAGGTTTCGAAATGCGTTAACAGTCGTAAAAACAGTTCCAAATGCAGACTGTTAAGTTGATCACAGATTAATTACAGGCACATTGAGGGTAAAGTTAAAGAAAGTCAAGTATACAGCAGGAAACCCTAAATATGACTTGTGCAAATTGAAAACTGACAAAGAAATACAAGATAATTTTAACATAGAAGTAAAGAACAAATTTGATATATTGTCTGATCTAGAGATCCAGTTTCAAGATGTAGATGATCAATGGGAAACGATGAAGAATTCAATCAGTTGCGCAGCAGAAAAAACTATTCCAAAAGTAAAGAAAGTGGGCCGTAAGACATGGATGACTGAAGAAATTTTACAACTAATGGAAACCAGAAGACAGAACAAAAATAATCCTGCCAAATATGAAGAAATTCACAGAAAAGTGAGAACCTTATGTAAGGAGGCAAAAGAAACATGGCTTGAGAAAAATTGCAGAGAAATTGAAAAAACAACACAACAGTAACAATGCGAAACTAATGCACAAAAGAATTCAGGAGCTTACTAATCAAAGAACACGTACATCAGCAGGCTGCCTAAAGACAAAAGATGGAAGAGTCATAATAGAAAAAGATCAGATATTACATGAATGGTCATATTACGTGAAAAACCTGTATGACGATAACAGAGACGAACAGTATGATGTTCAAAATAATAATGAAGGACCAGCAATTTTGAAGATGGAGGTTCAGAATGCTCTTAACCATATGAAATCTGGCAAGACCCCCGGTTCAGACAGCGTCACAACAGAAATGATTAATGCTTTAGAAGAATATGGAATAGATAAAGTTACCAGTCTGCTTAATACAATATATGATACTGGAAATATACCTCAGGAGTTATGTAATTCTGTATTTATTGCAATCCCAAAGAAATCAGGAGCCTTGGAATGTGATCAACATCGAACAATTAGTATAATGAGTCACATCACGAAGATTTTGCTAAGAATTATCATGCAAAGAGTTAGGAGGAAAATACAACCTGAAATAGGAGAAGAACAATGTGGGTTTGTGGAAGGCAAGGGTACAGTAAATGCTGTGTACATACTGAGAAACATAATCGAACGTTCTATAGAAGTAAACAAAGATCTACACCTTTGCATTATTGACTACACAAAGGCTTTTGATAAAGTGAGACATGTCAACATGATAAGGATGCTTGAAGATCTACAAATTGATGGAAAAGATCTTAGACTTGTAAAAAACATATATTGGAAACAACAAGCTGCCATAAGAGTTGATAATGAAGTAAGCCAATATCAGCCTATTAAAAGGGGCGTAAGACAGGGATGTGTAATGTCTCCAGATCTGTTTTCCCTGTACAGTGAAAGTATTTTCAGAAATATTGAAGATATGGAAGGAATCAACATTGGGGGACGATGCATCAATAACATTAGATATGCAGATGATACAGTCTTGATTGCAGACAATGAACAGGACCTGCAAAATTTAGTAGATGCGATTGTTACACACAGTGAACAACTAGGGTTAGAATTAAATTGTAAAAAGACACAGATTATGGTCGTCACTAGGAAGGACGAAATACCACAATGTAATATACAAGTAAATGGGAATATTCTTCAACAAGTGAGCAGGTACAATTATCTCGGAACAGTAATAACATCTGATGGGAGATGCCTTGAAGAAATTAGAACAAGAATCGCCATGGCAAAAGTAGCCTTTAGCAAGATGAAAAACATATTGACCAATAAAAAGATGTCAATTGAAACGAGAAAAAGAGTGTTGAGATGCTACATTGAACCTGTACTTTTGTATGGATGTGAAGCGTGGACAATGAGCAGTCAGGCTGAAAAACATCTGATGGCTGTAGAGATGTGGTTTCTGAGGAAAATGCAAAGAATACCATGGACAGCCAGAAAGACCAATGAACAAGTCCTTCAAGAAACAAATGAAGATCGTAAATTGATTAGAGAAATTAGACGTAGACAGTCAAAGTTTTTTGGGCATGTTATGAGAAGAAATGGATTGGAGAATTTGGTGACAACTGGTAAGATCGAGGGGAACAGACCAAGGGGAAGACTAAAAGCAAGTACCTGGATGGCTTGGCCTTGTGGCATGGTCGAGACAGAAACACGGAGCTGATCCACGACTCTGGTGATCGAGTGAGATGGCAGAACATGACCGCCCACGCTTACCGGCATGGCACATGATGGATGGATGGATAAGAAGAAATAAAGTAGAGAACTTGGTGACAACTGGGAAGATTGAGGGGGAAAGAACAAGGGGAGACAGATCAGTAAATGCCTGAATGGCTTGGCCACATAGCATGGTCGAGACAAGGAGCTGATCCTCGACTCTGGTAATCGTGTGAAATAGCGAAATATGACCACCCACGCTTATCGGCATGGCACATAATGATAATGATACAGACGTACCAACTGTAAACTTAGCCTGCAGTATTTGGTCACACATTTAAGTAACTCTCCCCGAATGTGATGGCTGGAGCTGCTTCTCTTTGGTGAGGCGTGTGATGTCAGCTGGTTTTGTTGATTTTGCTCCTCGCAGCTGCTTCTCCAGACTTGCGTCCGTCAGTCTAGAGCTCAGTCGACTCTTTGAGGTGGTAAGTGTTAAAAAGAACTCCTCGCAGTAATAAGTTTTTCCGAACGTAAACGAATATTTCAAAGCATGTCTCCTCGAAGTTGGAAATTCATCACTGCTTATGTAACGTCTATACAACTAAAGTTACCGTGGCAGGGCCAGAACAAATGATTTCGAGGGCCGTATATGGTCGGCAGGCCGGACGTTTCCCCGTCTCTCTCTCTCTCTCTCTCTCTCTCTCTCTCTCTCTCTCTCTCTCTGCCTCTCTGTCTGTCTGTCTGTCTGTCTCTCTCTCTCTCTCATGTTCCATCTGTCCGGGACAGTTGATGCAATGTAAATGAAGTAGGCGTACTTTGCTTTTTTTATCTTCTAAATTTTAATATCGCTGTTTTGCTGGTTGCAAGAAGAACATGTAAATTATAATTGCAATGTTTGTTTTTTTTTGTTGTTTTTTTTTAACGTAGTTTTATTTTAATTTCGAAATAAACAGAAAATATTGATTTGAAATACGTAACATGGATTTAACCATGGAGGTTTTACTGTTCAGGCATGTTAACCTTTATAAAAATTGATTTTCAGCGTCTTGGTGTAATCGAAATTTTGTGTTAGTTGTGTGTTCGAAATTTGATGGGAATTATGTACTCGAAATATGATGACGTTTGTACGTATGAAAATGCATGTTGGTGGTCTTAATACTTTTCAAATCTGATTGTTTTTGTGGTATTCGAAATTTTTTGCTCCTAATATATGTGAGATTTGGTTGTATATATAGATTTAAAATTTCCTTGTTTTTATGGTATTCAATATGTGTTTCTCCTAATGTATTTGAACTTTGGTGGTCTTTGTGGTATTCGAAATTTGTTACTCCTTGTGTTTTAGAAATTATGTGGTTTTGTGGTATTCAATTTGTGGTGATTTCGTAAGTTTAAAAACTAAAGTAGGGGATCAAAAGGCAAGTGATAATAATACGGCAGTTATCACAGAATATGAAGGATCTCAAAAAATGAAAACTACACAGACTATGAAAGCTATATAGAAGACGAAACCATTGCATATGAGTAAAGCATCCCAGAAGATAAAAGTATCAAAGAAGATTAAAAGAACTAAAGCATCGCATACGATGAAAACACAAAAAGAGGTAAAAGTATCGCAGTAGATGAACGTATCACAGTAGATAAACCCATCAAAGTAGATGAAAGCTTCACAGTAGATGAAAACATTACAGTAGAGAAAAGCATCACAGAAGATGAAAGCTTCACCGACGATGAAAGTATCAACGTAGATTAAAGCATCACAATGGATAAAAGCATCAGAGAAGATAAAAGGATCACTGAAGATGAAAGCTTCACATAAAATGAAAACATCACAGAAGATTAAAACATCACAGAAAATGAAAACATCACATAACATGACAGCATCACATAAAATGAAAGGATCACATAACATTCATATATCACAGAACATGAAAACATCACACAAGATGAACGGTTAGTATCAGAGTGGCATGCTTTACTTTCCAACTCATTTGCTGGTACCCATGTAAGACCGGGGAGCCCTTTTCACTTTAACAAATCCACCCGATGCTGATTCGAACCCATAAATACCGAGCCTTTGGCAAGTGTCTAGACACCTGACTGCCGCGGCTCTCGGGTAGGCAAGTGTCTAGACAACTAGCTGCTGCGGATCCCGGGTTGGCGAGTGTCTAGACACCTAGCTGCCGCGGCTGTCGGGTTGGCGAGTGTCTAGACAACTAGCTGCTGCGGATCCCGGGTTGGCGAGTGTCTAGACACCTAGCTGTCGTGACTCTCGGGTTGGCGAGTGTCTAGACACCTAGCTGCCGCGGCTGACGGGTTGGCGAGTGTCTAGACACATGGCTGCCGCGGCTGTCGGATTGGCGAGTGTCTAGACACCTAGCTGCCGCGGCTGTCGGGTTGGCGAGTGTCTAGACACCTAGTTGCCGTGACTCTCGGGTTGGCAAGTGTCTAGACACGTAGCTGTCGTGACTCTCGGGTTGGCGAGTGTCTAGACAACTAGCTGCCGTGACTCTCTGGTTGGCAAGTGTCTAGACAACTAGCGGCTGTCGGGTTGGCGAGTGTCTAGGCACCTAGCTGCCGTGACTCTCGGGTTGGCGAGTGTCTAGACAACTAGCTGCCGCGGCTGTCGGGTTGGCAAGGATCTAGACACCTAACTGCCGCGACTCTCTGTTTGGCAAGTGTCTAGACAAATAGCTGCTGCGGCTGTCGGGTTGGCGAGTGTCTAGACAACTAGCTGCCGCGGCTCCCGGGTTGTCAAGTGTCTAGGCACCTAGCTACCGCGACTCTCGGGTTGGCGAGTGTCTAGACACCTAGCTGCCGTGACTCTCGGGTTGGCAAGTGTCTAGACAATTAGCTGCCGCGGCTCCCGGGTTGGCAAGTGTCTAGACACCTAGCTGCCGTGACTCTTGGGTTGGCAAGTGTCTAGACAATTAGCTGCCGCGGCTCCCGGGTTGGCAAGTGTCTAGACACCTAGCTGTCGCGACTCTCGGGTTGGCAAGTGTCTAGACACCTAGCTACCGCGGCTGTCGGGTTGGCGAGTGTCTAGACACCTAGCTGCCGTGGCTGTCGGGTTGGCGAGTGTCTAGACACCTAGCTGCCGTGACTCTCTGGTTGGCGAGTGTCTAGATACCTAGCTGTAGCGGATCCCGGGTTGGTGAGTGTCTAGACAACTAGCTGTCGTGGATCCCGGGTTGGTGAGTGTCTAGACAACTAGCTGTCGCGGATCCCGGGTTGGCGAATGTCTCGACGCCCTGCTACCGCGGATCCCGGGTTGGCGAATGTCTCGACACCATGCTACCGCGGAACCCGGGGTGGAGAGTGTTTAGACACTAAGATCTCGAGGCCCCGAGTTAGCAAGTGTCTAGACAACAAGCTATCGCGGTTCTCTGGTTGGTGAGAAGCTAGACGCCAAACTGCCGCGGCTGCAGAGTTGGCGAGTGTCTAGACACCAAACTGACTCGTCTCCTGGGTTGGCGAGTGGCTAGACGCTAGACACCAAGATCCCGCAGTTCCCGGGTTGGCGAGTGGCTAGACACCAAGATCCCGCGGTTCCCGGGTTGGCGAGTGGCTAGACACCAAGATACCGCGGTTCCTGGGTTTGCGAGTGTCTAGACACCAAGATCCCACCGCTACCGGGTTGGCGAGTGTCTAGACACCAAGATCCCACGGCTCCTGGGTTGGCGAGTGGCTAGACACCAAGATCCCACAGCTCCTGGATTGGCGAGTGGCTAGACACCAAGATCCCACGGCTCCTGGGTTGGCGAGTGCCTAGACACCAAGATCCCACGGCTCCTGGGTTGGCGAGTGGCTAGACACCAAGATCCCGCGGCTCCTGGGTTGGCGAGTGGCTAGACACCAAGATCCCACGGCTCCTGGATTGGCGAGTGGCTAGAGACCAAGATCCCACGGCTCCTGGATTGGCGAGTGGCTAGACACCAAGATCCCACGGCTCCTGGGTTGGCGAGTGGCTAGACACCAAGATCCCACGGCTCCTGGGTTGGCGAGTGGCTAGACACCAAGATCCCACGGCTCCTGGGTTGGCGAGTGGCTAGACACCAAGATCCCACGGCTCCTGGGTTGGCGAGTGTCTAGACACCAAGATCCCACGGCTCATGGGTTGGCGAGTGGCTAGACACCAAGATCCCACGGCTCCTGGATTGGCGAGTGGCTAGACACCAAGATCCCACGGCTCCTGGGTTGGCGAGTGGCTAGACACCAAGATCCCACGGCTCCTGGGTTGGCGAGTGGCTAGACACCAAGATCCCACGGCTCCTGGGTTGGCGAGTGGCTAGACACCAAGATCCCACGGCTCCTGGGTTGGCGAGTGGCTAGACACCAAGATCCCACGGCTCCTGGGTTGGCGAGTGGCTAGACACCAAGATCCCACGGCTCCTGGGTTGGCGAGTGACTAGACACCAAGATCCCACGGCTCCTGGGTTGGCGAGTGGCTAGACACCAAGATCCCATGGCTCCTGGGTTGGCGAGTGGCTAGACACCAAGATCCCACGGCTCCTGGGTTGGCGAGTGGCTAGACACCAAGATCCCACGGCTCCTGGGTTGGCGAGTGGCTAGACACCAAGATCCCGCGGCTCCTGAGTTGGCGAGTGACTAGACACCAAGATCCCGCGGTTCCCGGGTTGGCGAGTGGCTAGACACCAAGATCCCACGGCTCCTGGGTTGGCGAGTGTCTAGACACCAAGATCCCACGGCTCCTGGGTTGGCGAGTGGCTAGACACCAAGATCCCACGGCTCCTGGGTTGGCGAGTGACTAGACACCAAGATCCCGCGGTTCCCGGGTTGGCGAGTGGCTAGACACCAAGATCCCGCAGTTCCCGGGTTGGCGAGTAGCTAGACACCAATATCCCGCGGTTCCCGGGTTGGCGAGTGTCTAGAAACCAAGCTGCCACGGCCCCCGGGTGACCGAGACAACTACATAACACAGTGACCAAAGAAAGACACACGTACTTTGAGGCCTTCAGAAGACGTCCCGACAACTTGTCAGAAATACTTCATTGGAAAACGATCTGTTTTTTAGCACTGTACACCTCATGTCTTGCATAATACAACCCACTCCTGGCTAACATTACCATTATCGGAACCACCCGCTAAGCCCACGAAAGCAATATCCTATTTCATTACTTATTCCCAAGCCCACACAACAATCATCCAGTATAAAAACAGCAAATAAAAGACACTACGAACACCAATTGTAATTTGGCGGAGAATATCAAATGACACATTCAGTGACAACGAGTGGTTACAAATGTTACATCATATGTTTGTAAGCGTGTCACTTTGTCTGTGTCAAGCTTTTGTTGTGTCTTTGGTGATTACGTGTCTCATCTTGTGAAAAGAATTGTTGTTACTGTTACCCATTTTATGATTAACGGGTGGGTGGTCGAACAGAAGGTAAATATGTCTATCGACTCGGAAACCGCAGGTTTTCAACTTCGGGTCAGCGTCTGTGACTTACAGGTTAGTTACTTACGGGTTTGTTTCCCGACATATCAACTAACTATCAATCCTTCAGGGGTTAGTGAACGCAATTTCACAATGTCGCGATATATTTTTTTTTTCTCGCCGGTGCTAAGGAGTTCGTGCACTGAACTGAGATTCTCCTGACTCAGGCTTAAGTTAGGAGTAGAACGGAGTACTCTTGGGTTACACGACATCACGACACACGGGTGTAACCCATACGTGCTACGTTCTACTCCTAACTTAAGCCTGAGTCCGGAGAAACTCAGCTCAGTGAACGAACTCCGTAGCACCGTCGAGGATCCTGAAATACTTTAGGTAGATTTTTAACTAGAAATTTTGCCCGGGCTGCGCCGTTAATCTACTCTTTTTCAAGTTTCAACTGCCAAGGGATTTTTTTACGTGCGCAACAATACACACGGGCGTCCGATCTCACTACCCAGAGACCAGATTCCAAACCCGTCAGTGGTTAGTGAACGCAATTTCACAATTTCCCTAAATACCAACTCACTCCATGCCCTACTATCCTTAGATATCCCCATGCAGTGCTGTCTATGTCCTCCCCGTGATATGTTTTTGTGTCTGCTTCTCTTCGTCGTGTGTTTAAGTCTGTATTTATTTTGCTCTGTGGGTTCCAGACTAAATGTGTTTCTAGTTATACTATCCTCGGGCTTTCTCAGTTCTCAGGGGGCTGAGTGATCTCGAGGTATGGTGTCCGCCTCGAATGCTGGAGGTCCAGGGTTCAAGCCCCTGTGAGGGCCGGGAGTTTTTCACGTGGACTTCTAGTAACAATATTTCCCCTGGTCTCTGGTTAGTGAGATCGGACACCCGTGTGTGTTGTTGCGCACGTAAAAAAATCCCTTGGCAGTTGAAACTTGAAAAAGAGTAGATTAACGGCGCCGCCCGGGCAAAATTTCAAGTTAAAAATCTACCTAAAGTATTTCAGGATCCTCGACGGTGCTACGGAGTTCGTTCACTGAGCTGAGTTTCTCCGGACTCAGGCTTAAGTTAGGAGTAAAACGTAGCACGTATGGGTTACACCCGTGTGTCGTGATGTCGTGTAACCCAAGAGTACTCCGTTCTACTCCTAACTTAAGCCTGAGTCAGGAGAATCTCAGTTCAGTGCACGAACTCCTTAGCACCGGCGAGGATCCTGAAATACTTTGGGTAGATTTTTACCTCGAAATTTTTCCCGGGCAGCGTCGTTAAGCTACTCTTTTTCGATTTCCAACTGCCAAGGGATTTTTTTTTTACGTGCGCAACAATGCACACGGGCGTCCGATCTCACTACCCAGAGATCAGGGGAAATGTTACTAGAAGTCCACGTGAAAATATCCCGGCCCTCACCGCGGCTTGAATCCGGTACCCCCAGCACTCGAGGTGTACACCAAACCTCGAGACCTCTCAGCCCACTTGGAATGCTAGGAATAATGTTGGTAAGGGTTATCTTCCTTGAAAGACTGCTGACACCTTGCTGTCATGATAGACGACACTAGTTATTGTTTCTCAAAACAAAACAAGCCATTAAAATCTCTCCATAGCACAAAGCCTGGGCTGAAATGTAGAGACCATGTGTTGCCTCTCGGCCTGTCTAGTTTATTCCAGAGGAAAGATAACACCAATACATCTGGAACACGGCAAGCTGCAGAAGCTGCCGCATCAGCAAAGCAAGGTTCTAACTGTCCGCCTCTTGGAGCTTCGATCCTAGACCAGTTGCTGACCAAGGCTTGGGGCGTGGTGTACCCTGCCATGGCATTTAGTCTTTAGTTACATTTCCTTGCACGAGGATAAGGCTTGGAACCTCCCAATTGCGCTCCTCCACCCGATGCCGTTGTGGTGTCGGGTTTGGTGGGCGCCGCCCAATTTTTGGCGCTAACAAAAAGCATGTAGTACCGTCTCCTGTCATACGGTAGCTCAGTCATATTTGACTCAAACCTGACAAACCCTTTGAGAGACACTGACAACATATTTGTTGTAGATTTGTCCTTGCTCGATTGCTCACCGAACTCTGTCCTGGGGAAAGTGGTTCTTGGGTCGACCCCGAAGACACGAGCTCGCGAAACAATTACACCTTAAGTGGGTTTTTTTTTTTTTTTAAAACCCAAAAGCGAATACACTAGCACTTGTGGAATCCCGTTTGAAAACCCCTTATTCAAAGACGCGATGTCTGACGTGGGTGTTCTCGATACCATCATAGCCATTAGTATATCAGAATGACAAGTGTAATCATTGATCGGCCTTTTATTGCTTGGGACACCGACACCACGTGATCCCAGGGTACTCAAATACTACAATAGTCATTACAATAACAACGCCTACGGGGGATTTTCTCTATAAAAGTCAAATGTTTGTAAAGGAATGCATCTTGTTTGTGTTTGCGTGCAGTTCATTCAGTGTTTGTCGGCTTGTGAATCAACCATTCTCTGACTTCACGTGGTTTCTATTAGACCGGTGTTTTGATATCGTATTTGTGTGTGTGTAATTGTTAACTTTTGGATTATGTTAGTCGACTGTTAACTTTTTAGATTGCGTTGTCAACTGTTAACTTTTAGATTATGTGGTCAACTGATAACTTTTAGATTGTGTGGTCAACTGTAAACATTTAGATTGTGTGGTCAACTGTTAACTTTTAGATTGTGTGGTCAACTATAAACTTTTAGATTATGGGTCAACTGTTAACTTTTAGATTATTTGGTCAACTGTTAACTTTTAGATTATTTGGTCAACTGTTAACTTTTAGATTAAGTCATTCAAGCAGGTGCCGTCTCCATCATGAAGTCGCTTAAAAAGTCGCTTAAAAGTCGACAATGTCGACTTCATCGCACCGGGTTTTATCCCATATGGCTCAGTCTCTTTCCGCAGCGCGGAAAGCGTCACACAAAGCACGAACTCCGTAGCTTTTAGCGACGACCCACAGGAGTCTCCGAAACATTTAACTCGTAAACCGAAGGGTGCGGCCCGGAATCGAACCCACAACCTTCGGAGCACGAGTCAAACGGCTTGACCACTTCGCCACAGAGACTCCCTTTCCATCATGAAGATTGGCTGCAGTGAATCTATACACTGTCTGTCTGTCGCCTTGATTGTACATTCTGTCAGATTGCTGTTCATCCATCGTTTGATGTTATCTTCTGACTTGTATCATTGTCAACCTATCCCGGCACACTTCGCTTGCGGTCTTCACTCCACCTCCAGTGTTTTGTGTTGATGGTCTCGCTCTTGTGGGCCTGATTTCCTCTCTCCGGAGTCCGATGGGTGTCAGGACAGTTTTGTAGGACATGCTCTGTGCGGTTTTCTTTGGCGCTCCACAGTTGCAAGTGACAGAGACAGTGAGACCCATTTGGCGAGGGTATTCTCAGAGTCAGAAAATTATGGTATGTGTGTGTCTGCCAAGCTCATTTATATTGTTGTGCTCTGATCTGTATTTTGAGTCTCCTTTCCTCCAGTTCTCCCTGATTGATTGCTTTACTAGTGCTTTATACTCTCCAACGCTCTAGGTTGGGAGTGTGTTAGCGAGGTATATAGCTAACTTGCAGTGATAATGTTATGAGCAGGGTTCGACGCCTGGGCTCGTCGTCTGCTAAGTGAAGAAAGGATTGGCCACCTATTCCTTCGTGC
This sequence comes from Cepaea hortensis, assembly GCA_963921405.1. NCBI lineage: Eukaryota > Metazoa > Mollusca > Gastropoda > Stylommatophora > Helicidae > Cepaea > Cepaea hortensis. The sequence continues at coordinate 98,338,495 of OY992885.1, read as the reverse complement.
ATTCAGACCAACAACATATGATTGTGCAATCACATCACAGACGGACAACAAGAAACTGCGCCCGGACAATTTTAAATCTCTGGGTTAGATGGGCTGCTCGATGTTTCATACAGCCTTTGCTAGCTTGTCTGTCTTTTCATGTATGATATATCTATATACATAGACAAGTTTTATGCAGGCAGAAAGACATGAAAGTCCGTTTAAAATTATCGTGGTAGACAAGTAGGATTACTGTGCCAACATGTGTATATTTCAGCTTGAAGGGTGTATCTAGTTATTTTACATTAAGTTGTGTGAACTCTGCAGTATGTACCTGATGAGATACAGCGAAATATGTCAGGCCATAAATCGTGCAGTCTATTGTTTGTGTTTTAGTTATTTAAACATATCGATTTATTTAAAATAAGCTGATGAAGGCATTTACCTGCAACGTCTATTTATAGTGTTGCAATAATACAACTGACTTGCAATGTTGAATTTTTCCACTCTTCGTCGATGACATCGCAGCTGGTGCCCCTCAAAGCCAGGTTTTACTGACATGAAAACCCAGACTATTAAATTTACGGCCAGACCAGATGGCAGTGCTATGTGGGCTAGAGAACGGGGTAAACTCAAACACGGGGTTAATGCTTCGGCAACATAAATATGCCAGTTTGTCATATGTGACCTGGATAAATGACAAACTGCAGTGTTGGGTTATTTATGGCGATGTTCACTTTGGGTGAAGAGAAATGGCAAATCGTTTTCTTTCTGTGTGTATATGCGCGTATGTGTGTGTACGCGTGTGCGTGTTTGTGTGGCTGCTAACATTGCTGATAATGGGTTCCCCCGACTAAATTAATGGGCAGAAGATGTGCTTAACATGGCGATGCAGCTTAGCCATTGGTTTCAGAAACGGTCGCAAATTGTGTCTAATGAGCTGTTTGAAAGCGGGACGCGGCAACGCTTCAGCACACCAAGTCCGAGAATAGACAGATAGGAACGATATTCACTGCAACGGATAAAATTAAGTCAGAAAAGGAGTCTTGTTTTCACCCCTGGTGCGTATTAGATTTGTGCTAAGTAAAGTTCGGTAAAGTGTCCTTTTGCGCGCATGGAGGTGGAAGCAGTCACATCGGCATTCCGTTGGTTAGAGGAGACCACTGCAAGACATTGTCTTCATTACGGACTCAATGAGTATGCTTAGTAAGGCGGAGAAAGGAATGTTTCGTATGGAATGGCTAACCTCGCTTCAGAGGTTACAGAATGTTGAGAATTGTATGGATTTTTTGCCATGGCCATGAGGGAGTACGAGGGATTGAACATGCTGATAGGCTGGCAGGGAACGCTCCTCTTAGCGGTAGATTACTTATGGACAAGGGGTTGGTGGTCGTGCTCCTGTGGGACCGGGTGAAGAAGGTGGGGATACAGGTTGAGAACCCGTATGTGGAAAGGATGAGACTGCGGGGTATTGGCAGGGGTTCTGGTAGAGAGGGAACTGAGAGGGAAGACCAGGAGAACTTTTAATCAGATAGCGGTGAGAACGATTAGTAGTGTGACTCTTCTCTGGCTGTTGGGGACGGAGCGCGTATGGGAGTGTCCTGAGTGAAGTGATGTGAATGTTTAGCTCAACTCAACTGAAGTGTATTGGGTATAGGGTGCTAGCCCCGTATTTGTATAGACCAATCAGCTCTCACTTGATGACGTGGTCAATATCAAGCGGCCGCCTTTAATCCCCGGCCGTTTCCTGGTACCCACTTTAGTCTGGCCCTATCATGAAGCCCGGGTGGTCAGTTTTTAAACAATCCTTGCCTCGGTGGGGACGTACAATTGTGTGTACTGTACCCTAGACACACATCTTTGTAAAGTATAGTATAGTTTATCAGTTGTATAGTTGTAGAGTTCATACGTAGCTCGGAATCGAACCCACAACCTTTAGATCGCCAGGCAGACGGCTTGACCACTTCGCCAGGGAGACTCCCTTAACATTCGGGCTCGTCCGTTATCAGTTATACAATTGATAAGTATAGTTTATCCGTTTTTTATAGTTGTGAAGTATAGTTTACATAGTTGTAAATTATATCTTATCCATTTACATAGTTGTAAAGTATAGTTTATCAATTTGTGTTTAGTATAGTTTAGTTGATGGATCAACATCACGGCACACGGGTGTAACCCATAAGTGCTCCGTTCTCCTCCTAACTCAAACCTGAGTCTGGAGAAACTCAGCTCAGTGCACCAACTCCGTAGCAACGGCGATGATCCTGAAATAATTGGCTAGATTTTTAACTCGAAATTTTGCCCGGACAGCGCCGTTAGGCTACTTTTTTTCGATTTCCAACTGGCAAGGGATTTTTTACGTGCGCAACAATACACACCGGCGTCCGATCTCACTACCCAGAGACCAGGGGAAATTTTATTACTAGAAGTCCACGTGACAAAATCCCGGTCCTTACCGGGACTTGAATCCGGGACCTACAGCACTCGAGTCGGACACCATACCTCGAGACCACGCAGCCCCCAAATCAATTTATAAAGTTATAGAGTATAGTTTATCAGTTTATAGTGAAAAAAGTCGTGACTACAGCCCAGCTGATAAAGAACATAGACTGAACACAAAATATAAATTGGACATTTGAGGAATCGTGGGCGCGTCCTTGTAGTTGATAGGAGTCTACGCTGATAATATTATCAAGGCGGTCGGACGAGAATTCGACGCCTGCGTTCGTCGTCCGCTAAAAGAGGAAAATCCAGGTTGTGTATCCCTCCTTGCATTCGGGTCTACCAAGTGCGATACCCCTATAATGTCACATATCCCATGGCAGGTTTCTGCTTCGAGGCAAGTTTATGGTTGTGTGTTGTTATGTTTGAGGAATCCATGTGGCAATCACTGAAGAAACACCAATGAGCAAGTCCTACAAGGGGCAAATGAAAACTGCCAACTGATTAGAGAAATTAGACGTAGGCAGTCAAATTCTTGGGGGCATGTTATGAGAAAAAATAAACCAGAGAACTTGGTGTGACAACTGGCAAGATTGAAGGGACAAGAACACAAGAACAAGAGGAATTCAGGGAGGTAAATATATGGATGGCTTGACCACATGGCACTGTCGGGACAAGAACGCAGAGCTGATCCACGACTCTGGTGATCGTGCGAGATGGCGAAACATGACCGCCCACTGTTACCGGCATGGCACTTGATGATGATTGTTATCAATGACACACACACACACACACACAAATATGCTAAGAGTCTCCGGAGAAACAAACATAACCCATGTCTTCTTACAATTTAATTCTAACCCTAGTTGTTCGCCGTGTACAATAAAAAATAGGTAGCCTTATCATTCGAGCTTGGTGAAAGAATATGCAGCGTGGAAGAGAACTCGTCTCTTCACTTTGTAAATACATATGTGAAATAGTTAGCTTTCCATACTGCAACGGCAGTCTCTTTGAAAGCGGGATTCCCAAAACGGACAATACCGCCATGTTTCTCGTGAAGTGGCGGGAGATTCAGTGATGTGGGTGGTGAGGTGTTGAATTCTCAGTTTATTAATTTAAATTCCACCAGGATAGAAATGGATAATATGTGTGTGGGTGGCCGAAAAGTTTGGACATATTGGTAAGCGAGGGATTTTTATCTTTTGTCTTCTTTTTCCTCGTTCACAATGCGGCCTACACATTAATCCTAAATAAAAGAAGTATCTAATTTCAGACTCTACATTCCTGTTTGGTGACAGGAAGTTCCGGTGACGCCATGTTTATTTAGGTTCATTATTGTAAGCTTTGCATGTAGGATAAGGAAGGAGATCGTCCAGCCCATGAGCCGTTGAAGGCCCGCGAAATTATTTGGTCTAGTCCTGCCAATGCAACCATTGGTGGGAAGGTAAACAAAAAGATGAGGAAGGCAACTGGTCAGTATGACTTATGACCTAGTTTGCAAGGTTTTGTTATTTCAAACACCTATATCAGAATGTATGGAGTGCCGATCAGTTTATATGAGGATGACACCATATACCATGAGCCATGGTGGTGGCGCTGTCGCTAGCAGGCTTACGTGATGGCCAAGTGGTCGTGTGTTTCGAATCCACATTGAAACGGACTTTTTTAGATTGATCCGATTTCCCATATCCATCCACCCTAAAGTTGATACTAGGTCTGGAGAAATATTAGCGTCCGGTGTGATAATCACCTCGCTTCAGAAGTCACAGATAGTAAGAATTGCATGGATTGTCTTCCCTGGTCATGCGAGAGTGCGGGGAAATGAACAGGCTGATAGGCTGGCAAGGAATGCATCTCTCGGTGGTAGATTACCTATGAACAAGGAAGGGGTGGTTGTGCGCCTGTGGGACCTGGTCGAGAAAGCGAGGGAACAGATAGAGAACCCGTATGTGGAGAGAATGATATGGCGGAGGTTGGCATGGGTTCTGGACGAATCTCAAAACTGAGAGGGAAGACCAGGAGAACTTTCAATCAGATGGCAATTGGAACAATTCGCAGTATGGCTCTACGCTGGCTGTTGAATGAGGGAACGGAACGCGTATGGGAATGTCAAGAGTGCGGTGATGTCGTTTTTTTTAGCTCAACTCAACTCAACCATGTACTCCGAGCCACGGTGACGCAGTAACTAGCACGCTTACCTGCCTGTCCAGTGGCCATACTTTCGAATCCCCATTGAGACGGAATTTTTAAAAGATCTGATCTCTTATGTCCATCCACCCTAAAGTGGATACTAGGCAATGTCTAGGGAATTAAAAGCGCCTGGTGTGACATTGACCACATCATCTATGGAGTCCCGCTTGGTCTATAACAATGTGGGTGTTACACCATTTACCCTATAATCCGCGGGGCCTTATAGGGTCCTATACTTTGTTTCAGTAGCAGAAAGTGTTGCGGGAATTACCGATACTCGGGTCGCCCTGTGTACATACTGCAAGCTCAGAAAGCTTTATTCAGCAATTACCAGCCCTACAGTACAATAGAACTTAGGCACCTGTTCGTTCCCATTGTGGGTACGAATATAATGGGCCAGGTGGGTGGGGTGGGGGTGTTGTGGGTGCCTGTGTGCACGAAGTCGTGAGGGAAAGTTAGACAGCTTTACTAGGCGGTAGTTGTGGGACGTCAATAAACACATACCGGCCTAGACTGTTCTATTAGTTTCACTGTTGTGTGTGCGCGTGCGAGTTTGTGTTGACTAGTGGTTCTCAAGTTTTGCGACGTGGTCGCATTGCATAATTTGAGAAATCTTGGCAGTCCCTAAGAAATAACACGTAAAGATAGAGTAAATGCTATCAAATATTCACACACACACACGCACGCACGCACGCACGCACACACACACACACACACACATATAGAGAGAGAGAGAGCTCGTAGCAGGAGCCTAGGGTGGGTGTGTGAAGTGTGAAGGACCATCACATCTTGTAGGCAATAGGTGGTCAGTCTCTCTCTCCCGCAGCGTACCCCGAGACCTGATGTCGGATCCTCGTTCTACTGCGCTCTCTCATGATCAAGATATCGTCCTAACCATTACACACACGCACCAGATTATCACGTGTTGTTTATCCGGGCTGCTAGGTGATGAGGTGGGGTACCCAGTTCTATTCCACACTGGTTTTCCTTCGTCCAAGGCATCCATGGGAGTGCGGCAACGGACAGCTGATCTGTTGTAACGTAAAGATCACAGATAATGCTACGGCGACATGAAATATATGGCTTTCACATATTATAGGTTGGTCCAGTGATTGTCAGACGGACAAAATGTCGTATCAGTTGACAGAGTAACCGCGAAGACATTCGGTGGCGGAACTTCTGCAGTCACAGAGAACAGACGAAGATGATGATCTCTGCGATTGAGGTCAATCCTTGGGAAACGGAGTGGCTGCTGCCCCAGACACATTTTATATTGCAAAACGCAGTACTAGCATATTGTGTGTGTGTGTGTTGTGCGCGCACGCGCACACACATAGTTATGGATTCGAATTCAGCCCTATACTACAAATTACAATCTTCCTACCAATGTTACCAATGTTAAACCTGGACAATGATAGAAAAAGGGAAAAGAAAAATTACAACAACAGAAATTAGATTCCTGAGAAGAATACTCAGTGTATCAAGAAGAGATCAGATCAGAAATGAAGAAATCAGGACTAACGTGGGGGTTATAGCTGCGCTAGATTTTATTCAAAAGGCAGCAAGTCAAATGGTTCGGCCATGCAAGTAACTTACCAACTAACAAACAGTATACCAAGCAGTGCTGTACAGACCAGATGGAAGCAGAGGAAGAGGCCAACCACGTAAACGATGGACGCAGGGAATAACAGAGTCCATGGGAATATCGATACATGAAGCCCATAAGCGGGCACTCTCCCGCTGTTTATACTTCATCTCGACACCGCAAGCTACAAGAGGAACATGATAAGATGAGACGAGATGAGATGAGTTGAGACAGCCGATTGGTCTACAACACAATACCGGTCCAGCACCGTATGCCAAGTACACCGTAAGACGAATAACAGGATCGTTTACATTTGTTCTTTCACTATATTCTAGGCCACTCATATGAGGTGGGGATAGCCAGTTTCCTGCCTCGTGACCTTCCCTTCCCAGAAAATTCCCAGAGAATTATTTGTTTCCCTTCATTGTCAGATTGGGTCACCCCAGAGCCGTTAAGGTCTGAAGAAATACTCCGGTCTCTGCTGAGGATTGAACCTGGACCTCTGTCTTGGCATGCATGCACGCTAATCACTATGCCACTGCGGCTCACGCTACATGTTCAATTAAAGGACATCGCAGTAAATACTAGCATTTTTTGCTGTTGTAATCTCTTGGCAAGTTTACGTTCAGTAGTTTATCATTGCTTTCTGAATGACCGGCACCCATACCATTTCGTAAACAAAAAAACAACGCAAGGCGGTCTGCTGCCAAATCGCCCGCAGCTGTGTTTCGAACGCGGGTATGCGAGATTATGAACTGCGTACGGAACTTCTTCGTCACGGAGCCAGCTCATGTTACATGAACAGAGAAATATGCTGCGATTAAAAATAAATTGGGAAATGAGTTCATTGGGTGCATCTTTTGGTGAATCTTCTCTATTACAGCGCTTGTAGTGGGGAATCGAGTTTGGTCGGTAGCTCAGAGTACAGGGCCCGTTTTTTTTTTTTTTTTTGCGCTCACTCGATTTGAACTCAAGGGTAGTCCATATACACTATTTATAGTAGTGATGGGTTGAATTTTGCGTGTGGATTAGCTTTCCCTGTTAACAGTGCCCCGTCGTCAGGCCAACCCACTCCGACATCAGAGATACCTGTAATTAACGTCCCCACGTCAAGGACGACAGGTCAACATTTTTGTCCAACTGTCCGGTGTAGGGGTTGAACCGCTTACCTCGGCATCAGCACACCGGATGTTTAAGAACACGCGTTCTAACCCATTCGGCCATGCGGTCCTGCACAGGGCCCTGTTACAAGCCGGCTCTGTGGCGAAGGTGTTCCGAATGTAATTCGTAATCCCGCATAACGCATTTAGAACACAGATGCAGGCGAATTTGGAAGCAGCCCGCCTTACGCTGGTTTACCATACAATGGTATGAGTGCCGGTCGTTCAGAAAGCTATGGCAAACAACTAGACGTAAACTTGCCCAGGAATCACAAACAGCCAAAAAATGCTGGGGTTGACTGCTACGTCCTGTAAAGGATAAGCAACTAACTTTACACGCCTTAAAGCGCATGGACATATGGTGCTTCACGGATTTTTGTTGTTCAAGACTAGTCGAATGTGGAACTGGTCGCAATAAACACCGGGGGGGGGGGGGGGGGAGAGAACAGTTGCCATGTGTAGCTAACCGTGTTGCGTCTGGGACAATCAACATCCACACCCGTCAGCTTCTCCTGGGAGTGACCCATTGCTTATGGCCTGTCTATATGAGGTAAAACACGGCGCAATGAATGTTACACCTTTTTGTTATTTTCGAGATGCGAAATCACAATGATCTCATATATATATATATATATATATATATATATATATATATATATATATATATATATATATATATATATATATATATATATATTTGGGGGGGGGGTGTCGGGCGCTCGTTTGCTTTGAACTCAAGCGTAGTCTATACACGAGCTACTACTTCGAGTGCACTGCAATGATTTTTACGTGTGGGTTAGCGTTCCTATTACCAGTGTCCCTCGCCATCAGGCGATCCCACTCCGATTTCAAAGGAAATCTCTTTTTTTTTGGGGGGGGGGGGGGGTGAGAGTGAGACTTCGGTAGATGGTGATGCCCTAAGCAGTAGTTTGTTAGGCTTTAGAGAGAGTACTTCGGAGTACTTCGGCGCCAGTGAATCCACGAGGGTGTGTAGAATGAGAGACTTGGGAGTTAGAGTTGGCACGACTAGACATGAGAGGCACATCGGGAGAATGAGGGGGTCTCGTCGACCAACATAGAACTGACACTATTAGCCGCAGGACGTCGATGCATATGTTTGGATGGAGAGCGAAGGGGGTTGGTTAGAATCTAAGCACCTATGGACATGTCCGGAGAGCAAGGATGATACCCCAACAAATAACTAACTGGAACAAGCATTGCATATCGACGGGCCGGATTTGAAATGTTGGCGTCGCAGAATGAATCCGTATAGATGACAGAAAGTTCGACCAGCAGCTAGCAGCTGTCTGGATGTACGGCCAGCTAGCTGTCTGGATGTACGGCCAGCTAGCTGTCTGGATGTACGGCCAGCTAGCTGTCTGGATGTACGGCCAGCTACCTGTCTGGATGTACGGCCAGCTAGCTGTCTGGATGTACGGCCAGCTAGCTGTCTGGATGTATGGCCAGCTACGACCAACTAGCTGTGTGGATGTACGGCCAGCTAGCTGTCTGGATGTACGGCCAGCTAGCTGTCTGGATGTACGGCCAGCTAGCTGTCTGGATGTACGGCCAGCTAGCTGTCTGGATGTACGGCCAGCTAGCTGTCTGGATGTACGGCCAGCTAGCTGTCTGGATGTACGGCCAGCTAGCTGTCTGGATGTACGGCCAGCTAGCTGTCTGGAAGTACGGCCTGCTAGCTGTCTGGATGTACGGCCTGCTAGCTGTCTGGATGTACGACCAGCTAGCTGTCTGGGTGAATATATGACTAGAGTCTGTCTATTGTCTGCTTTGATGTCGTGGTGCGTCATCGAAAGTTAACCTGGTTGTTGTACAGACGTCATTCAATACCGATGACCTAAAAACCGTTAAGCGTCTTATTCAACATTAGACGCTTTTTTTTTTTTTTTATTTGACTGCCAGAGATGAATTGAGGTCGTGACATAGAAGTAAGGCAGCCAATCAATTGCTTTCTTCTCCGCCGTCTTCTTACTGTAGTTTTTGTTTTTATGTGTTGTTTTTGTGTTATGTCAATAAACTGGAAGGTAATCGTTATATGGCCCATCATTGGCTTTAAGGCTAAAAGGAGAAGAGGAAAGGAACTGGTTAATAATCTCATCATCTATCAACTGGCGTGTCTCTTAAGAACAGATTTTTTGGTAATGTTATTCTTAGTAGCCGCCTCCGTGGCGAAGGGGTTACAGAGGCGGTTCGTAATCCCCTGTACCCGCGTTTTGATAGCTGACCGCGTTGTGCTGGTTTTTTACGAAATAGTATGGGTGCCGGTCGTTCAGAAAGCAAAGGCAAACTACTGAACGTAAACTTGCCAAGACATCAACAACAGCAAACAATGCTGGTGTTGACTGCAAACGTCCTGTAAACGATATGCTACTAACTTTATTCTTAGTAAGGAAATTAGCCGAAATGTAATCGTTATATGGTTCATCGCTGGATTTATTGAGCAAGGGGGGGGGGGAGGGGGGGGGGGAGGAAAGGTACTGGTCACTCATCTCTTCATCTATCACATAGTTGCGTGTTCTGTGCAGAACTTTGCCCTCTTTGCCTGCAATAGTTTTCTAGGCATCTGTAAATTGTCCTGTACAGAACTTTGCGCTCACGGCAGCCCTTCAAAATGTGTCTCTTATCATTAGCCAGATGTCTCGCCTCTGTCCCTGCGATGTGTAAACTATTTATCACATCTTGAATCTGTCTGCGGTGTGATCTTGATCTTTCCCGCTTCTCCTGTACACGTCTCCCGGTATGATCTTGTCTAGACTTTAAAGTTCACTTCTCGTCTTTGACTTGGTGACGTAAATTATAAGTACCCCAGAAATCGGAGTGGGTTTGCCTCGTGGCGAGAGACTCTGGTAATAGGGAAAGCTAATCCCCACGCAGAAATCAGTCCAGTGCACTCTCCAAAAAAAAAAATGACATACTAACCTAAATTTTTTTTCCTATTCTGATAAGTCTGTGTATTTCCCTTCATTTCCTAATATAGTTGAAAAGTTTAAATGAAAGTCTTGACATGATTCTTTGTGATAGCCCCCCCCCCCCTTTTATTTTGGATTTAAATAAAAATCGATTATAAGTTGACAGGGTCGACTTCATTGCGTCGGTTTTTATCCCATATGGCTCAATCTCTTTCCGCAGCGAACTGCAGAAAGTGTCGCACAAAGTACGAACTCCGTAGCTCCAGCGACGACCCCTAGAAGTCTCAGGAAAAAATGCACCCGTGAACCGAAGGACGCGACCCGGAATCAAACACACAACCTTCTGAGCCCGATTCAGACGGCTTGACCACTCCGCCACGGAGACTCCCAATTTTGTTGTTGTTTTTTTTTTTTGTTGTTTTTTTGAAAACACAGCTGGAGACGTTTGGTAATATTTAACTCTGGACAGAGTTCACGGGCCATGGTCGCGTGTAAATGTATTGTTGAAGAAAGGGAGCGGTACAGTTGGAGACCCATCTTCACACATCCTCTCCTTTCCGGATATGGGATAGGAGGAGGAGAACAGGAGAAAGAAGAAGGGTGAGGAAATGAAGAAGAAAAGGAAGTAGAAAATGAATGTAATAGTACATATATCAGCAAAGTTGATCCAGAGCACCAAGGGTCGAGGAGGAGGAGGAGGAGAAGAAGAAGAAAAAGAAGAAGAAGAAGAAGAAGAAGAAGAAGAAGAAGAAGAAGAAGAAGAAGAAGAAGAAGAAGAAGAAGACGAAGAAGAAGATGATGAAGATAGAGGAAGAACGCAGAGAAAGAGGAAGGATGCAGTGAAGGAGGAAGGATGCAGTGAAGGAGGAAGAACGCAGAGAAAGAGAATCAAGAAGGAGAGGAAGAGTCTGGGCATAGAATAGAAGAAGAGTAAGAAGAAGGAAATAAAGAAAAAAAAGGAAGAAGATGACGAAGTGGTAAACACAGTTTAAATAGACACCAATGGTCTGCCATTTTTTTGTAAAGGGGTGGAGGGAACCTAGTTACACAAACATACGCTCGCGCGTGTGTGTGTGTGCGTGTGTGTGTGTACACACATACACACACAAACACACACACACACACACACACACACACACACACACACTATACACACATTATTTCGAATTGTGCATCAAAACTAAGCACCCCCCCCCCCTCCCCCCAACAATGCTTGCCCCAGTGGTCTACTTACACTGACTGAAAGTACATTTAAGTTCACCATGTTTTAACATGAACAAGACTTTCTGGAAAATTTCAAATAACGCCATAATCATTGGAATCCCTGTTTCCTAAAGGTTAATGGCCTCCCTTCAGCAAGACTTAGGGGCGCTACAAGTCTCCCAAGGCAGTTTAAAAGCCAGATTTTGTAGCGTCCTTTTATCGCGGGAATGTTGTTCGACTTTTCGTGGATCTTTCTATGCTAGAGTTGCCAGATGTCATGGTTGTCTGGGACGTCTCGGTTTTTTTTTTTAATAAAACAATTCACCGTCCCGATAAAATGCTTTCAGGACGCTAATTTGTCCATGTATTTTTCCTGACAGATGAAAAATATAATTTAATCGAACTAGTCGTTGATTTTTATTTGGTAGAACTGTTTAATTTGTAACTGAAATTAAGAGCCGAATTTGTCGAGCAAAAGCTACATTTTAGGAAATGAAAAATATCTTATGCTGTAAATGCTATCATTGAATGTCAGAAATAAGAGTACTGACATTGTATATAGAATCTGATTTGCTGTGTGGTTAGTTAATCTTGGAACTTGAATGAACAAATTAGACAGAGCTTGGAAGCAACAGAGATGTGACTCCTAAGATGAATGTTTCGAATTCCTTATACTGCCAGAGTAACCAACAACGGTTGCTCAAAAGTGTCTAATGATACTAGGACATTATATACAACTTAAAAAAAGAGTCGAGCAACATTCTCTGGTAATATAATGAGAAGATATGCGTTGGAGAATTGTGTGACAACTGGAAATATCAATACAAAAGGAGACAGAGGCCGACGAAGAGAAATAATACTGGATGGACTGAGACGGTGGCATGGAATCAGCAGAGTAAATCCAAAGCGCCAAAGACCGAGATCTGTGGAAAGACATGAACACATTTTCCAGCTGGCAAGGCACATAATGGTGATGACCTCGGCCAAGAGATAAGCCTGGGCTTGGAAACATTTTATGAATGTGAAACGTCATTCAAGACAACAATGAATAAATTGATAGCATAGATTAGTGTTACCATAAATGGGCGAAATTATTAATGCTAGCATATCGGGGGGAAGAAATACAAACTAGAATCAACTCTGGAAATAAGATATACTATGCACTACAACATCTACTAAAATCAAAGGCGCTATCTCGTAACACCAAAATCACAATATACAAAACACTGATCAGACCAGTTGTGCTGTATGGCTCTGAAACCTGGAGTACAACGAAAGGAGACGAAGCCTTGTTACAAACCTTTGAGAACAATATTTTAAGACGCATCTTTGGACCCATTAGGGATACACAAAGTGGAGAGTGGAAAAGAAGAAGTAACAAAGACATTTATGATCTGTTTAAGTCCCCGCTAATCACTAATGGCTAATCGCTAATGGTATCATGAAGGCTAATAGACTACAATGGCTGGGGCATATAGAAAGAATGGAAGATAATAGGGAAACAAAACTCGCTTACACTCAGGAAATAAATGACCGTAGACCCCGAGGTAGACCAAGAAGATGGTGGAGAGATAATACATATACAGACCTACAAGTACTTGGAATCAACGACTGGCAAGAGAAGGTCCACCAGAGAGACGAATGGAGACGGATTGTATCTGCAGCAAAGAACCTCAATGGCTCGGAAAGCTGAAGAAGAAGAAGAAGAAGAAGAAGAAGAAGAAGAAGAAGAAGAAGAAGAAGAAGAAGAAGAAGAAGTATATCGGGGACGACCCGTTGCTGTGATGTGAGAACCGCGACTGAACTGAACTGATTAATGCTAGTTCTGTCTTAACCTTGTACAAACTGGCAAGCGAAATTCCTCTTT
>OY992885.1:98012856-98324942 GCA_963921405.1 Cepaea hortensis | reverse complement strand
CGAAATTCCTCTTTGGCTGCAAAATGTTCTTTACGTGAAGGAAAGTAGTTAGGGATTTAATACTACAACACCACGAACATAATTGGGCTATTTTAATTATCATGGTTCTCTCAAGTTTAGCCTCTTCATGTATGTTCAAGTTGTGAGTTGTTAGGTTCTCAAACCCGGGTGATTTTTAGTTAATGCGATTTGTTTGGATGTGAAGCGTGGACAATAAGCAGTCAAGCTGAAAAACAGCTGATGGCTGTGGAAATGTGGTTTCTGGGGAAAATGCAAAGAATACCATGGACAGACAGAAAAACCAATGAACAAGTCCTTCAAGAAACAAATGAAGATAGTAAACTGATTAGAGTCATTAGACGTAGACAGTCTAAATTTTTTGGGCATAATATGAGAAGAAATAATTTGGAGAACTTGGTGACGACTGGCAAGATCGAAGGGAAGAGATCAAGGGGAAGACCGAGAAGTAAATACCTGGATGGCTTGTCTACGTGACATCGTTGAGACAGGAACACGGAGCTGATCCACGACTCTGGTGATCGAGTGAGATGGCAGAACATGACCGCACACGCTTTCCGGCAAGGCACAATATAGATGGGTGGATTTCATCAGATTGTTTTTATTTTATTTGTTTTTTAACTTGAAACTGGCCATATCTTGTTCAAACGTTTCAAGAATTTGTTCGGTTGTGTAGCGTGTTAAATAGTGGCTTTTATTCCTATCTTTCGTTTATTCCAAACCCTTGATTTCATTTAATTTGATTTAAAACAGTGAAATATGTTCGTGAAGAACACAAACGACCGACTGCTGTGGAGGAATGTGGTCCTGCGGTATGGCACATTATATTGAGAGAGAGAGAGAGAGAGAGAGAGAGAGAGAGAGAGAGAGAGAGAGAGAGAGAGGAGAGAGAGAGAGAGAGAGAGAGAGAGAGAGAGAGAGAGAGAGAGAGAGAATTTTGCACGATGCTTCCCATTCTCTCCAACCATCTCGACGACCATAATGCAAGAGTGTTGTGTATGCCCTATGTTTTATGTGTATGTTTCCTATATTAATTTATCTTACATATAAGTCAAACCTCGGTTTTCGTTGCCTTTGGTTTTCGACGATTTTTGTCCGCGAAAAAGTTGTCTCGGGTTTCGTCAATTGCCTTGGTTTTCGTCGATCTGCCCACAGGATCTCGCAGCTAATTTTGCGAAAACAAAGTGACCGACACGTTCTTCTGCTCAGTTTGGCGTTGTTTCTCGTTGTGTGAGCATCACTTGCTAATAAGTTAACCCTTTCCCGTTAGCTCCATCATGGGACCAAAGACAGTTTCCAGAGCCAGCAGCCCTTCGAAGAAGAAGGCCAGGGATACGATCGAGTTGAAGAAGGAAATCAGTGAAAAATAGGAGAGCGGCATTAGGATTGCTTAAATCGGCCGCATGTACTGGAAGTCGCCACCCGCGATAAGTTCCATTGTGGCGAAAAAGGACGCAATAAAGAAGGCTGATGTAGCGAAAGGCGTGAATGTTCAAACGAAACAGAGACGGCAAACAATTGAAGATGTCGAACAGTTATTATTAATTTGGATAAATCAAAAACAGATGGCGATTCTATTTCGGAGTCAGCCATATTTGAAAAGGTCAGACTGTTGTATGCCGATCTCATTACTAATTGACTGGGATGAATGCCAGTGTGCTTAGTGATTTAAATGCCAGCAGATTATGGTTTGAAAAATTCAAGAGGCGCACTGGCATATATTATGTTACTAGGCACGGCAAAGGTGCGAGTTCGGACACGTCTGGGGCCGAAAAATAGTATTTAACACTATATTTTTTCTGTATAAAATGTGTTTTTGGTATGTATTTTTTAGTGTATAGAACGAATTAATTTCTTCTTCTTCTTCTGCGTTTATCCGGAGTTTTTTTTTTCCGGATGTGATTGCTCTGTGCCTGTTTACAGCAGAGCTGCGTTCTTGCGCCGTTAGGCCGACACATCCGACTTCTGCGGGCATTTGCTGACCGGGTTAACCTTCCCGGGAGAACGAATTAATTTGATTTACATTGATTCATGTGGAAATAATTACCTCGGTTTTCGTCGGTTTAGGGTTTCGCCGGTTGTCTTCGGACGGGTTATCGACGAAAACCGAGGTTTGATTGTTGTTGTTGTTGTTGTTTTTGTTGTTGTTGTTGTTGTTGTTGTTGTACCCCTCCGCTTGCATTGCCGTCGAAAAAGTTTGGCTAAATTGTTGGTATTACCAGTAACGTAATCTTTTTTTTTACCCTGTTTTGCGATTCTGATAATCGTGATTTCACTGTAGATCTGCGTGAATTCTCAAGGTGATTTCGCTGTAGGTCTGCACGAATTCTAAAGGTGATTTCACTGTTGGTCAGCGTGAATTCTAAAGGTGGTTTTACTGTATGTTTTCGTGAATTCTAAAGGTGATTCTAGCCTCTACGCTTGACAATTTTTTAAAACACTATTCTAGGCGATTTTAATATATTTTTTGCGTAAGCAGAAAAAGCGGGAGCGTTATCATAGATGATATTTTGATAGTGTCCTGAGCGCAGGCGGTGGAGAGTTCGATGCCTACGTTCGTCGTCTCACTAAGTAAGGGAAAGGTTGGCCACCTACTCCACCGTGCATTCAGGCCTAGAAAATATGCATCACATCATAGACTCGTAGCGGCTCTTACTAAGGGACATGTTTGTTTGTTCATGTAACCAGAAAATGTGATTTGATTGAGCGAGTTGCATTACGGTGAAGTGATTTTTGTTACATTACCACTGAAAGTGATTTTACTAGCTTTTACCTTACCTTGTTAAAGTGATTCAGTTTTTAGTGAATTGCAAATCATTATATAGAATTTACACTTGTATTACTACTACATGTCATTTGGCTGTCTAATTACTAATAAATAATCAATTGTCTATATTACGACAGTTTTCGCAAACATAACGTTATAAATACGTGGTAAATACCGAGTTTACTTAGATAGTTCGTCACCTTAAAAACAAGAGGCGAATTTCAAAGACTGGAACTAACTTACTCTCACGAACTTCCGAAATATGCCACGCAGTTTTGCCATAAACAAAGATCATTTTTAATAATTTGGAATTGAGGATGAAGAATTTGTTGCTGAAGTTTCTTGGTGCGGAGAAGAGGAGGGCGACGCAGAAGAAAAAATGTTCCTGTTCACTGGAGCATGGCGATAACCACGACGATAACAACAATGATGACAGGTAAAGTGTGTTATTGTGTGGGTGTTAACAATTATGACCGCTAAAGTGTGTTATCGTGTAGATGTTAACGATGATAACATTTAAAGTGTGTTATTGTGTAGATGTTAACAATTATAACATTTAAAGTGTGTTATTGTGTGGATGTTAACAATGATGACATTTAAAGTGTGTTATTGTGTGGATGTTGACAATGATGACAGCTAAAGTCTGTTATCGTGTGGATGTTAACAATTATGACAGCTAAAGTGTGTTATCGTGTGGATGTTGCGTGTTTTGTTAACTTTCTAAATCATAATTTCAAACATATTCGAGTATGTTAAAAACCCCTTTACACACCTAAAGGAGCAAAGGTCATATGGTGCTACACCCATATTTTTACAGAAGAAGCGGCACTCGGTGCTTGATGTGATCAGTATAATACCCGCCGCCTTCACTTTCCAAAACATTTCCTGGTACAGTGTGTATTTTTAATGACTGTGCAGTGTTTGAAAATATTGCCGGTCCAAGTTTTGTATTTACCTATTATGTTGCATGAACTTTACAGAGGGTAAACACAAAACAGAGACCGGCAATTTTTTCTAACACTGCACAGTCATTAAAAATACACCCTATATCTCTTTTAGGCCTGGTCGAACTGGCAGTCGAATTCAGTTTTTAAGATTCGAATCTGCCACGATGTGCACGGAGCCTATGACCACCGTGTCGGCAGGCAGTGCCTAGCCACTACGCCACCACAGTTCCCGCTCACCCTATACCCCAAGAAATAAAGTCAAAAAGAAACGATGAAGGAATCAGCAATGTCGACCTAGTATCGAACCTCGCCGTCTGCCCACAATGTAGAAATTGAGGACACGCCCCCCTGTCGGTAATCGGATCACAATTCACAGATTTCTCGCTTGTTGTAGAGATTATGCAACTCTGAATAGTTATCCTTTTTTCTTTTAAGAAGAGATGTTCATTTGTCTGGCGATATTGCGTCATCGCTATTTGCTGTCTTTGTCTATGCAAATACAGTAGTGATATGAATGTTGGTTACATGCCTTTCATGAATTCAACAATAGTTAGTTAGTTCGTTGGTTGGTTGGTTGGTTGGTTGGTTGGTTGGTTCGCCGGCTGGCCAACTGGCTGATTAGTTAGTCAGTCAATCAGTCGTCAATTTGTCTTCATCGCACATGGGCCCATTCATTGTATAAGTGCTCGGATCCCCTCATCAGTATCTTCTCCATCTTGTAGAGGTCGACGACAGTTCTATGTTGGTTGCCTACCCTCATCTGCCCTCCCGCAGAATGCCTCGGTCTGGTTTCACCCCTTTTGACCTGATGTTCTTGCAGTTTGGTGACGTCTGCAGGCTGACAGTAATCTTTTGATTCGTTTAATCGCCTTGTTTCTCTGACGGCATTCACAATGTTAGCGCGGTTGATTGCTTGTCCGCTGTCCACGGTAGTCTGGCCAGCAAGCCAATCAGCTTAATCAATTCCCTCCAAAGTCATTGGTAGTATAGTATTCCCCCATAGATAATAACAAGTGCCACATCAGTAATGAATATTAGCGTTAGTTAGTTGCATATCCTTTACAGGACGTCGCTGCACTGGACCTGCATTCGTTGATAAATTTTTATAGGTGTCACCCTTTCACTGATTTAAAAAAAAAACGGATAACAGAACGCTTCTCCCCTTTGATGCATGTTAAAAGTGCGGCGGCCATCTTTAAATTGTCCTTATAACTGTCTGCACCGTGATGTCATGTTCTTAACACTCTTGACATCCTAAACAACAATATTGACAGGTTAAAGGCAATGACATGGTTATTATAATTTATATCACACTTTTAAGGTTTTCATTTGAAGCTCCCTCGTATAAGACTGAGCCGTGTAGACCGAGAGAATGTTCTTGCCTTTACCTTTACCGAGAACTGTACCCTCGTCCACTACGTTTAGTTTAGTTTAGTTTAGTGTAGTTTAGTTTAGTTTAGTCGATGGATCAACATCACGGCACACGGGTGCAACCCATAAGTGCTCCGTTCTCCTCCTAACTCAAACCTGAGTATGGAGAAACTCAGCTCAGTGCACGAACTCCGTAGCACCGGCGAGGATCCTGAAATACTTTGGGTAGATTTTTAACTCGAAATTTTGCCCGGGCAGCGCCGTTAGGCTACTCTTGTTCGATTTCCAACTGCCAAGGGATTTTTTTACGTGCGCAACAATACACACGGGCGTCCGATCTCACTACCCAGAGACCAGAGGAAATTTTGTTACTAGAAGTCCTCGAAAGAAAATCCCGGTGATCACCGGGGCTTGAACCCGGGAACTCCAGCACTCGAGGCGGACACCATACCTCGAGACCACGCAACCCCCCACGTCCACTACTTTGGTAGGCAAGAGCACTAACAACAAGGCTGCCACGACAATGAATGCACGTATACCAGAAATACAAGAAATACTTTTAAATCTTAAGTAGTTGGACAATCTAGGTGTAAAAGAGAAAAGACTCCTTAAATACTGTACTGCTATTTCTAGTACATTTCACCTTATATTTACCTGAAGCCGGAATATGTTGACCCGGCGACCATTCCAGCCCATTGACTTTTAAAGATACACATTCTAAGTGTGGATCTATTGTAATACGGGGTGTCAGGCGATGCGGCTTCATTTATACTAGGTCAGAGTGTTATGACGTGACCAGATCTCTTTGTTGCCGTATTTTCTTCACTAGACAAGTATATGGTTGGTTGGTTGGTTGGTCGGTCGGTCGGTCGGTCGGTCGGTCGGACAGGCCAGCAGATCATTCTCATTGCACATCGAAGTATTAGTCTTATTTAGTACTCAGGTCCACTGTGTGATTGTGTGATGGAGTGTGTATGCGTGGTTTTATGTATGAATGAACATATATGGCGATGAGAGAGAGAGAGAGAGAGAGAGAGAGAGAGAGAGATAGAGAGAGAGAGATAGATAGAGAGAGAGAGAGAGAGAGAGAGAGAGAGAGAGAGAGAGAGAGAGAATGTATGTATGTATTTATGTATGTCTGGAAGTTTGTTAGTGTGTTTGTGATGATGAGTGGGTATGTGTGTGCGAGGGAGTGTGTGTGGGTTTTGCAAGTGTGTGGGTGTATGACCGTGAGTGTGTAAATAATTTGTTTGTGTTGTTAGTGTGGTTGTTATGATGAGTGGGTGTGTGTGTGCGAGGGAGTATGTGTGGGTTTTGCAAGTGTGTGGGTGTATGACCGTGAGTGTTTATGTAAATGATTTTTGTATGTATGTTTACGTGCTTGAGAGAGAGAGAGAGAGAGAGAGAGAGAGAGAGAGAGAGAGAGAGAGAGAGAGAGAGAGAGAGAGAGAGAGAGAGAGAGAGAGGGCGGGGGTAGAGAGTTTAGGACAAGTATTGATCATGTGTATGTCCACCTGTATGTTTATGTGCGTGTCAGCTGAGCTGTGCGTGGGGAGGGAAAGGGGGGAGCACGGCTGTAAACTGCTGGCTGTGCCTATATCTGTGCTTGTATGTGTGGTTGTGTTTGTGTATGTGTTGTGTATGTGTGTGTGTGTGTGTGTGTCTGTCTGTCTGTCTGTCTGTCTGTGTGCTTATGTGTGCACTTTGAGTCATTAGCTTCACAGTTAATCAGCAATGAATGGGATGCACTTTAATGAACCACACTTAATCACCTGGCGCACGTTCCAACAGCGGTTCTCGAACTCTGCATCAGGGTACCCATGTTGTGATAATAGTTCAAGTTCACCAAATGCTAACCTCACAGCAGTTGGATATGTTCTTCATCTCCCTCGGGAGATGCCGAAGAGACGAGTCTTCATGCCTCGCATTCCGAAGGACGCGGGTTCGTTTCTGGATATTTTTGGGCTCACATCTGCTTTCTGTGAGGATTCGAACACTTAATCCCTGATGCAGGAAGATAAACATGGTAGCAACACACTGCAGCGGCTCACGTCGACACGTGGAGATGATGAATCACAACAGCTCAAGCTTCACAGGACCTGGAGGGGTTTCCTGGGAGAAAGAAATATTATTAAGTAAGACACAGAGCATCTCAGTTATAAAGGGGTGACCACAAAAACATAAACTTCAGAGTTTAGTTAAGTTGAATTGAGTTAAGAACCGACATCACTGAACTTAGGACATTCCCATACGTGCTTCGTCCCCTCGTTCAACAGCCAGCGAAGAGTCATACTACTAATCGTTCCCACCGCTATCTGATTAAAAGTTCTCCTGGTCTTCCCTCTCAGTTTTGAGATTCTTCCAGAACCCCTGCCAATCCCCCGCAATCTCATTCTTTCCACATATTGGTTCTCAATCTGTTCCTCCGCCCTCTCCACCTGGTCCCACATGCGCACGACCACCTCCCCCTTATCCATAGTCAAAATACCACCAAGAGGTGCATTCCCTGCTAGCCTGTTCATTCCCCCGTACCCCTCATGGCCAGGGCAAAATATCCATACAATTCTCACAATCTGTGACCTCTGAAGCGACGATAGCCATTCCACACGAAACATTCCTTTCTCCGCCTTACTAAGCATACTCTTTGAATCCGTTATGAATACTTCAAAAAGACAAGATACGTCCCTCACATCAAATGACATAGTAGCCTACCGAAAATCAAGATGGTGGAAGTAGCTGACGGGGAAAATGTAGAGATCACTAGCGACATAACTGGACTGGCAACATCGGAGATATCGTCAGGGCGAAGACTTTCTGAATGAACAGCCATTGCTGAAGAAGGAAATTGCGGGGAAATCATTTACTGCCAACCTTCATTGCGGAGATGGCAGAAGATGTTGTTGATGATGATGATGATGATGATGATGATGATCATGTTGTTGATGATGGTGATGATAATGATGATGGTGATGGTGAAAACTGAACACAGAGACTCGCGAAAGTGTGTGGGGGATTTGCTGTAGCAGAGTGTATACTAACTGGTTAATCAAGAACACGCCATGAAAAGTCCACAGCGTTTGGGAACCCCTGACGCAAGTACAGTAACCACATACGCAAATGTTCACAGGCTTCTTGTTTCCTGGAACAAACCACATTCACTGCACACACTTAGCTTCACAAGTGCTCCAATCACTCCTATAGATCACACAAAGAGTCTGTCAGCACAGCGCACGAATACCCTGGCACAATCGGGGATCCGACTTTGCGCAGAAATATTTGTTTGGAAACCAATGTTGTCATTAAATATGTATGGGAAGCAAGTTCACAGATATAATTCATTGGCACCTTGCCGTCTTGACAGACGATAGTTTGTTACATTGTTCTTCAAAAAGGCATAATAACTACGACCCATGGTGGTAGCGAATGTGACTGATAAGGCCAATTCGCGCTGTAAATGTTCGTCCACAGTGGATGCATGTCAACACATGGTCATTTCCACCATCATGCACTATCTTACGTCTCACACGCTCGGTGTGTGACTTATCCGCAATAATTTTCTCCTTTATCTTTATTCCATTTCTGATATTTTCCCTCCATGCAACACTTTCAGCGGCGACTTGCTCCCAATGTGCATTATCTATGCCTGTATCAATCATGTCCCGCTTACACACATCTTTGTATCGTAGTTGAGGCCGACCCTGAGATCTCCTACCCGTCTGTAATTCACCAAAAAAGATGTCCTTTGGTATTCTACCATCATCCATCCTCCTAATGTGTCCTATCCATCTAAGTCTACGAAGTTTAGTTTTTAGTTTTAGTCGTTGGATCAACATCACGGCACACGGTTTAACCCATTAAGTGCTCCGTTTTTCTCCTAACTAAACCCTGAGTCTGGAGAAACTCAGCTCAATGCACGAACTCCGTTGCATCGGCGAGGATCCTGAAATACTTGGGTAGATTTTTAACTCGAAATTTTGCCCGGGCAGCGCCGTTAGGCTACTCTTTTTCGATTTCCAACTGGCAAGGGATTATTTACGTGCGCAACAATACACACGGGCATCAGACCTCACTACCCAGAGACCAGGGGAAATTTTTTTACTGGAAGTCCAGGTGGATTTTTTAAATAAATCCCGGTCCTCACCGGGGCCTGAACCCGGGACCTCCAGCACTCGAGGCGGACACCATACCTCGAGACCACTCAGCTCACTACGAAGACTGAGCATGAAATAAACCGTCACACAGCCTGCTCTTTCCAATACTTCAGTATTTCACAGATATCAGTCTGCACTTAAAGAAGTAAATTGTGGTCTTCTTCTTCTCCCACACTATGGTGCACTTCACACGGTGTATCTGCAATAGCAATACCTGTTTAAGGCAGCGGTTTGCGCACTTCCGTTCACAAAGGCTTGCACTATCATTGTCCTGTGTAGCTTCTGCAAAACACTTAAGAACCATTGAAGTTCACTTGTAACACACATTTAGAATCGCCGCTTGTGGGTCACTTCAAACGCCGTCCAGACTAAACAACATTGCGTTTCAATTCAGATGTTAATGTCTCTTGCTTTGACGCAAAGCGTATTGTTTTCACGAAGAGATAAAAGTGCAGTTGATCTAGCAGACATCTGATTTCAGATCGTCTTCTGAATTTTTAAACTCCTGCTACGAGCTTTCGAAGTGTAACATTTCAGTATGTGGGCGTGTTTTGATGGTTGAGGGCCTCCCCCGCGCTTTTAGAATGCAGGCAACGATAGTGAGTGTATATTCAATTATTCATATATTTCCCCGCTGTTAATCATTCGGTTCATAGACTGGTATGAAAGTGTTGGTTGGTAGGCTATGAGCTGAGTTGAGATAGGTCAAGAACTGATCCGACAGCACTCAAGACATTCCCATACGTGCTTCGTCGTTTTCTACAACAGCGAGCGAAGAGTTCTAATGGTAGGCTATGATTCCGCTGGTATAACGCTTTTGATTGGTCGGTTGTGAATACTCTTGAAGACAAGTGTGATTTGTAAGTCCGATTTATTTGGGTTAGGGTCGTCTAAGCCCTAATAGAATGCCGGTGCGTTAACGAAGTAGATAGCGAACTGCGATGAAGATGTCATGAGCACGATTGGACGTGGGTGCGACACCTGGGCTTGTCGCCTTCGAAAGTGAGAAAAAGATTGGCCACTTTTTATTTCGGGCTTTCAGTTCTTCAACATTTGATGGCGCTATTGCACCACAGAAGAGAGACATTGGAGAACATCGTGACAACTGGAAATATAGAGGGGACGAGAGGCAGAGGCCGACCAAAGAGAAATGATGCTGGATGGATTGAGAAGGTGGAATGGAGTAATATCATCAGCAGAGTTTATCCAGAACAACAAAGACCGAAATATGTGGAGGAATATGAACGCTACACCAGCTGGCATGTCACTTGATGATGATGATGATGATGCTGATTATCACACTACAGAGCAGTAGCAGGAAACTCAATCAATCAGTCAGGTACCGTCTCCACAATGAAGGTTGGCTGCAATGTATCTCCAACACTGTCTACTCTCGCCCTGACGGTACATTCTGTCAGATTGATGTTCGTCAATCTCTTGATGTTATCTTCCCATTTGTTCTGTTGTCTACCTCTTGCTCGCTTGCATGGCTGAATGAATAAGAACGCGTGTTCTTAAACATCCGGTGTGTTGATAACAACAACAACAACAACAAAACTTTATTTTGAAAGGGTTAAGAATTGGGCACGCGGGCCCGTCTAACATTCTGCCCTTTTATCACTCTCTTTCATACATTATACCATTCACACATCATTCAAGGCTAACTGAAAACAGCAACAATATAAACGATATGCATTATAAAGGCATGTGGAAAATGAAAAATTAATACTACACGACTGATGATGCCGAGGTAAGGGGTTGAACCCATACACCGGACAGATGGACTAAAATGCTGACCTTTCGCCCTTGACTTGGGGATGTAAATTACAAGTACCTCTGAAGTCGGAGTGGGTTCGCCTGATGGCGAGGGACTCTGGTAATAGGGAAAGCTTGTCCGCACGCAAAATTCAGCCCAGCACTACTAGAAGTTGTGTGTATGGACTACGCTTGAGTTCAAAGCGAGTGAGCGCAAAAATAGAAGAATTATGAGAATACATTGAGCAGATAGAAAGAGCAGCGAAGTTAACTCACAAAGAGAACTGATTACTCGCTTTAGAAGTTGACAGTCCACATCCTTCGGGTATGTTATGAGAAGGGGAAGGACGGAATATGTCGTCGCAGGGGGAAGGTTGGAGGTGGGAGAGGCAGGGGGAGAAGATAGAGTACAGTTTGACATCATAGCATGGAGGAACGTTAGTTCAGAAATGATTGGAAGCACAAGAGACAAAGGCTGTGCATAGACATAACCACCATTGCTACAGGGCGTGAACTAGAAGAAGAGGAAGGGGAAAGGAAGGAAAAGGAAGAAGAACAAGAAGAAGACGACCATAGCAGAGGCGGTGGCAGCAGCAGCAACAACAACAATAACAACTAAAAACAACAAAAACTTTTAATAACAGTAGTGCTTCAGAAATTGTTAACTAACGCTGGATTCACCTTGTAACAAAATAAAATATAAAAAAGATGTACTTCTGCATCGCCTGGTATATCTATTCAACCCGTTCTCGTACATTCTAAGCCAATTTGTTAGAAGTGGAAATGTTCTACTTCCTTGTGACTTTCAAATATGATATATTCATTTTTTTCGAAGCCATCTCCCAGACGCGGCCCACTTGACAGAATGACTTGGCCTGAAGTTGTTTTGCGTGTGTTTGATTCTGTTGTTAAGAGTTTCTTGCATGCGTCATCTTGCTAGCTGAAGGTCGTCTTGTATACCGAATGAACTGACGTTTTCATGGCTGCACGCTATTCTTGTAAAGTTATGTAGACTATTGCGGCCGTTTCTGACTCATTGGTGTTATTTACAAGGTGACCAAAAAATGGAACCAACAGATCTTTCAATAATTTAGACAGTTTTGGACATCATTGGGATAATGCAGAGGATTCGATCGAGATCAACAGTGGTTCCAGCGGGCCGCCCATATACTTCAAATGACACTCTGTCCTGACTGAGAGAGCGATTTCAGGCCAGGGGAGACCGATCAGCATGAAGTGTGACTTGGAGTGGATACCGCATTCACCTGACTTGAACACACATCCCCCCCCCCACCCCCAGTTTTTTTTTTTTTTAATCTATGGAGTTATTTAAAAGATAATGTGTACCAGAACAACCCTCAATCGATTGGTGAACTGAAGGCAGTAATCACTGCAAAGATCAGGGAAATCACCACAGAGGAATGCGGTCGAGTAATTGAAAATTGTGTGTAACGTATGCAAGCGTGAACCCAACGCGGCGGAGGCCATTTGGAGCATATTTTGGAAAGAAGATAACTTTTATACAAAGCAACCGAGGTAATTGAAACTTTTGGAAATAATTGTACACAAACTAAAGTTTACGTTCACCAAATTTCAAGAAATTTGCTTGACCTGTGTAAGATTTAATAAACTTTTTATGGGCTTTTTTTTTTTTGGGGGGGGGGGGTCGGGGGGTCACCCTGTATAATATCTGTGCCATGAAAATCGAAGAAAACTGGCTGATAACCATTATGATATCTTGTAAACTGAAATACTTTAGCCATATGAAAGGTCACAGTGGCTGGGGGAGAACGGTGATGGAAGGCGTGGTTCCTGAAAAAAAGAGACAGATGTCGACCAGCATGAAGATGGACACAAGACATTGCTGACAACTTGGACTCGATGGTGTATGAGGCGGGAGAAATGGCAAGAGATGGGGAGTCTTTCCGACGCGCCGTGATAAGAGCGACGTGTTGCAATGAACCCGTTACATGATGATGAAGATATCACGGATTCTGTTTCAGTAGTTAATGTCGCATTGACAATATTTATACAGGGAGCATTTTTAATGACTGTGCAGTGTTTGAAAATAGTGTCGGTCCCAGTTTTGTATTTACCTATTATGTTGCATGAACTTTTATACAAGGTGAATACAAAACTTGGACCGGCAATAGTTTCAAACACTGCACAGTCATTAAAATACACCCTATATCATCTATAGCACTGAAACTATTACAGTAGTCTTTGACGCATTACGGGGGTCACCGTGGCCAAATGGTTAAGCCGCCTGCCTTGTTCCTCTAAGGTAGTCGGTTCGATTTCGGACTCAGTCATTCAGTTTACGAGGGCAGAGTTCTTGGAGACTGCTGGGGGTCGTCGCTGGAACCTCGGAGTTCACGCTCTGTAGGACGCTTACGGTGGGCTTCTCTGCGGGAAAAGACCGAGCCGTGTGGCGTAAACCCCGGTGCGATGAAGTCGATCCTCCCGCCATTAGACCCTTCCCCCTTTTTTTATGACGCATTGATAATATTTATATCATCTGTAGCACCGAGACTCCTTCCTTAGTTTCCAACTAATTGATAATATTTATGTCATAACGATTTCTCAACTCATAAACTATGGCCATAACGTTTGCAAAGAAAAAGCATTTCGTATACTGTATTAAACGGACAATAAACGATTGCTCAAATATAGTGAGACGTTAGCAATTAGTCGGTTTCAGCCGTTTTTTATGGAAACAGAAAGAGTTCGTGTTGAATTTTAAATTACCGTGGTGATAACAAATGCTCCACGTCCGAAGAATATCCGTGACTATGTGTTTAAAATATTTCAGCAAAAGTTTTATTCATGTATTCACTTTATATGATATTTAAGTCAACAGTATGCACCTGACGAGATGCATCGAAATATACCAGGCAATAAATCGTGAAACATATTATTAGTGGCTTATGTGTTTACAAGTATGTGTTTTTTTATTTACTGTGATTCTATATATCACCTTTCTCTCCAAGGCTACCTTTGTTGCCAGTTTTACGAAACTGGATTGACAGGACGGCCGCATGCAGAAAGTAAACGTAACGGCTTTCCTGTTGACGTCATAATTCGTGTTAAATACATAGTGCTAGCTCCATGTTGTTTTCACCAGTTGGGTCATGTGGTCAGTATCACTCTGGCCATCTATCTTACTTCCCATAAAACTTCCTGGTGCCAATTTTAGACTGGGTCAACCTGGGGAGAGAAGGGGCATGTCAGTTAAAATAATTCCCGCCTCGAAGGAGATTTTAATACATGACCATCGGGCCAGCAGGTACCTCTATTCACTGGGTTACCGCGTTTCCCTTAAGCCGCATGCAGGAAAAGAAAAACCGGCCTCAAGGGGACATTGAACTACAACCGAAGTGTTACTAGGCCAGTGAACTATCCGGCAGATTAACAGGAAGCGTAAAATAGATACAACGTGTTTAAGTTGTCAGCCGTTGTTAAATATGACTCGAGCAAAGTATAAGTCAGTCAAACAACGAGCATGCTGACGAGAGTTTTCTCTGGCATTCTTACGCCGAGTGCACATTCTACAAATGCCCTGCGCAATGATGAGTTTGCACGAACATGTTTTCCCTGTGTATTCTTGACACAGAAAACACAACAGTCATGACACAGCGCTTTATTTTTTCTTTTCTTTTTGTCGTTTCAAAAGTCATCCAAAAAAGTATGTTTTCGTCAGCTCGCGGAGCACCGTGATTTCTTTTGTCAGTTTTAAACACATTACTAAACTTCATAGGACAGAAATTGTAACTAAAGTTTAAAAAGTTAGTTGCATATCATTTAGCATTTTTTGCTGTTGTAATATCTTGATAAGTTTACATTCAGTAATTTACCATCGCTTTCTGAACTGAACGACCGGCACTCATACAATTTTGTACAAAGCCAACGCATCGTGGTCTCCTGCCGAATCACGTGCAGCTATGTTTCGAACGCAGGTATGCGGGATTATAAACCGCGTTCGTAACTCATTCGCCACAGAGCCGCTGAAGTACGAGGAAAGAAATTACGAGGGTCAGTCAATAAGTAAGTCGGTGTTTTCTACAGGTGTCATTAGTTGACAGCAACATCGAACTTTATATTCCCGTTCGTCAGGTGGCGCTAGGTGTCACATGCGCATGCGCAGCGCATAAACAAAATGGGAACTGTACTTACAGAGTGTACAGCCAAAGAGCAACGTGCTGTTGTACGTTTTTTTTTGGGGGGGGGGGTGGCGGGGGGGGGGGCAAAAGGGCTGCCTGCAAAGGACATTCATAAGGAAATGCTTCCTGTTTATGCTGACAAATGGTTGTTCCATAAGGCGGTGCATAGCTGGGTAGAAAATTTTTCTCAAGGACGCTCTAAAAGTGTTGGTGAAATCAGATCTGGTCGTCCCGTTGAGATTGCAACAGAAGCATCCGTGCGTTGGGTGGAAGAGATGATTAGAGGCGATTAACGATAGACTCTGTAGCATCTGCAATTGGGTACTCACGTGGTTCAGCATGCAGCATAATGCATGATCGATTGAAATTTAAGAAAGTGTGCTCAAGGTGGGTAACCAAACAATTTAAGGAGGAACACAAAATTAACCGATTTGGCCTGCCCTTGCATCATCTCTGTCGATACGAAAATGAAGGAGAAGACATGCTGAACAGGATTGTTACTGGGGACGAATCATGGGTGCATCACTATCAGCCCGAATCAAAGCGTGCTTCAATGCAATGCAAAAACATCCTTCTCCGCCTTGCGTCCAAAAATTCATGGTTACGTCATCAGCAGGAAATGTTATGCTGACAGTGTCCTGGGATTGTCAAGGAGTGCTTTGTACCAATTTCAAGAAGAAAGGTGACAATGTGAATTCTGAATCTTACTGTGAAGTTCTATCGATGCTTCATGATGCAATTCGATGAAAACGTCCAGGACTGCTGACTAGAGGAGTGTTGCTTCTTCACGACAATGCCAGACCACATTCGGTTCATAAACACTTTTATTAACACTAGAACCAGCCCTGTTATCGTGATGTCATGTAAATCATGGTTTTATATAGGGTTATTCGCGAAATATTACATTGTACAAGTCATGTCCGGGTTAACTTTATAACACGTGTCTTCACACCACTGAGAGATTTCCCCAACACTTCACATCACTGAGAGAGATCTCCATTAGTTCACAGCCACTGGGATATCTTCATCACTTCACACTACTGGGAGATCGCTATCACTTCACACCACTAAGAGATCCCAATTACTTCACACCATCTAGAGATCTGCATCAATTCACACCACCGAGAGATCTCCCAAACACTTCACACCATCCAGAGATCTCCATCAGTTCTCACCACTGAGAAATCTCCCTAACATTTCACACCACTGAGATATCCCTCTAACACTTCACAACACCTAGAGACCTCCATCAATTCACACCACCTAGAGATCTCCCTAACACTTCACACCACCTAAAGATCTCCCTAACACTTCACACCACCTACAGATCTTCCTAACGCTTCACGCCACCTAGAGATCTCCATCAATTCACACCACTGAGAAATCTCCCGAACATTTCGCACCACCGAGAGATCTCCATCAATGTCCCATTGATTATCTCTGCACATTTCCTGCCTGTTGTAAACCCTTCTGTAAATAAGAATGACATCTGCCGATGATATAATTCGCCCAACTCCCATGCCATTATTACTGGCTACTTCTGCTGTGTAGATCACAAATATATAGTTATGATCATAGCCGGGAGCCTCGTGGAAAACTGGACATGCATATGGTTCTAAAGCAGTGATCTCTCTATCAAGGCGACTGCTGTCCGGAATGCTGGCCATTAATCTATTCCACAGTCTGCCAAACAAGGGAGCTTTGTGGAAGACCAGGACATGTATACGGTTCTGAAGTCCAAGTTTCCCACCTGAGAACATTAATCTCTCCATCAAGGCAGCCGCTGCCCAATATACTGGCCTATAATTATCTATTCCACAGTCTACCCAACAAGGGAGCCGGTGTGGCGCAGTGGCTAGCACACTTGCCTGCCTGTCCGGTGGTTAAGGGTTCGAATCCCTATCGAGGTGGAGGTTATGTTTAATTATCATGTACTGAATCTTTCGCCCGTCCTAAAAGGGTTCCAGAAAATGTCTCGGGAAGCAAAGGCGAAGGATGTGATGTTGAGAGCATCACACTTTAAGTGCCGATTGGTCTATACACACACTGTGCTAGCACTTTATGCAATAACACAACGTAATGCCGATTTTCAGATCAGAATTATGACACATACAGGACGTCGCAGCGACTAGTCTTCAACAGCAAACAAATACATGCACGAAACAAAACAAATAATACAGGAGAAGATCCTCCGGTGACTACATTAAGGCATAAGGGCGGGATGAGAATAATAAAAAGATGACAAAATGAGAGCAATGAAGAGAAAATGAAAATATAAAACAATGTTGTTACTTATCTTAGAATCCCAGGCTGTACTACTAGCACGAATGTATTCTTTATCCTCTTTTATACATTGCCGTGGGAGTCTGTGGGTCGTGGGGAGGGTGGGGGGTGATACCAGGGTAGTGGGTGGTCAGGGTTCAGTGAAAGTCCCAGGTAAATGAGTGGAAGTAGTACATGAAAACAGGGGACAGGGAAAATGTACCACTTTCACTCATTTACCTGGGACTTTCACTGAACTGTTACCACCCAGAGTTACCAACCAGAGTTACTAACAACAACTGCCCAGAAAAGAATAATAAAATTAAAATATTATATACGAGGGGCTTCAAGTGAAAACCTTCAAAGTGTGATAGAATTAACAAAAACTACGCTATTGTCTTGTAGGCTGTCAATATTGTTGTTAAGGTTTTTAAGAGTGTTTAGCACGTGAAGTCACGGTGCAGACGAACACGGTGACGTTATAAGGACATTCAAAACAATGTTTTCCCGTAGTGAATTTGAATAACGAAGACAGAAATAAGAGATTGTACGATTTATTGCCTGGCATTTTTCGCTGCATCTCGTCAGGTACGAGAGGTACCTGAAGAGATGCAGCGAAATATGCCAGGTTATAAGGACAGTTTTACGATGGCCGCCTCACTTTTGACATGCAACAAAGAGGAGCAGCGTTCTGTTTTCCGTTTTTTTTTTTTTTTGGTTATCAGTGAAGGCGTTAAATTTATAGAAATTCATAGCTGAATGAAGGTCAAGTATGATAATGCACGCCGGTCAGTCCAGCAAGTGTATGAGTGGAGTAAGAAGTTTCACAACGGCGTGACCTCTGTGACAGACTGTTCAGGACCGAGGCAGCCACATCGAGTAGTGACTCGAGTGACACTTTACTTTGTTTTCTAGAATATATGTACCACACACACACACAAACAGAAACATTGAAGAGTTTCATTTGAAGCCTCCTCGTACAAATATAAGGAGACAGAAATTGTTCTTTGTTCATGTAATGAGAGGAGAAGCATAGGAAAACATCGTGAAAACTGGAACAATCAACGATGGAAGAAGCAGAGGCAGCGAGAGAAATATTCTGAACAGACAGCGAGGGTGGCATGGAGGAATGTCATCAACAGAATTGATCCAGAACACCAGGGGGCCGGTAGCTACGTAATTGCATGATCGCCTTCGCCATTAGGCAGGACACATAATGATGATTGTCTCCCTGTGTATGCACTGGTGTTCATCCTGTTCTATGATTAGCTTTTCACGTATGGTTAGCTTATCACGTATGTTTAGCCTATCAGACTCATTGCTTAAATTACCGAAGCTTCACACAAAACGCCATGTTCTCGGCAATTATCTAATACCTTTAGCTTGGAATAAAACGCGGTTTGTGGATCACACGGGCGCATTCTGTAGGAAACGAGCCTTGGGGAGCCGTCTCATGGAATTACTGATTGGCCATTCCACACAGTCGTTTTCTTTGTTAGGAAAGCTGCTACAATCACAAGGCGAGCATCGATGCGTAATTAGTAATCCTTTAACCGAAGTTGCGGTTTAACGGTGCATCAATATTAATGTCATTAACGCTTTAGATGTTCCATTTTTACAGGTGTCTTACTGTCTGTCTATCTGCCTGTTTATAAAATGAACTGGGCACAATGCAGTGAAACATGCGGCATTTACTTAGTTATTCTGTCTGTCTATCTGCTTGCCTGAATGATAATCTGTCTGCCTACTTATCTGTCTAATTTATGTCTGCCTGCCGATCTGAATAGCAATGCGTCTATCAGCCTTTTTATCCGTTCTGTCTGTACCAGTCTGTTTGTCAATCAATATGTCTGTCTAGCTAACTTTGTCCGGGAATGACCATCACTATCGCCGTCATCATCATCACCACCATCATCATCATCATCATCATCATCATCATCATCATCATCGTGGTCTTCTTCATCTTCGCTGTCGTCAATATCATCAACCTCACTATCATTATCATCATCATCGTTGTCGTCATCATTATCATCATTCTTGTCGTCATCAGCATAATCAATATCCTCAGCATTTGCATTGTCGTCTTCATGTCCGTGGCTTCCTCTGGTGTTGTATTATATTCAGGCTTGGCCATGGGAATGTTATTCCCATGGGAAAGGTCCCATGGGAAGGTACAGGCATAAATTACCATGGGATGGGATGGGATAGGACAGAAAAATATGTCATATGTACAAGCCTGATTATAGTTGAAGTCTGTTGGCGTGTATTGTAGTTGCATTCTATTGGGGAATTTGTTTATAGTTGGATTCTGTTGGATTTGTGTCTGTGGTTTGATTCTGATTGGTTTTTGGTTATGCGCACGCACACACACACAAACACACACATACACACACACACACACACATATATATATATATTGTGAGACTTCAGATGGTGCGTGATGATGGAAATGACCATGTGCTCACACGCATCCATTGTGCGCGAACATTTACAACGCACATTGGTCTTATCAGTCACTTTCGCTACCGCCATGGGTTGTAATAATTACGCCTTTTTTTTTTTAAACTGATGGTAATAAACTACCGTCTGTCAAGACGGCAAGGTGCCAGTGGTGTGTGTATGTGTGTGTGTGTGTGTGTGTGTGTGTGAGAGAGAGAGAGAGAGAGAGAGAGAGAGAGAGAGAGAGAGAGAGAGAGAGAGAGAGAGAGAGAGCGAAGGAGAAGGAGAATGTGTGTGTTTTGTGGATGTGAGATTATTATTTTTCTCTACATGTCTTGATATCTGCACATTGTTATATTTGTATATGTTTGTGCTCCACAGCCCAGATGTGCGGATATTTCTGTCACTAGACAACCCGCGCAATGCGCTGTCGGTCGATTCAACGGACACAGAGCGAGAAGACGACGATACAATGGTGAGTCTTCACATTGTTTGTGTACAAGTCGATTGTCTTCCCTATAAAATACAAAGCAAAAAAATCGTCGGGATGTGCGTTTTAAAATAAGGTAGATGAGCATCCCGAACGAGATGTTTGCGGTGAAATTTCAAAATAATTCTTTATCTCAAAGGGGACTTTGTAATCAGTATTTTCATGTTGTTGCTTACAACATGAGACAATTCATTATCAAACCTATTTCCAAGAATAAGTACCTCAAACTGTAGAACTCTAAACAACACCTGTCTCTCTCTCTCTCTCTCTCTCTCTCTCTCTCTCTCTCTCTCTCTCTCTCTCTCTCTCTCTCTCTCTCTCTCTCTCTCTCTCTCTCTCTCTCTCTCTCTCTCTCTCGGTATGGGGTTGTAATCAGTTGGCAATTAAATACCTAAACCCATTAAGAAAACACTACCAATATGCCAGCAGATTCATATTTGATGTGCTGAACTATGACCTGATTACGTCTAAGTATGCCTCTCTGCAAATGTGAAATTTCAGTACCGGTCTTGCACACCCCGCTGAATTATTTGCTTGGGGAGAGGCAGGGTATCTCTACATCACAGTCCCCGTGTAGACTGCTCTTCGGTACCCGGTTGGGAGACCATCGTTTACAGCAACCTCACTCTGATAGGTGCAAGCCCTTTTCGGGATCGAAACGCCCTGAACACCGATGCAATGAATACTCGATCTTCTATAGGATTCACCCACCAGCCAACCACTATGCACGGTCGTACTCCTGTTCAGACTTCCACATCTTCAGGAATCCCTGTGCAATCAAAAGGCTATAAGACACCGTCATTGTCGATTTCTCAACCTCTAATTAAATACGGTCATAGTGTGAACAAAAGAAAAGAGTTTCGTATACCATGTAAGGTGAACAATAAACGATTGGTCAAATATAGTGAGGCGTTAGCAATTAGGCGGTTCAAGCAGGTTTTGTGCATACAGAAAGAGTTTGTGTTAAATTTGAAATTACTGTTGGGATAACAGATGTTCCACATTCGAACAATACCTGCGACTATGTGTTTTAATTGTGTCAGCTTAAGTATTGTTTAATTATTCACTGATTATGCTATATGACTCTCCAGTATGCGCATGCGGAGATGCAGCGAAATGTGCCAGGCACTAAATCGTGCACTATATTGTTTGTGGCTTCTGTATTTAAACTTCCATATCTATTCGATACAAACCATTGATTGGTGTAAATATCGGTTTTCATTCATCCCCACTACGGTCAGCTGATAAACTTTAGCCCAGTGGTTCTCATCTGGTGGGGAAATCCCCCCTCCCCCGATTTAAGGGTTTCGGGGGGGGGGGGGGGGCTTAAGATTATTTCAAGATCGCATTAATAAAAGTACCGATTACTTGATATAGTTTTTCCCTCCATACTTTACGGTTCTGTACTTCTCGCTCTTCTGAAATTCGTTTTATAACGTAAGTACCTGCAAATCACGTTGTATATAGACGTCTAGACTTGTTCTAGTGTTATTAAATATACCTTCCATTTTTACATATACTGTGTAAAAAAAGGGGGGGGGGAGAGGGAGAGAGAGAGAGAGAGATTTATAGGGAGGAAATGCGAAAGAGGGTGAATGACATTCTGAAAATATGGTGAAGGGTTACATGGGCCAAAAAAGGTTGAGAACCACTGCTCTGGCCAATACTATCACTCCCTCTATCACACGGTCTTCGGTGAGGTCAGGATGCTGAAATTTATAAGAACGCTGGCTCTTCAACTTCCGGTGTGCTGATGGCGAAGTAGCGGGTTCAATCCCTACACCGTTCAGGCTTACATGTTGACTTCTCGTCCTTGACTTTGTGGACGTAAATTACAAGTACTTCAGAAGGCGCAGTGGGGTTGCCTGATGGCCAGGGATACTGATAATAGGGAAAGCTATCCCACAGGCAACAATCAGTCCAGTGTGGAATACGCACAAGTTCATAGCGAGCGAACGAAAAATCAATACCGTCTTCACTCACTCATAAACGTTCCATACTTTCAAAGATTCGCAATTTACAGCCGAAGATTAATAAATTAATTAAGTCGCAATACAGGGTGTTTGTGAAGCCTCACTACACTTTGTATATAGAACAAATTTGGAAAATTAAGTACATGATGTCATCAAAAAATGTGCTCCACAGTCCATCGGGAAGCAGTATGCAACGATTGGCTGTTGTCTGCTGGAGTAATTCTTTGCACTAAAAACAGAATGGTGTTATCAAAGGGAAAAAAAGCCTTTTTCAAATTTGTTCTACATACAAAGTGTAGTGAGACTTTACAAACAACCTGTATAAAGGTTCCTTCTCTGAAAAGATTATAATATAGCTTATTATTTTTTTAATCAACTTTTAAAAAAATATATCTATTTTTAAACTATGACAGATTAAGGGTGGGAAGGGAAAGGGAATGGCTGGACTCCGCCGCCACACACCAAACAGAAACTGGCCCCTTTTTCTTGTAATGTAATCATAAATTCCCTTCTTCTTCAACACCCCCCCCCCCCCACTCCCCCACCAGCCCAGTCAAGATCTGGGCCTTGTGAGATCTGGAAGAGAGCACCATTACGGTCCCAGACTTGGCAGTTTCCAGACCAGGTTGTGCCCCTGGGCCGAAGCTGATAGATCTCATTCGTCAGAGTTGTTACATGCTACATGTTCTAGATTGTTCCTTCCCGTATAATTATCTTTTGCCTGAGAACACTTGTGTGTGGGGCACGTGTGTGTGTGTGTGTGTGTGTGCGTGTGTGTGTGTGTGTGTGTGTGTGTGTGCGTGTTTGTGTCGCTGGTGTGTGTGCATGTGTGTGGGTATCGGTTGAGTTGCCATAGGGGAGTAGGAGAAACGAAGTTTGTCCTTGAAATAAATTGTGTCCTACATGGCGCCTTCACTCCAGGTTTCTGTTAAACCCAACTGTATTCTCGTGCTACTCTCACTTAGAGACTTGGTTATGCCAAGGGCGCTTCCGTGTGAAGCGTGGTTGTAACAGTCATATGTAGTTTTTTTTTTTTTTTTTTTAACAGTCATATGTAGTTTTTTTTTTTTTTTTTTTGGTCTTTGTTTTTGTAAACATGTGATAACTGAATGTATTAGTTTTGAGTTTACTAATAGAAGTCAAGGCGTAGGAAGAAGATATGAGACAACACGTTAGACAAGAGAATATGGTGTCGCTCTGCACGGGAATCCAATGAAGAAATGAGACAACCCGCGCGACAACATAATACATTATAAGCTTGGCACACGGGATTCAACGAAGGAGACATGAGAGGACACGTGAGACAAGAAAATACGGTGTAAGCTTGGTACACACGAGTCAGCAAAAACGATCATGAGACAACACGCGTCATAATATAATGCATTATAAATTTAGCACACGAGATTCAACAAAGATATGAGACGACACGTGAGTCTACAGAATTCAGTATAAGCTTGGCACACATGAATCAGCAAAGAAGATGTGAGAAAACACGCATGACAATATTATACAATATAATACGCGTCATCACATAATATATTATAAGATTTATCACACGGGATCCAACGAAGAGGATATGAGACGAAACGTGAGCCAGCAGAATACAGTAGAAGCTTGTCACACGTGAGTCCATCGCATAACAGACAACACGTGAGACAACAAAATACGTTAACTTGGCACACATGAGACAGCAAAGAAAAACTGAGACAACACGTGAGACAACAGAATATAGTGTCAGCTTTGCGCGGGAGTCCAACGAAGAAGGTATGAAACGATACGTGAGAGAACAGATTACACTATAAGATTGACACGTGAGTCCATAGCAGAAGTTGTGAGATGACACGTGAGACAAAAGAATGTATAAGCTTGGCATCGCAGAATACATGAGACAAAACGTTAGGCAACAGAATACAGATTAAAAGAAGAAGTTATGAGACAACACGGACCATAACATAATTCGAGTAGTTTTATAAGCTTGACACATGGCGTCCCCCGAAGAAGATATGAGACGACACGTGAGACAGCAGAATACAGAATAAGCTTGACATACGTGAGTCCATATATGTGACGACAACATTATATATCATAAGCTTGGCACACAGAACTCCAGCGTAGAAGATAAGATCGACACGTCAGACAACATAGAATGCAGTATAAATAAGCTTGACACACGTGAGTCAGTCGCAGACGATCAGGGACGATCACTGAGACAACAGAATGCATTATAAACTTAGCACCATGGAGTCCAATTGGTTACCTCCAAATGACTATGCCACTATGGTAAAATAACATGTGTTTTTATGCTCTGCCAACAAAAAAAAACTCATTGTGTGTACTTATCTTTTATTTATTTTTTCTCTGATGATACGCCTCTGAGATATACAGATGACATTGGTTTTACTTCCGAGCTAGTTTCTGAAGAAACTGAAGCTAATGTAAATCTTGCATTAGTTTCCTGGGAGAAATATGAACCTAGCCGGTTTAATACTGAGTCAGAAATGCTATCGGAAAAAAGGGTGGGTGGGGTGGGGGTGGGGGATTGGGTTGACTGCTGCCGAACTATTAGTGTAGTGTCAATTAAACATAAAACATGACCAGAAAGCTCCACGCAAGGACAACCACACACAGCTCCTACTGCTGCAATTACTACTACTTTTTCTACTGTTAGTACAATTTTTGTACTACTACTACTACTACTACTACTACTACTACTACTACTACTACTACTACTACTACTACTACTACTACTACTACTACTATTGTTACTGTTTCTTAACTAAACTACTACTACTTCAACTACTACTACTACTAGTACTAGTACTACTACTACTACTACTACTACTACTACTACTACTACTACTACTACTACTACTACTACTACTACTACTACTACTACTACTACTCATCATCATCTTCCATTTCTGCCGTCAAGCGTCGTGGGGAGGAATAATTTGCGTTCCAGCGCCCGGTGGGCGGCACTGGATAGTGTCATTCCGTGTGGTTGTACAATGTCTCTGATGTCGTCAATCCATTTTCGTCTTGGACGTCCTCGTGGTCTCGTCGCAGATGATCTTTGATGTAAGGCCAGTGATGGTAGTTGCTGATGTTGCATTCTAACGACATGGCCAAACCACTTGATCTTCTGTCTTTCAATAAATATGGCACAAGGTGTTGATCCCACAGTCTGTCTGATAGTAGCATTTCTTACTCGGTCTCGGATTGTTAAGTTGGCAGCTCTCCTCAAGCATCTCATTTCACAGGTGTTGATTTTGCGAAGGTGTAATTTGGATAAAGTCCAGGTTTGAGCTTGGTAGCATAGGGTTGGTGTGAATATGCTGTTTATTATCTGTCGTTTTGCGAACATGGGTATGTTTGGATGTTTCAGTAAGGGTGATAGTTGATATGTAAGTGCACTAGCTTTTTGACATCTGATTTCAATTTCTCTGTCCAATCTGCCATCTTCTGTGATCATACTTCCAATGTTACTACTACTACTACTACTACAAATTACAATTGCTACTGTTGTTGCTGCCTACTACTGCTGCTACCACCCGCTTCACAAGCCGGTGATCCGAGGTTTGTTTCCGGATCCGGTCAAGGATATGCACTACTGACGAGCTCAAACGAGAGCGAAACTCAAGTTTAGTGCTTCCGCATTGACGTGGATGGGCCTTAGGTTTATACCGGAATACGATCAGCGTTGCCAATAGTGGGTTGTTCTAAATATTTAAATCTCAAATCCCGAAACAACAAAATAGGTCAATACTACTATTGTGTTTGCCACTAAATTTCTTGCCGTAGTTTTCATTGAATGAAGTAAAGATAAATAAGGTTCAAATAACAGTGCTTAACCCCAAGCGTCAGAAGTACACATCTAAAAATGCCCGTCTATTACCTCCTCTCACGGGAAGTGATCATAAACGACGTTGATCACAAAGTCATCAACGACAAAACAGATCTGCCAGCGTGATGGCCGACATGAATGGGAGCAAATAACAACAACATAGAAAGATACCGGTCAGATGAGGGACACGAAAATCGTTAGTACTCGTACGGTGAATGGTAAATGAAGAGATGATATCTGAAGTATTACTTCAGTGGTCGCCTATGTGATGTTCACAAGCTTGTGACAATTGCGTTCACTCGCTTTGAACTCAAGCGTAGTTATCATGGCCCACGTTACGTGGGCTTAGACATAATATTTGTGTAACAGTGTTCGTGTTGGTAGGACACAAGATGATATTGTTGTAAATGGCTGGTTAGACTGTTATAATGGTATCAGTCAGGATACAGATAGTTGTGTTAGAACGATCATTTCTCACATTGTCCAGATATTAGTATGACTTGTTGTTGCATAGACTGAGTTTTGATCTGAGTGCACGAAGCCACACTATTATATTAGATCTACATTACCATTGATGGGGCAAAAGAAGAACTCCAAGTACAACATAAGACCGATTCGTTTCATTTAATCTAATTCGCCTTTACACAGTTACACAAGTTTACATTATCACGAATTACAATCACAATAAAATACATATCAACACTGGAGATTAAAACTATCACAAGTCGCTCAGTCGCTCAGTGGGTCAGTACCCTTAATTTGTCATGTAGTGTGTTTTATGTAATTTTGTGTCTGTTTGTGGCTGTTTGTTCTGTGCTGACGAAGGCTTTGGCCGCAACGTTCAATTTGTTTCTTGTAATCGTGTTTCAGTAAAGCTCACAACCTACTTCTCATTCTTTTTTTTTTTCTTTTTTTTTTTTGATTCATTTAATACTAACACATAAGGGCGGCAATTTAACTAGTGCCATTGCCATAACGAGTCTGACCCCGCCTAACTTCGACCACTGTCGTCCTCCAAGTGTCCGGTTTAGGAGCTGGCCATCGTTAAAGCGTGCTTCTCGCCATAAGGCCGCGCACATGCTTCAGTGAGATCAGAGCTCACATTGCAGCCCATAACAGTGGTCCATACGTGTTCTACAGCCCCTAGTGCACTGGATTGATTTTTGCGAGTGGATTAGCTTCACCTATTACTAGTGTCCCTCGCAATCAGGCGAACTCACTTCGACTTCTGAGGTATTTGTAATTTACGTCCAAAAGTCGAGGATGAGACTTGTCACACGTGAGTCCATCGCATAACAGACAACACGTGAGACAACAAAATACGTAGCTCTAGCAACGACCCACAGGAGTCTCCGAAAAATTTACCTCGTGAACCGAATGACGCGGCCCGGAATCGAACCCATATCCTTCGGAGCCCGAATCAGACGGCTTGACCACTTCGCCACGGAGACTCATAGTAGTTATAGATATGTTGCAAGGAGACCCCGGTTTAACGGAGAGAGCAGAACTCATCATCAGCATTTAGCACCTTTTCCAGTGCAGCGCACATGCCCCATTCGCCTTTCGAGGTTTCTCTGTATCACACGCCTGATGTTGCTGTCATAATGCCTTTCCACGCCTTGAGGTGTATAGATAGAGTATATGGTTCAAGTCCCATATTTGTATAGACCAATCCACAATGCATGGGTGCTGTGGTCAATATGACGCCAGCATTTACTTCTCAAAGATTTCCTGGTACCTTTTTTAGACTGGGTCGACCTAGGATTTTATATATAAACTAAACAAAAACGTTTACCAAAACAAAAAGTTAAAAAAAACGGCGAGTTTTTCTTATATATATATATATATATATATAAAGTTAGTTGCATATCCTTTATAGGACGTCGCAGTCAACCGCAGCATTTTGTGGCCCTTTGTGATATCTTGGCAAGTTTACTGTCAGTAGTTTGTTAATGCTTTCTGAACGACCAGCACCAACACCATTTAATAAAAATTCAACGCAAGATGGTCTGCTGCCAAATCGCCCGCAGCTGTATTTCGAACTCGGTTTGCGGGATTACGAATTACGTCCTTAAACCCTTCGCCACGGAGCCGACACACACCCACACACACACACACACACACACACATATATATATATAAAACAAAAACCTCAGAAGTCGGATTCGCCTGCTGGCGAGGGACACTGGTAATAGGGAAAACTAATCCACACTCAAAAATCAGTCCAGTGCACTAAAAGTAGTAGCACATGTATGGACTACGCTAGAGTTCAAAGTGAACACGCGTGCACACACACACACACACACACACACACACACACACACACACACACACACACACACACACACACACAAACTGTACCAATGTTTACAAACTTGTAAAGAAATTCCTGCCCCGATAGGGGCACGACGCCCCGGCGGTAGGGTAGCCTGCAAGCCACTGCTCCCACCAAAGCAATAGACGCACAGTAATTCCACCACAGATTAGATGGGTGGCCTGCAACCATGCGTGATGACTGTTTTCTCATCGTGTCACTTAGTTATGTCACGTCAAGTGAATATACACGCCTCATTCACGTGCCATTCACATTTCTTCGGCGCATGTCACATTCTGCTGTGCAGAATGCGTGTTCTGTTCTCATTGACGGCGTTTCAAGCGTCTGAAGATTACATAAAACGTCTGGCAGGAGTATTTTGTGTGCGAGTTTTCCTACACTTCATTTCTCTCATCATCCAGTACAGTGGTTCTCAACCGGTGGGGAATTTTAGGGTTTCCAGGGGGGGGGGGGGGGGAATTAAGGTTATTTCAAGATCGCGTTAATACATGAACAAATTACTTGATATTGTTTCCCCCCCCCCCCCCCCCCCCCGTACTTTACGGTTCTGTACTTCTTGCTCTTCTGTAATTCCTTTTATAACGTAAATAGACCCTCAAATCACATTTTTTTTGTAGACGTCTAGACTTGTTCTAATATCTTCTTCTTCTTCTTCTTCTTCTTCTTCTTCTTCTTCTTCTTCTTCTTCTTCTTCTTCTTCTTCTTCTTCTTCTTCTTCTTCTTCTTCTTCTTCTTCTTCAGCGTTCCGAGCCATTGAGGTTCTTTGCTGCAGATACAATCCGTCTCCATTCGTCTCTCTGGTTGACCTTCTCTTGCCAGTCGTTGATTCCAAGTTCTAATATGTGTTATTAAATTTAGCTTCCAGTTTTACATATACTATGTAGGCGTGGGAGGGGGGAGAATTTATAGGGCGGAAATACTAAAAAAAAGGGGGGGGGGGTGACATTCTGAACATATGGTGAAGGGGTGCATGGGCTAAAAAATGTTGAGAACCACTGATCCAGTAATTACAGTTTAATCAGCGCTATGGCTTGAGGATACTGAGACTCTCAGTGTCATAATCCCCCGTCACACCGAGTCCAGGGTTCGATAGAAATCAGCCGCAGAAGATCTGGAAGCATATTGCTTTGCGTTGACTTCGATGACATGAGCATCGGCCGTTCAGAAAGCAATAGCAAATTACTTAACGTAAAATTGCATAGAATTCACAAACAGCCAATAAATGCTGGGGTTGATTGTGATGTCATGTAAATGTATTTTACATAAAGTTTGAGGCCATTTCTTCACTGATTAAGTGCCATGAGATGATTACTCGTCTTAAGCAACTTCCCGTATCTGCCATGGGTTTAGAAATCGCCGAAATGTTGTCAATGCGTTATAATACACCATTTCTGCTACCATATTAACAACTTTAAAGCCATAACTGCGACCCATCCTTACTTCCCATTGTTCGCCATCCATATTTATGTGAACAAATCCTACTTTTTGTTTGGCACTGAATCTGTTAAACAGATAGTAATGCCGGGGTAGGTAGTGATGTGAAACAATATTCTCTATTTTGACATTCTATCTTAGAATGTGCAGCAGAAAAGGTGAGTGCAGTCAGTGATTCATAACTTGACTGCTCGTGACAGGGTTAGCAAAACGGAATAGGCGACAGTGTTGTCTTTCCTCGTCGATCCTCCCTTATTATGTACAATAGAGAGAAAGAATCTTTAAGTCAGTTGAGTTGAGTTGAGCTAAGAACCGAAGTACATTCCTACGCGTCCCCTCTTTCAATAGCTAGCGAAGAGTCATTCTGTTAATGGTTCCAGCTTCCGTCTTATAGAATGTTCTCCTGGTATTCCCTCTGTTTTCAGATTCGTCGAGAACCCCCGCCATATCATTCTTTCCATATATGGGTGCACAGTCTGTTCCCCTGCTTTCTCCACTTATTCCCACAGGCGTCCGACCAACTCTCCCTAGTCCATAGGTAATTAGTCACCGAGAAGTGCATTCCCTGCCAGCCTATCAGCCTGCTCATTCCCCCACACCCCTGCGTGATCAACAATTGAAAAACACAAAAGAATGCATTTCATTGCTGGAGTTACCGGGTTCGTGTTGTTTGTGATGCTCTCGGAACGTGACTTGCCGTTTTGCCGAGAGAGAATGAGCCAGATGAAATAAATCGCGGTGCACTGAGTGTCCGTGGCGAAGTGGTCAAACTGTCGGTCTGGCGCCGTGAATGTCGTGAGTTCGTTTTCCTGGTCGTTCAGACCAGGGGTGCAGTTTTTTTCCGGACACTTCTGGGGTCATCACTGAAGCTAGCGCGTGTGTGCTTTGTGGGATGATCTCTACAGATGGCTTGCTGTTCAGGAGAGAGAGAGGGGGGGGGGGGCAGGGAGAGTGAGAGATATAGAGAGGGAAGAGAGAAAGGGGGAGAGTGAGAGGCATAGAGAGAGAGAGAGAACATGGGAGAGAGAGGGGACGAGAATGAATGAGAGAGAGAAAGAGACAGAGAGAGAGAGAGAGAGAGAGAGAGAGAGAGAGAGAGAGAGAGAGAGAGAGAATGTGATCAAACCTGGTGCAATGTAATCGATCCCCAGGCCTTAAACCTTTCTCTAATTCAATAATGTATTTGTGTATGCACGTCTGTGATTTAGCCAGCGATGATATGTGCCAGATGTGATGACCCGGACTCCCCTGTTGATAACAGCATACCTCCTTTCATTGTTAAAATAAATGGGCCAGGAAATGTGACACCTTTTCGTGGCACTGACAGGAGGAAAAGCATTGTGTGGATGACAGGATATGTCAACATGATGGATGTGGATGCTGTAAAATGTGTACTTTAATAGGGTTGTCTGGGTGCGTTTATAGAAACATGGGGCGTCCCTAGCCAGTGTTGGGGAGGGGGGGGGGGATGAACAGGCTGATAGACTGACAGGGAATGCACCTCTTGGTGGTAGTTTACCAATGGGCAAGGGACAGGTGGTCGTG
The DNA here is from genome assembly GCA_963921405.1 of Cepaea hortensis. Classification (NCBI taxonomy): domain Eukaryota; kingdom Metazoa; phylum Mollusca; class Gastropoda; order Stylommatophora; family Helicidae; genus Cepaea; species Cepaea hortensis. The sequence goes on along the minus strand of OY992885.1, from coordinate 98,293,451 downwards.
CGCCTGTAGGACCAGGTAGGGAAGGTTGGGATACAGAATGAAAACCAGTATGTGGAAAGAATGGGTTTGCGGGGGATTGGCCGGGATTCTAGAAAAATCTCAAAACGAAGAGGGAAGGCCAGGTAGTGATTAGTAGTGTGACTATTCGCTGGCTGTTGAACGAAGGGACGGAGTGCATATGAGAATGTCCTGTGTGCAGTAATGTCGGTTCTTAACTAGCCAGCCTAATTTTTCTTTAGCAGTTGATAGAAGAGTATGTTTTGAATATGTGTGTACTGTACAGTTTGTGTACATGAGCACACGTAAATTATCCTTTTACACACTCTAGGTGTATTGGGTACATGGTGCAAGATCCATATTTGTATAGACCCATCGGTAGTCGACGGTTGATGTAGTTAGCATTACGCCCGACCGCTTTCACTTCCCGAGACATTTCCTATGAATGTTCTCTTTCCTCGAACTGTCATTGCTACTACTTTGTATGGGTCTTTTCGAATATTCTAGTTCCCGAAGCTATCATTCCGGATGCGTGTTATGGAATATTCTCTTCCCTCAAAACTATCATTCTGTATTCTGTGTAACCCTACTATGGAATAATCTCTTCCCTCAAACTATCGTTCCGTATACTGTGTATCCCTACTGTGGAATAATCTCTTCCCTCAAACTATCATTCCGTATACCGTGTACCCCAACGATGGAATATTCTCGTCCATCAAACTATCATCCCGGATAGTGTGCTCGTGTGATATGTTTTATTCTCCTCCTTCACACTATAATTTCGGATTCTGTGTTTTCATGCTTGCGAGTGTACTCTTCCCTCACTCTATCATTCATGTGTGCGCCTGTTACCAAACATTCTCTTCATCTGATTACGAATACGTCGAAAAAGCGAATCATGCCTATTAGAAGAAACATGGAAAGTGTGTAAGTTATTATTTTTTTCTTTTGCGCTCGCTCGCTCGCCTTTAACTCCAGCGTAGTCCCATACACTTGTTTCTAGTGCACTGGACTGATTTTTGCTATTACAGGGACCCTCGTCATCAGGCGACCCCACTCCGACTTCAGAGGTACTTGTAGTGTATGTCCTAAATCAAGGTCGAGATTTCAACACTTTAGTCTAACTGACCAGTTGACCCCGTTACCTCGTCATCAGCACACCGGATGTTCAAAAACAAACACTCTTATCCATTCGGCCGTGCTGATCCCTTGTGTAAGATATGAAAATTAACACATCTGTTATAAGACTGCAAACAGATAGGGTGGGTTAAGCGTGCGCCCCGGCACATTATTACATACCGAAATAGAAAAGTTATTCAGAGGCTAAAGGTCACCCCTTGCTTTCCGTCATTTCTTATGTAGAAGAACACATAGCAAAACGCCACTCAAGCGACCAAAATAGGACAAGATGACGCCTACCATAAACACCCTATGTATAAATGCCACCTGTTTATCTAGCCCATTAATTTTCTCCCGTCTGCACGTTTCCTGAACATTGCGGGCCTACTTTAAATCACCTAACGCAAATGAAACATGCAGTACTGTGACTGATATGATCTTTCAGGGCAGGGCGCATTGCTTCTGTGGGCTACTTTCTACCCGAACAGCAACCGAATGCTCTTAAACAGAACGTTTCAGTTAGTGTAGATCGTGGAATTCTGGTGATTATTAGCGTCTTGTTGGGTGTAACATTGATAGGGACATTTAAGTTTGGACTCTGTGCATATGTTATAATGTTTCATGGCTTTCCTGTGTTTCAGAACGGAAATAAGGATGATAATCCGGTCAACTTGGGACCCAGTGAGAAGCCTTCGTAAGTATTTGTCAATATTTGTCAGTTTTCGCTCATTTGTCTTTGTGTCTGTATGTTTCTGTCTAACTGTAGACAACCCAGAGCTAGCGCATGCATTAAACTGGTTCTACATTGAGCTGTTAAGTATCTCCATTTCCTGTCCTGCGTCCTTGATGTACGTCCACAGAAGCTGCTTCCTGTTCACCTCTTACTTTTGTCCAACCACAAGTGACTTTAGCTTTCTCTTGCGGTTTTTCTTCCACTTCTGCCCAGTTCCTCTCTCCCAGCACATCTGCCAACTTGATGTGTATGTCATTATATACCAGAAGCGTTTTCATTGTCCATATTTAGTTTGTTCAGTAATTCTTTCTTCAGGCTAACTGTTTTCTGTATTTTCTTATTTTGTCGTCAGACTTCTTCTGTTTGTCACCATAACCAAATTTCAAAACCTCTGTTTTTCCTACACGCTGTTTATTGTCATTGTTTCTACACTTTATCTTCCTCGTCCTAACCTTCCACCTCTGCTCCCCCTCTTCTTCTTACGCAACCTCTTCGCCTTCGCCGTCTTCTTCTTCTTCTTCTTCTTCTTCTTCTTCTTCTTCTTCTTCTTCTTCTTCTTCTTCTTCTTCTTCTTCTTCTTCTTCTTCTTCTTCTTCTTCTGCTCCTCCTCCTCTTCGTCTTCTTCTTCTACCCCTGTTGTTGTGAGAGATTTACACATCGCAGTAACCGTTTTGAATGTTTCTGTATGTCTGTCCGGGGGACTATTTCTGACCGCAAGCCTTGTTTCTGTCTGTCCGAAAGATGAATTTCTGACCTTATACCTTGTGTCTGCCAGTCTATAGGACTTATGTTTGACATTATACCTGTTCGCTTCTACTGGTGTGTCTGGTTTCCTGTACGTCAGTCTGGTTGTTTTGAGCGTTTGCTGTCTATCGCTCTCTTCTAACGTGCCACTCCCCCCCCCAAGCCCTCCAATATCTCTCTCTCTCTCTCGCTCTCTCTCGCTCTCTCTGTCTCTCTCTGTCTTTCTCTCTTTTCCTCTCTGTCTATCTGTCTCTTTTTCCTCTCTGTCTGTCTGTCTGTCTGTCTGTCTGTCTGTCTGTCTGTCTGTCTGTCCGTCTCTCTCTCTCTCTCTCTCTCTCTCTCTCTCTCTCTCTCGCTCTCTCGCTCTCTCTGTCTCTCTCTGTCTTTCTCTCTTTTCCTCTCTGTCTATCTGTCTCTTTTTCCTGTCTGTCTGTCTGTCTGTCTGTCTGTCTGTCTGTCTGTCTGTCTGTCCGTCTCTCTCTTTGTCTCTCTCTCTCTCTCTCTCTCTCTCTCTCTCTCTCTCTCTCTCTCTCTCTCTCTCTCTGATATAGATGTATATTATATTATTTAGATATCTATTATCTCAGCGCTGTCCACACTGTCTTTCTTTCTACGTAAATGCTACGTACCTTTGCTTCTTCACTTTTATCGACTCGAAAATATGTCCTCTCACAATCTGTTTCCTCATTTCTTTATTGTGTATCCCAGTACGCATGCAAGTCATGTAATTTATATGTATCTGTTTATTCGGATATCACAGATAAAATAGTTACCTTCGTACAGGTAGGTAGATTGGTGGGTGGAGGACTTTTGGTTGCATGGGTCATATAACAAATAAAAATAAAAAGTTTGCTTATCCTTTACAGGACATCGCTGTCAACATCAGCATCTTTCAGCTGATTGTTGATCTCTTGGCAACTCTTACGCTCAGTAGTTTGCCATTGCTTTCTGAGCGGTCGGCTCACATACCCCGTCAGTTACCGACACGATTCGAACCACTGCTGTGTATTCGAGATTACGGAGAAAAGTTGCTAACCTCTGGGCCAGGAAGCCGGATGGGTCATATAGGATACAGGTAAATGGTTAGATGTGTGGATAGTTTAGTGGAGTAGTTCCCAAGCTTTTCAAGCAGAGAGCCATATCTACTATTTTCGGTAGTTAAGCGGGCCACAACTTTATAAAATTATATATATATATATATATATATATATATATATATATATATATATATATATATATATATATATATATATATATATATATATATATATAATTAAATATATTATATTAAATAACGAGGCCTCGCGTGCCACTTTCTGACAGCTGGTGGACCACTAGTGGCCCGCGGGCCGTGGTTTGGGAACCTCTGGTTTATTGGATGGGTCGTAGAATATAATGATGGATAACATTAGATCATTTTATCAGGTCTTAGCCAGATATGACTGAACCACCGTATAACAGAACTACCGTATAACAGCAGCCGGTACTACATGCTTTCTGTTAGCGCCGAATATTGGACAGCGCTCACCAAACCCGACACCTCTCATTGTGCCAACCAACAGCTTCGGGTTTAGAACTCAATTAGACGGGTACAAGTCTTATTCTAGTGCGAGAATATGCAGCCTAACCATTAAATGTCATGACTGGGCAGATATGGCCCTAAATCTTGGTCGGCAACTGTTCAAGGAAGCTTCAACTGGCGGGCAGTTAGAGCATTGCTTTGTTGCTCCGACAGCTTCTGCAGCTAGTCTTGCTCCGGATGTATTGGTGTTACCTTTCCTCTGGAGTAAACTAAGCAGAACGAGAGAGGGATCGTGCTGCATGGGCAACACATGGACTCTACAATTCAGCCCAGGCTTTGTGCTACGATGATTTATAACTTTCGCTACCGCCATGGGTTGTAGTTATTATGCCTTGTTAGAAGCACAATGTAACAAACGATCGTCTATCAAGACGACAAGATGCCAGTGAACATCAGATCTATTAGATGTTATAAACATATCAAACGTATGATCCGGCTTTGACTGTGGTCCTTTGACTTTGGCAGAGTTAAGCCGAAAGACTTTGAGTTCCTGAAGGTGATTGGCAAAGGCAGCTTCGGAAAGGTCCTGCTGGCCAGACATAAAGTGGAAGATTGTGCCTACGCCGTCAAAGTCTTACAGGTGAGAGTTGACATGTTGGTTACGTTGTTAATATAGAGGTGTTCCTTTCTTTATATCTAAGTGTTCCTTGCTTTATATCCAAGTGTTCCTTGCTTTATATCTAAATGTTCCTGTCTTTATATCTAAGTGTTCCTTGCTTTATATCCAAGTGTTCCTTGCTTTATATCTAAATGTTCCTGTCTTTATATCTAAGTGTTCCTTGCTTTATATCTAAATGTTCCTGTCTTTATATCTAAGTGTTCCTTGCTTTATATCTAAATGTTCCTTTCTTTATATCTAAGTGTTCCTTGCTTTATATCCAAGTGTTCCTTTCTTTATATCTAAGTGTTCCTTGCTTTATATCCAAGTGTTCCTTGCTTTATATCTAAATGTTCCTGTCTTTATATCTAAACGTTCCTTTCTTTATAAATGTTCTTTTCTTTATATCTAATTGTTCCTTTCTTTATATCTAAGTGTTCTTTCATTTATGTCCAAGTATCCTTTTATTTATAACAACGTGTTACTTTCTTTACGCCATAAGTCTAAAAATTCTCAGAGGAAATAAAAACTAAAATGAGATTAAACCCAGCAAATAACAACAGTCTCCATTGGTAAGCCGCACCTCACGGTGCGAAAGCTTACACATGTTCAGGTAACAATGCAGATAGAGGTGAGGGAACCGTTAGAGATATGAAACAATGAATACAAAACCAAGCGGAACTTTCATAGCTCGAAGACATTTGAGGAATTGGGAAGAATTCGCACTGATCGCTTACAGTATTTAACTGCAGCTTTACATCAGTACTAATATGTGAATCAGAGAATGAATTGGTGAACGATTGGGGAACAACTTGGTGAACGACTTGGAGAACGACTTGGTGAACAACTAAAAGAATTACTAATAAACTACAAACACGCATTAGGTGATGCCTGCAAATGAAGCTCATATAAGCCTTTAACCAACCCACTCCAAGCCGTTGTTTCCTTACCGATCCCATTCAGCTCCGTCCATGCCATACCCATATTACTCATTTCTGCATCTACTTCTCTTCTCCGTGTGTTTTGTCTTTCTCTATTTCTATTTGCCATGTGGGGGTCCAGACACTGGTCTTTCTAATATACTAATCTTAGATTTTCCCAGTGAAGTTCCTATCTAGTTATACTAATCTCATATTGAATATTGAAGAAGGTTGGCTATTAAAATCGATAAACCAAAGAAAATTTAAATATTTTGGTCACTTGAAACGTCACGAAAGTTTGGAGAGAACAATAATGGAGGGGTATATGCCTGGGAAGAGAGGAAGAGGAAGGCCAAAGAGAAGATGGGTGCAGGATGTGACGGATGATCTCCAGATGGGTGTATCGGACGCGGGACATCTTGCTATATCTAGTTATACAAATCTTAGATTTTCCCAATGTAGATAGGATTAGATAGGATTTTATCTATCTAGTTATACTCATCTTAGATTTTCCCAAATGTACTCCCTATCCAGGCCAGCGTCTTTTCTTCGCATCCTGGGTCTCTGGTGTCTGTCTAGTTCACCCCCATGACCTCCAGATTGGTGATTGTGTCATACTATTTAAGTTCTCTTTTCCTCAGGCACCAACTAGTGAATGTATTTAGTTTATTTGTAATCATTTTAATCGTCCTGCGTGTTTCTGACCCATACAACAGAACTCATTTAACATTAGAATTTAATATTCAGGGTTTGGTTTAATTTCTGTTGACTCCCACAAATTTCCTACTGCTATATAAGCTTATCTTGCATTTTGTATTCTTATTCTAATATCTGTATCTGTTGCCCATCTGTGTCCACATTGCTACCTAAATAAATGTATTTTTTGCTCACTCGCTTTGAACCCAAGCGTAGTCCATAAACACTACGTCTAGTAGCACTTGACTGAATTCTGCGTGTGGATTAGCTTTCACTATTACCAGGCGAACCCACTTCTACTTCAGAGGTACTTGTAATTGACGTCCCGAAGTCAAAGATGAGAAGTCAACATTTTAGTCCAGCTGACTGGTGTAGGGGATGAACCCCACTACCTCAGCATCAGCACACCGGATGTTTAAGAAAAAGCGCTCTTATTCATTCGACCATGCTAATTTCCAAAATGTGTGTATTTTTCCCTGTGTTGACTGAGATTTCACAAATAGAGATGTCCTTATCAGCTGCTTGATCTATACTCATTACCCTTGCCTGTGACGAACAGACTGCTGGTCCATATACATGTTACCGTATCCATTGTTACCGTATCCATTGTTACCGTATCCATTGTTACCTACCTACAGAAACAAGCCATTATGAAAAGAAACGAAGCCAAACACATCATGGCGGAGAGGAACGTGTTACTAAAGAACGTGCAGCATCCATTCCTGGTAGGGCTTCACTACAGTTTCCAGACACCGGACAAGCTGTATTTTGTCCTCGACTACGTCAATGGTGGGGAGGTAAGCTCCCCTTCAATGGATGTATATCTTCGTTGTTTTCTTCCTCTTATTCTTCTCCTCCTCTTCCTTTTCCTCCTGCTCCTCCTGCTCCTGCTCCTCCTTCTTATTTTTCTTCTTCTCCTGCTCCTCTTCTTTCTTTCTTTCTTTCTTTCTTTCTTTCTTTCTTTCTTTCTTTCTTTCCTTCTTTCATTCCTTATTCTTTCTTTCCTTCCTTCCTTCCTTCTTCTTTCTTTCCTTCCTACCTTCCTTCTTTTTCTTTTTCTTCTTTCTTTCCTTCCTTTCTTCTTCTTCTTCTTCTTCTTCTTCTTCTTCTTCTTCTTCTTCTTCTTCTTCTTCTTCTTCTTCTTCTTCTTCTTCTTCTTCTGTCTGGTCCTCAGCACATTTCGCTATCATTTCTCTCCAATAATCTTTGACATTTTACATTTCGATGAAAGCAGTGTTGCTTTCATTATTTGTTGCATAGCTATTTCAGCTTCCACATGTTTCTCTGTGTCCCTCTGCCTCTCTTGCCTATAAGTTTCCCCACAAAAGACTAATTTCTCTATTCCACCTCATCTCTTGATAAGCCCTATAACATTTTGCTTGTTTCATGTGTCTTTTTCTCACGGTTTTAATGAGTGATCTAGTGACACATGCAGCTGTCAATGCCTCTGCTTTTCTCTTTCCCTATCTGTGTACAATATTTTCAACTAACATGGTTCAGTATATAATATTATCATCGTCACTTAAGAGGGGCCTTGGCAGAACCGACTCACATCCTGGCTTGTCAGAATTTCTCTCGATCTTTGGCTAGCTTTCATGCCTCTTGCTCCCTTGTGTCCACGTTGTCTGTAATGTTCGGTGCTCATCTTTGTGTCGGTCAGCCCTTGCCTCTTTTCCCGGAGACAATGTCTCCCAACGCTATACTCTCCAACCACTGTAACGTGTAATATTGTCACAGTTATTCCGAGCCATGGTTCTTTGTGTGTGCCAGTTGTCTTCAATGTTCAGATCTCGTAGGATGGCGGTATTTTTCTTCTTCTTCATTGGGTATTGTACTGTTAGCATTATTAGCTATTGTACTGTTAGCAATATTAGTTACTGTACTGTTACCTATATGACGAATTGTACTGTTCGCAATATTAGCTAGCTATTGTACTGTTAGCTGTATGGCCAATTGTACTGTTAGCTATATGACCAATTGTACTGTTAACAATATTAGCTCTTGTACTGTTACCTATGCCGGTCTCTCTGGCCGAGGGGTTACACCACTTTCTCCGTTATCCCGTTTATCACGCAGAGTCTCGTAGCGGGCGAGAACTGGGGGCGGTTCGTCCCCCGCTGGTGACTTGCGGGATAACTGAGCCGGCCGCTCAGAAAGCAATGGCAAACTACTGAGAGTAATCTTGCCAAGAAATCAACAGACAGCTGAAAGATGCTGCTGTTGACAGCGATGTCCTGTAAAAGGATTTGCGAATTAAACACACACAAAAACTGTTACCTATATGGCCAGTTGTACTGTTAGCAGTAATAGATATTGTACTGTTAGCTATATGGCCAATTATACTATTAGCAATATAACCAGTTGTACTGTTAGCAATATGATCAATTATACTGTTAGCAATATTAGTTATTAAACCGTTAGCTATATGACCAAGTGTACTGTTAGCAATATAACCAGTTGTACTGTTAGCAATATGATCAATTATACTGTTAGCAATATTAGTTATTAAACCGTTAGCTATATGACCAAGTGTACTGTTAGCAATATGACCAATTGCACAATTAGCAATATTAGCTGTTACATTGTTAGCTATGTGACCAATTGTACTGTTAGCTATATGGCCAGTTGTACTGTTATAAATATGGCCAATGGTTCTATTAGCAATGTCAGCTATTGTAATGTCATCAGTAATCACTGTGTGCTTGTGTGGTTCCTCAGCTGTTTTTCCATCTACAACGTGAGCGTTTTTTCCCCGAATACCGCGCCAGATTCTATGCAGCAGAAATGGCCAGTGCCCTGGGTTATTTGCACTCTCTGAATATAATATACAGGTGAGTGTGTGTGTGCTGTGTGTGTGTGTGTGTGTGTGTGAGAGAGAGAGAGAGAGAGAGAGAGAGAGAGAGAGAGAGAGAGAGAGAGATGGGTGTAAAATAGGTCAGGTGTATTTGTCTGGTAAGTGGTGTGGTGTGAGGTGAGGTGTGGTGTGAGGTATGATGTATGTGTGTGGTAAGGGGTGTGTGTAGGGTGTGTGGTGTGTGTGATAGGTATGGTGTGTATTGTGGGAAATATCTGTGTGTGTGTGAGGTAAGGTGTATGTGTGTGGTAAGGGATGTGTGTCGGTCTGTGCGTTTGAGGTGTTTGTGAGAGATGTGGTTTATGTATGTAGAAAGGGGTGTGTGGGGATGTGGTGTGCAGTGTGTTTGTGGTGTATGTTGGGTTTGTGGGATGTGTGTGGTGTGTGTGTGTATAGTGTCAACTGAACCCACAAAGCTATGGAACGTGCTCATATTTCCTTGGTACTCGTAAGCTGGAGGTGCATGAGTTAGTTGCATACCCTTCACAGGACATCGCAACCAACCCCAGCAAGTCAGGCTGTTTTTCGTTTTTTAGGCAATTTTACGTTCAGTAGTTAGCCTCTGTGTTCTGTCCACACTACCATCGCTCTTACCATTGTTAAAGATCAAACAAGGGGGTCAGCTTCTAAATCGCAGCTGATTTTGACCACGGTGTGCCGGATTGTGTAACGCGTTCACTACCCCTCAGCCTCAGGTCCCGGGGGACAGATATTTGCCCATGGGATCCTCCTGTGGGTCGTCGCTAAAAGCTACGGAGTTCGTGCTTTGTGCGACGCTTTCCGTGCTGCGGAAAGAGACCGAGTCATATGGGATAAAACCCAGTGAAATGAAGTTGACTTTTAAGCGACTTTTTGTTTTAGGTCATGGCCAACGTAAATGTAACTTTAGTTGGGATATAATGTTGTATAGGAGAGGGTCAGTTAGGTGCGTGTGGCAACTTAGGCATTGTCAGCTGGGCATCAGTAGTGACAATGTCCATATTTGTTTAAAATTGTCAGCTGAATATGGGGGTATTAGTAGAGTATGTGTCCGTGTTTTATTATCATCATCATCATCATCATCGTTCTTCTTCTTCTTCTTCTTCTTCTTCTTCTTCTTCTTCTTCTGCTACTGCTGACGCTGCTGAGACTGCCTTTAATACTCATAATGTAGTTAAAATTAGTTGAATATCCTTTACAGTACGTTGCAGTCAGCACCAACATATTTTAGTAATAGATTTTTTAAAATTGGATTATGGTTGTGGTAAAATCCATATTTGTTTGGACATTCTAAGTTAGGTATTGGTGATGACGTGGCCATTGTAAACTGGACATCAGCAGTGGTAATGTCCAAATTAGTCGTTAGTCGTTCCAGGCAAAGGGTCACCCCATAATACTCTGTTCCTGAGCCGGTGAATATCACACACAAAATGCTTCTCACTGTTCCATGTGAAAAGTGGAGCAGACAGCAGCCCCGACAATACCAACAGCATGCACAGTCATACATGCATAAGGTCGCTGCCAGAATGCCAACACAACAGTCCGCCACGAAAATTACCGCTCATCGTCGATGGAAGCGGCAGTTATTTAAAAAAAGCAGCAGTTTCACACATATTGCTGCACAATACAAACCCAGCTAGTTCAGCAACCGACCGTCCGCCATTGTTATGAACTTGCAGTGACAATACAAACAACCGCAGACAGATGTAAGAGCATTCCACGTGAAATCCACAGCTCATAGTGTCTCTCCACGCACGTAACTCAGTAGCTGGTCGACACAGCCTTGTACTACCAGTGCAGCATGAGGAAAATGCGTAAGCAAACCATAGCTAGAAGCAAAAACAATCAGAGGCCTTAACAGCTCAACAGACTATCCGCCACATTGGACCGGAAGTCAATATTTGCTTGGCCATATTAAACTTGACATCATCAGTTGTAATGTCCATATTTGCTTGAACATTGTAAATTGGACATCGGCAGTGACATTGTCCATATTTGCTTGAACATTGTAAACTGGACATCAGCAGTGGCAGTGTCCATATGTGCTTGACCATTGTAAACTGCCATTGAGTGGCGGTAGTTATGTTAAGTCGTACCAACAAATGCCATGTATGAATGTCATGTGTGAAGACAAATATTTGACATACAGTTGTCTATTTTTAACCACAGCCTAATTTAGAAACAAAAACCTTTGTTTGTCTTCACGCATGAATATCTTCTTTCTTTCTGCTGCCTAATTGTTATTCCTATCCAAGTATTATGTCTTCCGGGATACGGTGTTTTGGGAATGATAAATTACCCGTTAATGCGGATGCGTGGAAGAGGGGTTTGTTTGTTTTTTGTTCATTGGGTTGTGTTTATTACCTGGATGAGATGAGATTTTAACAACACAATGTACCAGTTGTTCGCTGTAAAGTAGGGTTATAGAGAGGCAGAGAGAGAAAGAGAAATGGGGAGAGAGGAAATGAGGGATGGAGAGATAAAGGGATCGAGAGAGAAAGACACTGAGCGAAACAGAGATAGTGAGGTAGAGAGACAGAGAGAGATAGAAAGAGACACAGAGAGAGAGAAAGAAAGGCAGAGAAAGGGGGAGAGGATATGGGGTATGGAGTGAAAGAGAGATCGACAGAGGGATCGAGAGAGACAGAGATAGAAATAAACAGAGAGAGGTAGAAAGAGACACAGAGAGATAGAAAGAGACAGAGAATATATATATATATATATATATATATATATATATATATATATATATATATAGAGAGAGAGAGAGAGAGAGAGAGAGAGAGAGAGAGAGAGAGAGAGAGAGAGAGAGAAAGAGAGACAGACATAGAGATACAGAGAGGTAGAGAGATATATAGAGAGAAACAGAATCCATTTGAATTTAGGGTTGAGGGAGGGAGAGGCAGAGATATAGTGAGGTAGAGAGACACAGAGAGAGGCATGGAGATAGAAGAGAGATATAGAGGCACAGAGAGTTAGAGAGTTCATTAGAATTTCAATGAATGGATGTCTGTTTACCTTGTTCTCACGTTTGTTATTGGTCTAGCGGCCAAATGTTATACATATATTTTCCCGTGCTATATTTGGAGCGGACAGACACGTCGGTGCTAAACTGGGATAGCATAATGTGGTTGTTTAACCTTGCAACTAATCTGTTGTCAGATAACTAGTAAAGTTGAAATACATTATATACACAGCAATGACTCACTTGTGAATAGCTTACTGGCCTTAGACATTTCCAGCCACTAGTTTCTTAAATTTATAGTAAAACTCTTTGACACAACAAATGAACAGTTTTGTCACGTAGAGTTAATAGGTTTACTAGCTAAGACCTCCGAAAAGTAATATTTCTAACACCAAGACGAAGATGTTTATGTGACTTCTTTGTTCATACCTTCTGGGTTTAACATTTCTTTGTTTATAATTTCTTGGTTTATAATTTCTTTGCTTATAACTTCTTGGTTTAAAATTTCTTTGTTTATAACTTCTTGGTTTAAAATTTATGTTTGTAACTTCTACCATTACACCTTCGCTGTTTATAGTTTTTTTTTCTTTAAAGCTTCTTTGTTTATAGCTTCTTTATTTATAGCTTCCTTCTTTGTGACTTATTTCTTTATATCTTTTAAGTTAATAATTCTTCGTTTATATCTTCTTCGTTTATAACTTTAACTTCTTCGTTTATATCTTCGTTTAAATTTTTTTGTTCATATCGTCTTGGTTTATAATTTCTTCGTTTATGTCTTCTTTGTTTATATCTTCTCAGCTTATATCTTCTTAATTTATAACTTCTTCGTTTATAACGTGTCATCAGCAGTACCCACTCTAAACAACAATCACCTTCAAAGTAACATCCAAATTGTGGCTGATCGGTCATAGAATTATTCATCTGAGCCAAGCCATGGACCCTAATATAACTTCTCTTCTGAGGTTGAACAGATTAGGGATCATAGTAGAATGGAAGGAAACGGGTCGCGTCAGTGGCACATGTTTAGTTCCAACCTCGCCTAATCTTGAACTGATGTAGTGTCGACGGATAATATATCGCCAAATGTGACTTGTCATTTAGACAGAAGGACGATATATCGCCAAACCTGGGTCATCATGTTGTTTGTTTTGTTTCGTGGCATCCTTCACAATTCCAATGCTCGGTCAACGGAAACTTACAAGATAATACTTGTTTATTTGATTGTGTATCATGTTTGGTCCAATCCTACTTTTTGTTTCGCACTGAATCAGTAAATGTGTTCAGAATACGTATTTATGTATTGTTTGTATTGATCTGTTTGTCATAATTGTCTGTATTCTACTTCCCAGAGATCTCAAACCGGAGAATATACTGCTTGACTCGACGGTAGGTTCTTTCCTTTATTTATGCATTTGTTCGTTTTGATGAGGATAAAAAGGAATTGTTGGTGTGCTTTTGATTTTAACTCATTCTAATCTATGCTTTGTTTTATTGAAATGCTTCATTTTTATCATGGTTATCATCAACATTATCACTCTCATAGAAGCATGCCTGACTTTAAATAAACATGTCACAACTCCCCAACCATGACTACTATTGCCCAAACACGACTAATACTACCTAAACATGATTTCTACAGCCCAAACATGGCTACTGCTCCCCAAACATGGCTACTGCTCCCCAAACATGGTTACTGCTCCCCAAACATGGCTACTGCTCCCCAAACATGGCTACTGCTCCCCAAACATAGCTACTACTCCCCAAACATGGCCACTATTCCCCATAACCACCACTCCCCACACATAACCACTACTCCCCAACATGACCACTATTCCCCAACATGACCACCACTCCCCACCATAACCACTACTCCCCAACATGACCACCACTCCCCAACATGACCGCCCTTCCCCAACATGACCACTACTCCCCACACATGACCACTACTCCCCACACATGACTACTACTCCCCTTTTTCAATCCCCATCAATGCGGATGTTTGGAATTGACCTGAGCTTCCAGGTCGACCCAGCATAAAATGGATAGTTGGAAATATCATCATCATCATCATCATCTGCTTCCACTGTTGCCGTCAAGCGTCGTGGGGAGGAATATTTGACGTTCCATCGCCAGATAAGTGGCACTAGATAGTGTCGTTCCGTGTGGTTGTAGAATGTCTTTGATGTCTTCAATCCATTTTCTTCTTGAGCGCCCTCTTGCTCTCTTATCAGATTTTCAGTGAAGTAGGGCCAGTGTTGGTAGTTGATGGTGTTGCATTCTAACGAGATGGCCAAACCATTTGATCTTCTGTCTTTCAATACATATGGCACAATGTGTTTATCTCACTCCGATGATATTATTTCTTATTGGATCTTGGATAGTTAAGTTGTAAGCGTCTCATCATGTTAATTTTGTGTAAGTGTGATTGGGATAATCTTGGTCAGGTCTTAGTTAGATATGACTGAGCTACAGTATGACAGTAGACGGTACAACCTGCTTTCTGTTAGCGCCGAATGTCGGCCGGCGCTCACCAAACCCGACACCCCATATTGTGCCAACGGCTTTGGGCGGAGGAGCGCAATTTAGAGGGTACATGCTTTAAATCTTGATGCGATGAAATGCATCCTAAAGACTAAAGGCCATAGCAGGGCAGATTTGACCCTAAGCCTTGGTATGCTACTGATCGAGGATCGAAGCTCCGATAAGCGAAAGTTAGAGCATTGCTTTGCTGGTCCGGCAGCTTCTGCAGCTTGTCTTATTCCAGGCATATCGGTATTACCTTTCCTCTGGTGTAAACTAGGCATACAGGAGAGTGATCATGCTACATAGGCAACACATGGTCTACAATTCAGCCCAGGCATTGTGCTATAGAAAGCTATTGTGCCGTTTTTGTAAAGTCGGTAAGGTGCCAGAATAGACGTGGACGAAGTCCAAGTTTGACCTTAGTATCATAGGGTTGGATATACCAAGGGACGTAACAATGATTGGTGTATAGTGACCACATCACCCGTCTCGTGCCGATGGGTTGTATCAGTATGATTCTTTTAGGGCATTGCTACTTGATGATCAACGTTAGGAAAGGATTGCCCCATTGTATTTCAATATGCTTTATGTTTGGATTGTAGTAACGCAAACATGATTCATCTCCAGCAACACGTGTTTTATTATAATCATGTCTTCGTCATGTCTTCTCCTTCATCTGCATACCGCGAAAGATGTTCCAATTACAGCCCCATTGGGTTCCTTTTGTGTTTCCTTTTGAAAGTCACCTGACACACACCACACACAGTGAACACAATTTCCGGAAATTCGAACGATCCAACAATATGTATGTTAAGCCATAATAACACTTTTTTTTTTAGCTGTTACTTCCCTTTCTGTTTTTACTCCAAACATCTCCCCCATCCTCGGCAAAGATTTTTCTATCACAATATAAAAGAGACGGCAATTTGCTTTTCTTCAACGATTTTTAGCGTCCTTTAGATAATGTAATCAGTTAAGTGACGCTTTTTCGCGGCAAACACTCTCGCCGTAAACATTTCCCCCTCCACTATGGATGATCCTTGAAAAAAGCTTATTTTTTTCCCCGCTGCCCCCTCCTCATTCCAAGACTGTAACAACGCTGTATTCTTTATTTGTACACTCCAGAGTACTGTCGCCTTTTTTCTGTTTTGCGTGTGCATGTGCAACAACTAGCAGTCTGTTGGCTAAATTATCATGGAGCTTCATACTGCTGCCACTGAACGACACCTTTAGAAACTACCAGTTTACAATATCTCCCATATCAATTTGTAGCTCGCTAACTTCCCCTCGTATTTCGTAATACATTTTTAATCTTTGCTTTGAAAAATTAAAAGTCCATTTTACACATCTTAAGGCGCATTCATCATTTGTTGCTAGAACCACAGGTTTAGTCCCAGCGGCACTCGTGCGTGGTGTAGTCAGTATCATACCTGCCGCCTTGACTCCCCAAGTCATCTGCGAGTACCCAGTGTTGCTGGGTCGACCTGGGAGTCCAGGCCAGTGTCTAAAACATCGAACCCCCCCCCCCCCCCCAATGCAGATCTAACTCCTGACCACGGGAAGGGCAATCGAGTGTCCAGCCACTACACCACTGCGGCTCTTTGCTCTCTGTGGGGTGTTTGAACGGTGCCTTTGTCAGGATTTCCAATCAAACATGTTTACATTGTTTCCTCTTCTTATTTTGCCCTACTGTTTTTGCCGTGAAACGTTGCAGAGTGGAGTTAGTTGCATATCCGTTACAGAACGTAGCAGTCAACTCCAGCATTTATGGCTGTTTGTGATTCCTGGACAAGTTTACGTCCAGTAGTTTGCCATTGTTTTCTGAACTACCGGGGCTCAAACCATTGTATAGAAACTAACGCAAGGTGACTAGATAACGGCACTGAACCGCGGTATATGAGAGGGAAGACTGAAACGTCCACAAATTTAGTGCCCTTCTGCGTGGCCTTATAAATAATCTAGTGCTTTTAGGAAAGGAACTGAGTTAGCAAAGCTCGACCCCAGTGCACTGCTATATGCAGTAAATGTGAATTGCATTGACAGACGCAGCAGCAATTGTCACTGTCGGGTCGGGTCACATGGTGCATGCATTATATGTTGATAAGATTATGTCTTCACTAATTGCCAGCTGTCACTCGTAGCACTCGAGTTTTAGATGTCTTTACACCGGGCTGGGGTTAACCTCGCGTACGCTATTGTCACGTGGAGCTTTCAATGTGTTTGTTTGATAATTCGGTTCTGTTGTTTCGCGTGAGAAAGTCTGTTTTGATTGCGGCTATACTTACTGCATTTGTAATCATCACTTACTGACCAATAAAAAGATGTAATTTGCAACGAGAAAAAGAATGTTGCAGTGCTAAATAGAACCTGTGCTTTTGTATGGATGTGAAGCGTGGACAATGAGCAGACAAGCTGAAAAATATATATTTTCTGTGGAAATGTGGTTTTTGAGGAAAATGCAAAGAATACCATGGACAGACATAAAACCAATGACCAAATCCTACAAGAAACAAATGAAAACCGTAAACTGATTAGAGAAATTATACGTAGACAGTCACAATTTTTTGGACACGTTATGAGAAGAAATAAATTGAAGAACTTGGTGACAACTGGCAAGATTGAGGGGACAAGACCAATGGGAAAGAAGAGAAGTAAATATCTGGATGGCTTGGCCACGTGGCATGGTCGAGACAAGAACACAGAGCTGATCCACGACTCTGGTGATCGCGTGTGATGGCGAAATATGACCGCCTACGCTTATCGGCATGGCACATGATGATGATAAATCATCGTTAGACAGATGACAGTATTGGTTTAATTTGTGAATTGTTACAGTTTAGAATGTAGTCACTTCTGGGGGTTTATAGTGTAGTGTGAGTGAGAGAAAGTGTGTATGTTCCTTGGGAGCTGACAGAAATCTTTGATTTCTTATTCTCCTTTAAATTGCTTGTGTGTTGTGCACCCCATCTTAACACACATTATTTTCTGTTAAATTGCTTTTGTACTGTAGACCCCATCTTGACATGCGCTATTTATTAAATTGCATTTATAATGTAGACCCCATAATGACATATGGTAATTTGTATGCAATTTTTTATAAACTGTTGACCCAATCTTGACATACGTTATTTTATGTTAAATTGCTTTAGTACTGTAGACCTCATCTTGGCATATGTTATTTTATATTCCATTGCTTCTGTGCAATAGAAAAATCTCGGCACTTACGGGATATGTGAGCCGGTCGCTTAGAAAGCAATGGCAAACTTCTGAGCGTAATCTTGCCAAGAAATCAACAATTAGTTGAAAGATGCTGATGTTGACAGCGATGTCCTGTAAAGAATATGCAAAATAAACACTGGTACTATTCGTGTTGGAACTCTTCGCTTGCTGCTGAGGATGGGGACGGAGCGCTTATGGGAATGCCCCAAATGCTGTGATGTCGGTTCCTAGATCAATCAATCAATGTATTTAGTATTGTTTCTGTGCTGTACACATTACCCAGTAACATGTTATAATTCTATGTATGAAAAGACTTCACATGAAAACATTAAAGGTGTAATAGAAATTAAAATAATCATGCCATTGTCTTGTAACATGTCAATATTATTGTTAAGGGTGTCAAGAGTGTTAAGCATGTGGCGTCACGTGCAGACGAACACGGTGACGTAATAAAGACAGTTTGAAGATGGCCGCCCCATTTTTGACATGCACCAAAGAGGAACAGCGTTCTGTTATCCGTTGTTTGAATAGAAATTCATCGGCGAATGTTGGTCCAGTATGGTGATGCATGCCTGTCAGTCCAGCAAGTGTATGAGTGGAGTAGGAAGTTTAAAAACGGTGTGACTTCTGTGACAGACTGTTCACGACCGGGTCAGGCACACCGAGTAGTGACCCCAGAGTTGATTTTTCTACAGGATTCCAAACCCTTTATCTGTGCTGGAGGACTTGCATTGAGCGCAGTGGTGACTGCATCGAAGAATGATACATGTGTTCTTTACATTTTCAGAAGATATTCACATAAAAAAAAAAAAATATTTGAGGTTTTCATTTGTAGCCCCCTCGCAGTAGTGTTTCTAGCTGTACACGTCATTCCGTCGTATGTAATGTTAAGTAGTATTGTTTCTATTCTATAAACATCCGCCATTCATATGTAATTCTATGTTGTATTGTTTCTATGCTGTACACGTCATCCAGTCGTATGTAATGTTATGTAGTATTGCTACACATCAGCCATTCACATGTAATTCTATGTTGCCTTGTTTCTATGCTGTACCTGTCATCCAGTCGCATGTAATGTTATGTTGAATTGTTTCTATGATGTACACGTCATCCAGTCACATGTAATGTTATGTTGAATCACTTGTTTGTTTCGACAGGGCCATATTGTTCTCACTGACTTTGGGCTGTGCAAGGAAGGCATCGTTGGCCAGGGGACAACTTCCACGTTTTGTGGCACGCCTGAGGTAAGCCTGGCCTTGCATCGTGTCATTGTGGGTTGATTGGTTGGTGGGTGGATGGCTTGGTTGGTGGATGGATGGCTTGGTTGGTGGGTGGGTGGGTTGATTGGTCCATTGGTGGGTTGACTGGCTGGTTGGTTAATGCGGTGGTTAGTCGTGTGAATTGTTGCTTGCTTTTTGGCTTGGTTGGGTAGGTCGAGATTCTGTTACTGGCTGGTTGGTTTGCTGTCTGGTTGACTGGTTTGTTAGGTGGTGAATGGCTGGCAGATAGTTAGTTGTTCAGTCGGCTGGTGATTGGTTGGTAGGTTGGTTGGTAGGTTGGTTGGTTGGTTGGCTGGCTGGTTGTATGTGGTGGTTTGTTAATTGGTTGATTGGTTGGTTGATTGGCTGGCTGGATAGCTGGTTAGTTGTGTATGGTGGTTTGTTGATTTGTTGATTGGTTGGTTGGCTGGCTGGTTAGTTGTGTGTGGTGGTTTGTTGATTGGTTGGCTGGACGGTTGGTTGGTTGTGGGTGGTTGGTTGGTTACTGTCTTGAAGACAGTGAGTTTAATGCTAGAGCAGATCAATTGACGTTGACATGTTAGCCCTGCGAGGAGCTTGCGTCTATCTGAATGAGATCAGCCTGCAGACTTCCCTTCCTACCCGATTCCCAAGTGCCATCTCCACGACCCTAGCAAGGTTCGCCAGGCTGTGAATTCATACTGTTGATGGGTCGCACTAAGCCGAAAGGGATCCTGGGTCGACCCAGCCTGGTACCGGAAAACGTCTTGGGAAGTAAAGGCAGTCAGTGTGACACTGACCACATCACCCAGCAAGTGCCGACTGGTCTGTGAAAATGTGGGTCTTTCACCATGTACCCAATGCTGCTTGAGGCGGGTACAATGGTCCATTACTGTAGCTTGACTGTAACTTTACTGCAGCTTCACTGCAGCATTACTGCAACTTTACTACAGCTTTTCTGTATCTTGACTAGGTCCAGATGTTGCCCCAAGGTATGTCCAATGTGATAACTGCTACTGGTGGTGCAGTCATATGATAACTGCTACTGGTGGTGCAGTCATGTGATAACTGCTATTGGTGGTGCAGTCATGTGATAACTGCTACTGGTGGTGCAGTCATGTGATAACTGCTACTGGTGTTGCAGTCATGTGATAACTGCTACTGGTTGTGCAATCACAGTGGGCCGTATGCGTCTGGATATGCATGAGTGTGTGTCTGTGTGTGTGACTGAGAGAGAGAGGGAGAGAGAGAGTGAGTGTATGTATGTGTGTATCTTAGTGAGTGTATGTGAGACAGCTTGTGACTGTGCATGAGTCCGTGTATGATTGTTGGCGTGTGTCTGAGTGAGTGTGTGTGAGACAGCTTGCAGCAGTGCGTGAGTCCGAGTATGATTGTGTATGATTGTTGGTGTGTGTGTGTGTGTGTGTGTGTGTGAATGAGAGTATGCGAGACAGCTTGTAACATTGCGTGAGTCCGTGTATAATTGTGTGTGTGTGTATGTGTGTGTGTGTGAGAGAGAGAGAGAGAGAGAGAGAGAGAGAGAGAGAGAGAGAGAGAGAGAGAGAGAGAGAGAGAGAGAGAGAGAAAGTGTATGTGAGACAGCTTGTAACAATGCGTGAGTCCGTGTATTGTTGTGTATGATTTTTGGTGTACATGTACCTGAATTATTGTATGTGAGACAGTTTCTGATAGTGTATGAGTCCGTGTATAATTGTGTATGATTTTTGGTGTGTCTGTGTGTGTGTGTGTGTGTGTCTGTCTGTCTGTCTGTCTGTCTGTCTGTCTGTCTGTCTGTCTGTCTGTATGAATGATTGTATGTGAGACAGCTTCTGACAGTGTATGAGTCCGTGTACAATTAGCCATCAGACGAACCCACTCCTTCTGGGATACTTGTATTTCACGTCCCAAGTCAAGGACGACAAGTCTACATTTTAATCCAACTGACCGGCGTGGAATAAATCCACAACACAACAGCCGTTTAAATCTTAAGTGTATCAAATGGGGAAAAAATACATTCAACACTTAGATGAGAAAGACGAGAAAGTATGAAGTTAAAAGCGAAGTAAAGATTAATGGAATTCTTTGGTAAAATAATGAGAAAGGAGGCACTGAAAAACATCGTGACGACAGGAAAGATCAGTGGAAGCAAAGACAGACAGAAATAAATGATGCTGGGATGATGAGACGGCGTAGGGGGATATAATCGACAGAGTTGATCCGGAACACCAAGGAACCAAATCTATACAGAGACATGAACGCACACGCCAGTTGGCAGGGCACATAACAGATTAACATGGCGGGGCAGTGGGTTCATGCGAGAACAGCAAGTTGAAACAGGTGTAGCCAGACACATTATGCACAAAAGCCAAAGAAGATTAATAAACCAACACAGAAATGGTGTCGTTAGCCGCTACATGCTGCGGAATTTGCTGAGGAGGGGATCCGAGCACTTATGGACTGAATGGTTCGATGTGCAATGAGGATGATCTGTCGACTAACTAACTTGTTGGGCTTTAAAATTGCATAGGAAATCAATCTGGGTTGATCACAACGCCCTGCACAGGATATGCAGCATAAAAAGACTGAAAAATAAATATAAAGGCAAGAGGTTCGACTTCATTGCACCGAGTTTTTCCCATATAGTTCGTTCTCACAAAGCACGAACTCCGCAGCTCCAGCGACGACCCCCAGGAGTTTCCGAGAACATTGCATTTTTAAACCGAACTATGTAGCTCGGAATCGAACTCACGACCTTCGTGGCGCGAGGCTGGCGGTATAACTACTTTGCCACAAAGACACTCCATATACTGCAAAAACACAAGCAAAATGCAACCTTGATATATACAACTTAAACCAGGGCGAAAATGGGCCATAAGGGCAAAGAAGTCACATAAAAACAAATACTGTTTGACCTTGGTTAATTAATTACCCTTATGTCTGCGACTAGGGAAGATAAATCACTGAACATTAGCTAAATATTTCTCTGGCGTGTACATTTTAATTCTTGTGTGTGTGTCAGAATTTTTTACGCAGTTTATTTTCCCCCTTTTACACCAGGGATTTTATTTTAAGACTAGACATTATGTCTGTTTTGCCACAAGACTTGGCAGTTAATGTGTTTTTATTTATCTCTGCATTTCATTCTAGTTAGTCACTAAAATTATACAGGGACCAGTTGAAGTTCTGGAAATAGTTTGTATGTATACAGGTGGGAAATGTTGGGATCAACTTAAAGTGTTTGTGTTCGTAAATATGGGTGACAGCCTAGAGTAGATGTGCAGTAGATGGCAAATGCCTAGAGTGGATGTGCAGCAGATTGGAAATGTGAGTGACAGATTAGAGTGTCTGTGCGGTAGATGGGAAAATGGGTGACAAATTTGAGTGGCTGTGCAGTAGATGGGTAATTTGGGTGATAGCCAAGAGTGGCTGTGATAGACAATATGGATGCCAGCCTGAACTATATGAGATGGTAAGTGTGGGAGACAGGCTACATTCTATATGCAGTAGATGGGAAATATGGATGACAGTCTGTGGTGTCTTACCAAAAGATGGGAAATATGGGTGACAGTCTGTGGTGTCTGTCCAGAACATGGGAAATATGGGTGACAGTCTAGAGTGTCTGTCCAGAAGATGGGAAATATGGGTGACAGTCTAGAGTGTCTGTCCAGAAGATGGGAAATATGGGTGACAGTCTGTGGTGTCTTACCAGAAGATGGGAAATATGGGTGACAGTCTATTGAGTCAGTCCAGAAGATGGGAAATATGGGTGACAGTCTATAGTGTCTGTCTAGAACATGATAAATATGGGTGACAGTCTATAGTGTCTGTCCAGAAGATGGGAAATATGGGTGACTGTCTATAGTGTTTGTCCAGAAGGTGGGTGATATGAGTGACAGTCTATAGTGTCTCTGCTAAAGTTGGGAAATATGGGTGACAGCCACAATACTCTAGCTGATTATGCACTTTTCTAGAGCATTAATTGTATTTCTGTCGCATTTTTGCAGATCACAAATCCTTCTATCTTTTATTTATTTTATCCAATTATTAAGAAACATATTAAACAACTCTGTTTAACTCTTAGCAGATCATATACTTTGAGACCTGTGCTGGTGCAGGGGCTAACACACTTGCATATTGAGTCTGTGGCCATGAGTTTGAATTTTTCATGAGGTGCAGATTTTTTGTTGGCATTGATCTGGGCTCCCAGGTCGACCCAAGCCGAAAATTAGTGCCAGGAAATCTTCTAGGTAGTAACCATGTCATATTAACCACATGACCCATTGAGAGCTGATTGGTCTATACAAATTTGGGGCTAGCACCATATAGCCAATACACTTCATAACATATTAAAGGATCCCTTACTATATGTACAGTGTTATTATTTTTAACTCTATTAGAACTAACATTTATTATGGACAGCTAATAGGCTGGCAGGGAATGCACCTCTTGATGGTAGATTACCTATGGACAAGGTGGAGAAGTGGTTGTTCACCTGTGGGACCAGGTGAAGAAGGTGGGGGAACAGATTGAGAACCTGTATGTGAAAAGGATGAGATTCCGGGGGATTAGCAGGGGTTCTGGTAGAATCTCAAAACTAAGAGAGAAGACCGGGAGAACTTTCAATCAGATAGCAATGGGAATGATAAGTAGTGTTGACTCTTCACTGGCTGTTGAACAAGGGGGCGGAGCGTGCATGGGAATGCAGTGATGTCAGTTCTTAGCTTAACTCAACTAACATTTATTACTTTAATATAACAACTATATGAAATAGGAAGGGTTAAACTAACAACCACATGGGACAGACAGGGTTAATTATTTTCGATGTCTTCTCTTATTTCCCATATATTGTTTGATAATTTGATTCTCCCTGTTTGTGTCTGCAGTATCTAGCTCCTGAAGTGTTGAGAAAACAGCCTTATGACAAAACTGTGGACTGGTGGTGCCTGGGTGCTGTGCTCTATGAAATGTTATATGGTTTGGTAAGTAGATGGAAGATAATTACTAATAAACTACAAACATTCTTTAACTGGTGCCTTCATAAGATAGGAGGACTAAAATAGTATGACAGAATAGAAGGATTAAAATGGTATGACAGAATAGAAGATCTAAAATGGTATGACAGAAAAGAAGGACTAGAATGGTATGTCAGAATAGAAGGACTAAAATGACATGACAAAATAGAAGATCTAAAATGGTATGACAGAAAAGAAGGATTAAAATAGTATGACAGAATAACAACAATGGCACATTTTGGCATGAGTTGGTTCAAGGTTTATGCTGTAATTGGAGATGGAGAGAAGAAGAAGA
Organism: Cepaea hortensis; assembly: GCA_963921405.1. Classification (NCBI taxonomy): domain Eukaryota; kingdom Metazoa; phylum Mollusca; class Gastropoda; order Stylommatophora; family Helicidae; genus Cepaea; species Cepaea hortensis. The sequence goes on along the minus strand of OY992885.1, from coordinate 98,268,977 downwards.
GCAGAAAAGAGTAGTAGAAGAAGAGGATAGACTTCGGTTAATGTACACTCCTTGTGCTACTTTTATAGTTGGAACTGTGTGCCATGAGAAGTGTCTAGAAGATTTATTGCCACCATTGTTATTTGTAGCACTGAAAATATTGGTACAAGATCTCGGTTGTGGTCAAAGATCACTTTCATTGCACACAGATATCTCCATAAGTGCTTCAGTCTCCTCCCATACATCATACAAGGGGAGTTTCAGCTCAGTACACGAGCACGAACTCCATCACACTGGCAAAGATCCAAATGTGTGTATATACCAGCATCACACATGCTATAAATAGTATTTTTCCCCTAGCTTTCTATTATTTGTAATTTTATCTTGGGCAGCAGCCATAGGTTTGATTTCCAACTGCCAAGGGATATTTTTACATTTACAATGTTTACACAGGTCCTCCGAGTTTTTTTTTTTTTTTTTGATGTTTCGTCCTGGTCTAAAAAGGCTAGATACCCGTTCCACTACCCTGGTATCATCCTTTTCTTATTGTATAAAACTGCAGACCAGACCATGAAAAGAACCATGTTTGCATGTCCTAGTCTCTAAGCCTTAAGCCACCTATATTAAGTTAGGAGTTTGTAAAGTCTACTTAATAAATATATACTGTGGTTTCGTTAATTACCTATTTCTTTTTCCTTTTTTAGCCTCCATTTTACAGCCGTGACACAGCAGAAATGTATGACAACATTCTGTATAAGCCACTACGACTACGCACAAATGTCTCTGCAGCAGGGAGGTCTATTTTAGAAGGAGTAAGCTTTTTTGTTTTTTCTTTATATGTCTTCTTCTTCTTTGTGATATGTCTGTGTTTTCAATTTCTTCTTCTTCCTTTTCTTCTTCTTATGCTTCTTCTTCTCCTTCTCCCCCCTCATTTTCTTCTTCTTTCTCCAATAAATAGAAGAGAGAAAAAAAATTTTGCTGTAACAGGAGTAAGAAGCTGTGTAGTTAATAGCAACGCCATTATTGTTTAAATTGTCATTATTATCGTAATACTTATCATCATTGCCATAATTGTTTATGTCTGCTGTACAAAATTGATTAAATATTTCTTTTTCACTGCACAGCTGCTTCAAAAGGAGAAGGAAGTTCGTCTTGGTGCTAAACAGGACTTTGTAGAAATCAAGAGTCATGACTTTTTCTCTGACATCAACTGGCAGGATTTGTATGACAAGAGAATCACCCCACCATACAACCCTAATGTGGTAAGCTTTTTACCAGTAAGATAGATTCATAGCAGTATTCTTTGTTGTTGTTTCTGCTGCTGCTGAGTTGCTTATTCTTAGCATCCCTTTTCCATTTTCATGGAGATGGTTTGCTGTAGCGTGGAACTGTTCACTCCAAATCATAATGTTCAGACCTAGTATATGTGAAATTATTAGCATTTCATGCTCCTTTGAGTGCTTCTGCTATAGGGTTCATCATCATCATGTGCCGTAATGATATGCATGGGTGATTGTGGTTCGTTATCTCTCAAGATCACTAGAATCTTGGATCAGGTCTGTTCTTGTCCCGGCTATGTCATGTGACCAAGTCATCCAGGTATTTATCTTTCTGCCTCCCCTTGCTCTTTTCCCATCACTTTTGCCAGTTGTCGATAAACTTTCTAGTTTATTCCTCTTAACTCTTTCACTACCAAACAAAAACTGGGCTGTGACCAAACAGACATTTATGGCAGAAAATTGGAACTAGGGGTGTGTTACAATAATGCTTTTAAAATGGTTAAGGTGGTAGAAGACCTATTGTATTACATATCAAATTAAAGAGGATTGCACAAGGAACATGACAGTGTTAATAATTAATTGATAGGTTACAAATATTATGACAATAATGAGAGGTTTAATAATAACAAATGAAATTAAAGAGGTAAAAATTATTTAAAAAACTGCACATATAAGGTGTTTTCTACACTCCTATACTGCTAATCATGTTTAATTTACTGAATAATCAAACAAACACCACTTGTCTTCAAGAATATAAACAGTATTGCGCATTAAAGTAACCCAAAAAGAAGTTTTGGTGCATATTCTGAACCATGTATTTTTCACAAATAATGACAAAAAATAATGGCTGAAATCTTGAAGGTGGGGTCTGTCACAGTAAAGTTATGAAAATGGTTACAATTGTAGCAGAAATGTTGTATTATATATCAAAATAAAGGGGATTGCACAAGGAATATGTTGGTAGGAGAATGTTTGCTTTAGGTTGTAAATAAAATAAAAATAATAATATAATTTGTAAAATAATTGGACAAAAGTAGGTAAAAATAATGTAAACATTGCATTTAGAATGTGTTTTCTACACTCCTATACTGCTAATCATGTTTAATTTACTGAATAATCAAACAAACACCACTTGTCTTCAAGAATATAAACAGTATTGCTCATTTAAATCACCCAAAAGGAAGTTTTGGTGCATATTCTGAACCATGTCTTTTTCACACAAATGAAAAAAACTAATGGCCGAAATCTGGAAATTGGTGTATGTCGCAATAATGTTATGAAAATGGTTAACATTGTAGCAGAAATGTTGTATTATATATCAAAATAAAGGAGATAGCACAAGGAATATGTTGGTAGGAGAATTTTTGCTGTATGTTGTAAATAAAATACAAATAATAATATAACTTCTAAAATAATTTGTTAAAAAGAGGTAAAAATAATGTAAACATTGTACTTACCGAGGGGGCGTTGTTATCCAATATCCTGATCACTGCTAATCCAATTGAATTTACTGAACAAACAACACTATTCTAAACTATAAACACCATTGCTTCCAATCAACCATCCGAAAAGAAGTTTCGCCGCAGATTCTGAATCATGTATTTTTTTTTTGTCAGACAAAAATTAGGACAACACTTGGCAGATTTACATTTAATTGTCATGTCTGTTTGTTTTTATTTACTATATGTGGCAGTCTATTTGTGATAGGCTGCAACGCAAACTTTGGCGCACAAGTCTGGTCTATTAGTGCAGCCGGAGCAAACAAAATATGATATGTGTCGTTTAGTTCGAGTGCTGCAAAAACACAGTCTCTATTGACACCGACAAATTCTATTAAATGCTTGGCTCATGTAAATCTTTCGGCATAATTTCCTGCAACAGACTGAAATTCTTCGGCAGGCAGAGTGTCAAACTTTCAGGAATACTCTGAGCTACTTCGCGATGTGCACTTTCCTTTACTTGAAATCCTTCTATAACAATTTTTTTTCCTCCTTTCTCTGTTTGCCATATGGAATGTAGGATGTGAGCATTGATCTGTGCAATTTCAAAGATCTAGTAGTAGATATTCTTCCACCACGTAATGGTTTTCCTATCATGGATATTATAATATCCAACCATTTGGTCCATTCTGTCGCAGCCATTCATCGCCGTGTTATTTTCATGGAGACCATCTTCAGCTTGCTTTGCGGTTTTCGCAATCCGCTCTCAACAGTTCTAACTACAGACTTGGTAGAGACAACAATGCATGGTTTTTTTAGCTTTGTTTAGCCCTTCCACCAAATAATCATATCATCAATGGACACATTTTCAAATGGGTAAAATGCTTCCTGGATATTCTTCAGAGTCAACAAGAGGATAAATTTTTTTTTTTTTGGGGTACCCTCAGGTTGACATACATGAAACATGGTGTGATAAATATATTATAATTTTCTAATTGATTACTGGGAAACGTAGTGGCAGTGCCACATACCAAGGAGTATATAAATGTGCACTTGTACACCGGTAGTCTTTGATACATGGTCTTGGATCAAGTCCCATAGCAATAATGACAGACGTAAACTTCAGCCATTCGTGCTTCATTGTCAAACACTCAGCTGTTGACGAACATTCACTGGTTTTTCTTTATCACCACGTGCTAAAACTTTAGACACAACTAAAACTACTTTCTAAATATTCACATTCACATATTATTATAAACAATAATCTAGCTTGATCTCTAGTCATACTACGTGGACGCAAACTGGTGGGCGTTTCCATTGTGAAAAACCAAAACAAACAAATTAACACTACCTTAAAACTAAAAATTCACAAGAATCCAAAATTAGAAAAAGATTGACCGCTCAAAGATGGCGTAGAGATCTTTCGGCTGTACTACTTTTTAGTTTACTGTAACTTAAAATTCCGAAACGGAGCAGAAATATGTGAAATAAACCACTGATCATTTTGTGGGACGAAAAGGGCGGACTGCCATTACAGCAAATCCATTCTGTCCACAGATGGGCGCACGGTAGCGAAAGAGTTAACATGCCCCCAAAAATCTTGACTATGTCCAATTTCTCTAATGAAACTACGGTTTTTATTTGTTTCATATAGGATTTGCTCATTGGTTTTTTTCTGTCCATCCATGGTTTTCTGTGCAATTTCTTCAGGAAATAATGGGTTAAATATGGGGTTATATTTGTCTTTTTTAGAGGCTGCATCATATAGACCAGTGGTTCTGAAAATTGTTGTTTCCTGCTACACTACATCCCTACATCCCTTGCAACCCCATATACACACAAACAGATGTGCAGCCCTTGATGTTAAGTCTTTCTGTCTCAAGAAAGTATTATCTTAAAATGTTAACATTCTTTATAAGAACTGGATTTCAGTAATGGCTAATAGGAAATGAAAGACTTCATGAATCAGTGAGGACAGAAATAAATCAACTGATAGTTGGAACAGAGTGGATATATGTGATAGCTGTGGGTGATTGAAGAATTTAAAAAGCAGTAAAGATAGAAACATGTAAACTAACTTCTAGAACAGAGTGAATATATGTGATAGCTGGGGGTAATTGAAGAAAACAAAGCAGTAAAGATAGAAACATGTAAACTAATCTCTAGAACAGAGTGGGTATATGTGATAGCTGTGGGTGATTGAAGAACTTAACAAAGCAGGAAAGATTGAAACATGTAAACAGCTAGAACAGAGTGGGAAGCTGTATGCGGATGAAGGACTTCATGAATCAACAAGAACAATAACATGTAAACTAACAACTAGAACAGAATTATACCGGGTGTTTGTAAAGTCTCACTACACTTTGAATGTAGAACAATTTTCTGGAAAATGAAGTACATGACGTTATCAAAAAATGTGCTCCACAGTCCATCATGAAGCAATATTTAGAAAATGACTGTCGACTGCTGGAGTAATTCTTTGCATTTCAAACAGAATGGTGTTATCAACGGAAGAGAGCAGGTCAGCATGGCCGAATGCATAAGAATGCGTGTTCTTAAACATCCGGTATGCCGAGGTAAGGGGTTCAACCCCTACATCGGACAGTTGAACTAAAATGTTGACCTGTCGTCTTTGATATGGGGACGTAAATTACAAGTACCTCTGAAGTCAGAGTGAGTTTACCTGATGGCAAGGGACACTGTTAATAGGGAAAGCTAGTCCACACGCAAAATTCAGTCCAGCACCACTTGAAAGAGTGTCTATGGACTATTCTTGAGTTCAAAGCGAGTGAGTGCCCAAAAAAAAAAATCAACAGAAGAAAGAATTATTTTGGTTGAACAAGTATTTTGAAATAGCAATCAATGCTCACGGACGGTTGTTCAAAGATTTATAGCAAGATTTCCAGATAAACAACCTCCTCATCACATTACAATTAGAAATTTGTTGAATAAGTTATAATGAATACTTCATTGGTACTTTCCAGCTTCCCCAAAACAGCATTAGACCATAGCAGTGACTATTGTAGCTAATTTAATGAATTTTTTAGCACATTTTTTGTTTACGTCATGTACTTAATTTTCTTAAATTGTTCTACATACAAAGTGTAGTGAGACTTTACAAATACCATGTATATCATTTTAAGTGAATGGCTGAATCTTATTTTGGCTGAAATAGACAACACACATAATCTTTGATATTGTTTGAAAATGGAGGCAATGTTGTTCCCACGGTAATTGCAGTCACTGTAAAATGTTTCTGTCCGCATATCCCTGGTTTTAGATGCCTAAGTGCTATGGCCTCAATGTATTTGAGAAATCATCAAATACAGTGTTATGTATTTCAGCCAAGATAGGATTTAAATATTGAGCACAACCCACTACTGGCAACGCTGATCATATTCTGGTATGAGCCTAAGGCCTATCCAAGTCAATGTGGAAGCACTATACTCGAGTTTCGCTCTCGTTTGACCTCATCAGTAGTAGGTTCATACCAGAATACGATCAGCGTTGCCAGTAGTGGGTTGTGCTCAATATTTAAATCTCAAATCCCGAAACAACCAAATAAATCAATTTTATTATTGCTTGCTGGACTTTAGGCGGCCTGGTGTGCCTTGCCAGTGAGAAGACCTGATCGTTCGGGTCCACATCGATTGACGGACGTCAGTCGCGGCGATCGGGCAAATCTTGAGCTACAGCCTATGATGGGTGACGTTGTGATAATTTGACCGTGTCCAGCGTGTGCCGCGTGGTCTAGTGGTCACACACCCGCTTCACATGCCGGTGATCCGAGGTTTGTTTTCAGTTCCGGTCAAGGATATGCACTACTGACGAGCTCAAACGAGAGCGAAACTCCAGTATAGTGCTTCCACGTTGACATGGATAGGCCTTAGGTTCATACCAGAATACGATCAGCATTGCCAGATGAGGGTTGTGCTCAATATTTAAATCTCAAATCCCGAAACAACCAAGATAGGATTAATCCATTCACTTTATATGATATATAATTCTGCAGCATGCACCTGAAAAGATGCAGTGAAATATGCCAGGCAATAAATTGTGCAACCTATTACTTGTAGCTACTGTATTTAAATTTGCTAAGGCATTACACTGTTTTGAATAAGAGCAGGGTTGATATATAGATAGCTTTCAGGGATTTAAAGACTACAAGAATCAACAAGGACATAAATTAACTGCTAGGACACATAAATGCGATAACTGTCTGGGATTTTTTTTTAAATGTTTGCATATCCTTTACAGGACATCGTTGTCAACATCAGCATCTTTCAGCTGATTGTTGATTTTTTGGCAAGATTATGCTCAGTAGTGTCTGGGATTAAAACATGACTTGACTATATAATATCTTGTGACAACGCCTGGTGACTTGATTAAAAGGGATTAAGTCTTGCAAATTCACAGCCTCATTATAGGATCAGTCCACCATTCTAAGGGAGACCATTCAAAGAGATAATTTTTACTATCATTGCTATTCTGTTGTTGCATAAAGCATAAAAGTTTAAAGTTCTGAATTCTATTTCAGAGTGGAAATTTTGACCTCAAGCACTTTGACCCTGACTTTGTCCGTGAACCAGTACCAGGTAAGTACATATTTTATATAATATGTGATTTACACTGAAATAACTTACGAAAACACATTTCTCCTATGATTGTTTACTTTATAGTGATTTCAGTTGAATTGTTTTTCATATACATGTATAAATTATTGAAACTTATAAAAATATAAATGGATATACCATGTCGGCTATTTGAGAGTTTGGAACATTCATAATCAATATGATTTTTTTATTTTTGTTGTTATTTTTCTTTAGAAAAGTAAGATTGTAGAACACGGTGATTATTTTTATTATTTAGAAAATTATGTGAATTCTGGTGCTTATTTTTAGTCATTATTTAGAACATTAATATTGTAGATTATTAATATTATTTTCATTATTATTACAATTTGTTGCTGCTGCAAAGTTATTTTATAAACTTTGAATACAGAAGTAAAAATTAGTTGTCACTGATTGATGCCTTGAAATATAAATGTAACTTCTTGGCGATCTTCTACATTGCATAGAACCATAGTTTATTAATCCAAATATGATTCTCATCCATGATATTTCTTACTGTTATAATGAACAAAATAAAGAACTGATACATATACACTTAAGATATCCAGGTTACAAGAGACAAGCATAACAATCCGAACCAAGCATTGTTACTTTCACTTATATTTATTTGCTTTTCTTTGAAGGAAAATTCTAAGAATTGCTTCACGAATGTATTTTTTTAATTCAAGTTAATTTTCCTCATTGAAGATGTTTGTTAATTCAAAAAGCTTTATAACAGACAACCTTTAAATATTTGCAGTATTGTTTCAGTGTCACAAATTGTAATCCATAATTTTATGTCCTCAGCATCAGTCGGAAGATCGGGAGGAAACAGCAGCCGTCTGGTCAGCGCTAGTGTCATGGAAGCTGACGGCGTGTTTGAAGGCTTTTCCTATGTTCCCCCAGCAGAGGATGCATTTGATTCTAAATAGAATGACAGAAAATAAAAAACCAATGTGCTCACTTCATTCTTCCATCCATCGATGAATATAAAATGCAAGCCTTCTTTACAAAATAATGACATATTTTTATTCATTACTGTTATAAGAAAGCTACTGTTAATGTAAATATAAACTTTAAGGGAGGTTTAGAAAATAGTGTTTACATTCATAGTGAAAAAAGGCTATTTTTTTTAAAAAGTCCATAGTGTATGAAGAATTTTTTTTTATCTAAGCATAGGTAAATTAACAGATTCAGTGCCAAACAAAAAGTAGGTTTAGTTAAACCAAACAAAAATAGAAAGCGGAAGATGGGAAGTAAGGGTGTGTCACAGGTATGACATAATATTTGTTAACATGGTAGTAGACATGTTGTAGTATATATCAAATAAAAGGGGAAAACTACTGTATATACACCCCCATGGCAGATACGGAAAGTCGTTTAAAACTATTAATCATCCCATGGCACTTAATCAGTTAAAGCAGTGGTTCTCAACCTTTTTTGGCCCATGCACCCTTTCACTATATGTTCAGAATGCCATTCCCCCCCCCCCCCCCCCCCCCCAGTTTGAGTCTGCCAATCTGTGATCTTAATTCCCCCCTCCCCCAGAAACCCTAAAATTCACCCCTGGGGGGAGGGGGGAAATTCTCCACCAGTTGAGAACCACTGAGTTAAAGGATCTTTAAATTTCTTGAGGCATGTTGAGCCTATAGTGCTACCCCATATTTTGATGGACAATCGTTACTTGATAGATGACCTGGTCATTGTCAAGCCAATAGCCTTTAATTCCTAGAATATTCCAGGTGCCAATTTTAGGCTGGGTTGATGTGGGAGCACAAGTCACATTTTTTAAATCTACCTCAGTAAGGATTCAAACACATAACTACCAGATTAGCAGGCAGGCATGTTAACCACTGTGCTATGGTGGTTCCCAGTCTAAATGTTACTATAAATGACCTTACATATTTTGGAAAGTTTCATGTTACTACATGCAAAACATATAACAGATTATTCTGTTTTAGTTCATATTTATAGTATTTGGTTTTCCTCGTTTTGAACTCGAGTGCAGTCTACAGTGGACTGATTATTTCAAGTGAGCTAGCTTTCCCTCTCTGACTTCTGAGAAGTTAAGGACGAGAAGTCAGTGTTTAAGCCCAACTGACTGGTGTAGCGAGAGAACCTACTACCCTGCCATCGACACACTGGAAGTTTAACACTCGAGCCCTCTTAACTTTTTGGCCATGTGACTTCCTTATTGACAGTTATGTACTTACAAATTGAAAAGAAGTGTTCTTTTTATTTGTCTGTACATGCTGCCAATTTTATGTTATTTATTTCACATCTAATCATGGGCTTTGTAATTGTTATTGTTTTTAGATCAGATCAAATGAGATCATGTAGGTCTGAATTAGATTGAGCACAAAACAAAATGAATGAAGGCATATTCCAAACATCTGATTTCCTTGATTGTAAAATAGTGTGCGTTGAGTCCACTATATAGTGAATCACTGTTATACATTTATATTTTCATTTCAATAAACAAAAATTGTAAAGTTATTGCTTGTTGACAAGAAACAATGTTCTCTGTAAAGTTATAGTTTGCAGCCTTTGTCAAGAAACAATTATTTTTATAAAGTTATAGTTTGCAGCCTTCATACCCGATTTCTTTAAAGTTACACTTAGCAGCCTTTTGTCAAGAGACAGTTTAGCAGCCTTTTGTCAAGAGACGGTGTGTTTATTATAATGTAACCATTTATTAAATTGATTTAAGTAACATTTATGTCAGATTAGAGTAATTGGTGACACTTGGTCGCTAAATGCAGCCCAGGCTTTGTGTTATGGAGAGATAACCCCATTTTACAAACTATTGTCTGTCAAGACGGCAAGGTACCAGTCAGTCAGAGTAATTGGTATCAAAGTGTTTTTGTATGTTTCATTTTGTTTGCTAGAGGCAAACATGATTTAAAACCTCTGAAATGTATTATTTATCATCAAAACTACTATTTATTCCTTTAAAAACAGAGGAATTATTGTTGGTGGTTCCATTTTTATATTACCGGTGCCAAAAAGTCTACATGTACTTCTGCTTGATGATTATATTGCGAGATTGTTGTTTGTTCCTGAATTTCTAGTTCGATAACATAAATGCATATGGAAACTGTACAAGTGCTACACAATTGTATTAATCAATTAATGTTCCTAAATCATACAAGGGGGGCTTCAAATGAAAACAGTATGATAGAAATTATGATAACCATGTCATTGTCTTGTAACCTGTCAATATTGTTGTTAAAGATGTCAAGAGTGTTATACACATGACATCACAGTGCAGATGAACACAGTGACATCATAAGGACAGTTTATAGATAGCCACCACGCATTTGACATGCACCCAAGAGGAGCAGCATTCTGTTATCCATTTTTTGATCAGTAAAGGGGTGAAACCTCTAGTAATTCATCAGCGAATGGAGATCCAGTATGGTGATGCATACCTAACAGTCCAGCAAGTTTATGACTTGAGAAGGAAGTTTTGACCAACAATCAAATCCAAATAACATGGACTTCTGAGTAAAGGTGTCCTTTTGCAACATGACAATTCCCGACTCCATACTGCCCATGCAGCGGTTGAAACCATTGAAAACCTCCACTTTCAGTGTGTACCACATACCCCGTACTCGCCAGACCTAGCCCCAAGTGATTTCCACCTGTTTGGACAACTCAGATAAGTCAAAAAATATTTAAGCTTTTCATTTGAAGCCTCCTGGTAGTTATTTAATTATCATTAGTAGCAATGCTTGCATTCTTCGTCTGCTAACAAGAAAAGATCGGCCATGTATTCCTCCGTACATTCAGACCTACAAAATGTGTTGACCCTATCACATGACACAACCATATCAGGTTCCTGCTTCCGGGCATGTTTTTTTTTTCTAAATGAAGCAACTGGATTAGGTTATGAATCTGCTATTATTGATATTTATAAAAGTATTAATCAGTAAAGAATACTGTTCTGAAATTTTGGCCTTTGAGAAATTTCAAGGTCATGAAAATAACAGCACAGTTCTTTTCTGAAAATGGAATAATTCAGGTCTGAAAAAATAATGCTTATAGCAGCTGATAACATGCTAACGTTGCTAACCAAATTAAGAACTAACATAAAAACACACTTACATGAGTTCTGTGCTTTAAATCTGACTTCTCAGAGACAATAAAGAAGATGTAACGCTTTCCATTTGCCCAGATCATTGCAATTTGCATCATTATTCTGGTTGTGTGACATATGCTTGTTAAATTCATAACTAATTAAATGTGTTCAGTAAAATCGGATCTTATATAATTTGCTTATTTGTAAATCAACGCAAGATAAATTTGTAGCTTTATGGCCAAAGTTGATTCTTGAGGATTTTTCTTTTGGGGCTGTTTGGTATACGATGTGTGATGTAATTTATTGACAATATTTTATGTTGAAGTAAAATAAAATAATCATAAAGCATATATTTGAGAAATCATTTGTCAAAACATTATGATACAAGTGCTTGTTTGTTATGTGGCTGAAAGATAGGAATTTGGCAAAAGTCAAATGTGTTATGTTTAAAGTACATTACTATAACATTCAGACTCATAAAAAATAAGGGAGCCTCGGTGGCATAGTCACTAGATACCTGCCTGCTGACCAGGAGGTCATGGGTTTAATCCCAAGCTGGGTGATTTCGATTTTTTTCAAAACTGACCTGGGCTCTCAGGTCGACCCAGCCTAAAATGGGTTCCAGGAATGTCCTGGGAAGTAAAGGCACCAGAATGATACTGACCTCATCACCCGCCAAGTGCTGATTCTTCTATAAGAAATATGGGTCAGGCACCATATGCCTGATGCACATTAAGGCATGACAAGGTGCCCTTGACTTTTCCATTTATAATTTTCAGAATTTTCTGGGAAGGAAAGATGAAGAGAAAGGAAACTGGCTACCCACCTCATATAGAGTGTATTTTTAATGACTGTGCAGTGTTTGAAAATATTGCCGGTCCAAGTTTTATATTTACCCTATGTGAAGTTCATGCAACATAATAGGCAAATACAAAACTTTGACCGACAATATTTTCAAACATGGTAGGGTCATTAAAAATACACCCTGTACTTTCATGGCCTAGAATATATGAAGGCCTATTGCTTGTCACCCCAATGACATTTTCTGCTATGGGACTACCTTGAAGTTGAAGTGTTGAATAGAAAATTGTTAATGAGGCATATTAAGTCAGGAAGGAATTTTTAAAAAGTTAGTTGCATGTCATTCTGCAGGATGTTACAATGAACCTCAGCATTTATTATCACCACGGTATTGATACCATTTGGGATTCCCAGTATTTATTGCATGTTTGTGATTTGCTAGACAATTTTACATTCAATAGTTTGCCATAGATTTCTTACCGGCCGGCACTAACACCATTGAAATCAATACAAAACAACCTGCTACAAAATTGCCTGCAGCTGACTTCAAACCATAGAATCCAGTATGTTGGAATTGTGAACTGTGTTCACGACCTCTAAGCCACAAACGCTGACTCAGAAATAAAAAGACAAACTTTTTTAAAATGTAGAAAGATGTACTAAACATCTGAACGTATTCTGTCCTATTTAAGTATTAGATTGAAGTAAAGGTCTAAAGTGAGAGTAATAGTTGCACTAGATTTAATTAGAAAACAGCAGGTGAACTGTTGCGGCCACATAACTAGGCTATCAACTGGCAGTATACTACAACAAGCAATGATGTACAGACCGAATGGGACCAAAAGAGGTTGACCATGTACACGATGGACAGAGGGAATAACAGAGCCCATGGGAATCTTGATATATGAAGCCTATAAACAGGCACTCTCCCGCTGTTCTTGCTTCACCTCGACACCGCAAGTTATAAGAGGAACAAGATGATATGATTGAAGTAGTAACCGTCTTGACTAGGAGCTAGAGTAATTTCTTGGCCAAAACAAAAAAAATTAACAACTGGATTGTGGCACGGAGAATTACTGTAGTAACAAAGCCATGCAGTTAATCTAACCACTGACAATATAAACACAACACGAAGTAATGTAGCTTTACACAGAACACAATTATGGAAAACAAAGGACGTTGACGTTGCAGCGAGTTATCTTAAGATAAGTAGCACATTTTGTTCAATTTTTTCCTTTACATTTAATTGTTCTCAGTATTTCTATCCTTCCATTTTTCTCATTCAGTTATTATGCCTTAATGTAGTCAAACAGTGGTGTCTTCCTCGTGTTCATATGTTGTGTGTTTTGTATTTGTTTGCTGATGAGGGCTAGTCAGCGCAACGCCTTTTGTTTTCCATAACTGTTTTCTGTAAAGTTGCATTAATTCAAATTATTCTATATTGTTTATATTTCTAAAGTTTTACCGCAGTTCCACTAATTCTATTCACAACCAGTGACTAGAACAGAAGACAAGAACTATGCCAGATGGTAAACAAATGTACTAACCAAACGTAAATTTGTGATTTTTTTGGTTAAAGTTTTTTGATAAAAGATCTCTTTCATTGCACATGGTTATCTCCATAATACTTTAGTCTCCTCCTGCAGATCATACAAAGAGTCTCTCGGCACAGTGCATTAACTCTGTAACATCGGTGATTATCCAAATGTATAGGGCCAGAATCACGCATGCTATAAATATTTTTTTCCAATTTTGAAATGTGACCTGCGCCGTAGCCAATGGGGACAGCTCTTTTTAAATTTTTAATCCCCAAGGGATTTTTTGTTTAATGCACATGGGTCATGTGAGTGATCTCCCTTGTTCAAGAAAGCTAGATATCTGATCTGCCACTCAAGGTCAGGGGGAAGTATACCATTTTCTTATTTTTAGTGCAACTGGCACAGTCCATGCCATGAATTGAACCAAAACTGTTCCAATTTAAGGCGAACATCATATCTCTAAGCCACTTCTAACCCTGTAAGTAAATTTGTGCATTTAAATGTGAAAGTCAAAAACAATGTATTGACAATTTCTTGCTTGGCATATGTCACTGCATCTTGTCAGGTATTGTTTATGACTTCCATGTTTAAATTAACTTGGGGAAAACGTTGTTTTAAATTTGTGAATGTCTGAAATACGATAAAGAGCTAGAAGACCTAAATGTAAGCACAGATTAAGTGTCCGCATTATCATTGCTGTACAATTCTCATTAAATAATTTATCAACACATTAATGTTGGTTTATAAGAAATAACTTGTTTTCATTACTTTATTGGAGATAAAGTTACACGCATATATTATTTTGTATGTTTGCAATACTGGTAAACAAGAGAAAAATATATCCTGTATATTTTGATATGATTTGTGTGTAAATTACTATATGTTTATGTAAAAATACTTTTTTTGATCACACGGAATATAAGACAGCTTTAACTGGGCTTTGGATTCTGCTAATATTTGTGAGAAATGGCACTTGTATACTGTACATACATATGTATATAGACATAGTTTGCAGAAATGTTTCATGTCAAGAGTTTCTTCACATAATCAGGTACATACAAGAATTTGGTGGTTTATATCTATTTTTAACGGTGATGTTAATAAAACTCTAATGTTAACTTTGTTTTGTTTTGTTCGCTCACTTTCAACTCGAGCATGTTCCACACTGGACCGATTTTAGCTTTCCCTAATACCAGTGTCCCCTGGCATCAGACAAACCCACTCCAACTTCTGAGGTACTTGTAATTTATGTCCTCAAGTCAAAAATGAGAAGTCAATGTTTAAGTCCAATTGAACAGTGTAGGGCAAGAACTCCTACCTCGCCATCAGTTCACAGGAAGCTTGAGAGCAAACACTCTTAAACTTCAGCCAAGTAACTTCCAAATGTTAACTTTGACTTTTGTATTAATATTATAATAATAGTTTTGTTGTCAAGGGCCAGGTATATTCAAGCTGTTGAATGAATGAGAGTTACTGGTGATTGGTATTTAATAAGTGCCAGATTTTTCCCCTCAGCCATGCCTTGATTTTGATGTCAATACAGCTCTTGCTATTCATTAATTTGTTTCAGTGGTGTTTGTTTTATGACAATAAAGAAATAAATCATGACTGTTTGTGACTGTTGGTATTAATAATATCCTAATGCTTACAAACAGTATAGTCTGAGATGATGTGTCATAGTGGTTAGTGTATCTTCATACCAAGACGGTGGTTCAGTTTTAATCCCAAGCAATGGTGGATAATTTTTATGACTAGCATGGATTTGGGATTGACTTAGTTTCAATCAATCAATCAGGTGCCGTCTCCACATTGAAGGTCAGTTGCAATGGATATCCAACATTGTCTGTTTCTCGTCTTGATTGTACATTCTGTCAGACTGCGGTTTGTCCATCTAAGATGTTATCTTCCCAATTATATCATTGTCTACCTCTTGCTTGTTTGCTTTCAACATTTATCCTCCAGTAATGTTTTTGTAAGAATGTTTTGTCATTTAACGTGGCTGAAATATTTCACTTGCCTCTTTTTTATTTCTTTCACCAACTCTTATTTCATTCCCAGTTTTCCAGAACTTCTGTATTTGATAATTTTTGTTTCCATAAAATACAACATATTCTTCTGCATATCCACATCTCCGGAGCCTCTATTCAACATTATAAATGTCCAGGCGCACCATACAGTAATGTTTAATATACATAGCATTTGATCATTCTAATTATTAATGTGTTGTTAATCTCTCTAAATGTTAATACTGATTTCATGTTGTTGAAAACATTTTTGGCCATTCCTATTCTCTTTCTGATTCATAAAATATCAAAATCAAAAAAGCAAATGACCCTTCTACATACCTTGAGACACATTAAGTACCTGGTGTCTACATATTTTTATAGACCAATCAACACTCGGTGGGTGATGTAGTCAGTACCGCATTAGCTGCCTTTACATCCCAAGACATTTCTTGATACCCACTTTAGACTGCATCAACCTGGGAGCTCAGATCAATGTATATAAATCTGAATCCGCCCAGCTGGGGCTCGACCCCATGGCCACCGGGTCAGCAGGCGAGTGTCTAGCTACTACGTTACAAGGCTTCTAACTTCTTATTATGCATCTCTCTAATTCAGAGATCAATGGAGGTTTCCATGGTCAAAATGTCATTTGTCTCATGCTCAAAATGTCATTTGTCTCATGCTCTGAAGGTTGTAGATTCATTTTCGGTATTATGAGCACAACTTTTACTGAGACCACTTGGGGGTCATTGCTGGAGTCACCAAGTTTGCACTTTGTGCAATGCTTTCAGTGGGTGGTTTGCAATTCCTAGGCAGAACCAGATGGGGTATCACCCAGTGCAATGAATTTGATCCAAATCTCATTTAACCTTTGTTCTTCTAGCACAGAGGTCAGTTTGTCCAACGTCAGCATGCATTTGTGTCAGATGACCTTCCTCTAAACAAATTTCATTCAAGGTAATGGGCCCTATCTACCCACGGATAAGTGTCCTTTCCTAACAATTTTGCCAGGATATTGGGCTTACAGCCTGCTACTTTGCAAATTTCACAATTTGCACACAATTTGTACCACCTATAGAGGATGTAACGATTTGGCCTACATTTAAATCTTTCATTTCAAGCAATGAACTATCTCTGAGTTTTTTTTTTAATGCAACCAACATGTCATGTTTGATTGTACTTCTTACATTTAGTCAGAAAATACTAAAAAATCTGACCATCTGTTTGTGTTTTACAACATGTATATTTGGCTCCTAAGAAATCGATACACATGTGATTTTGGTGCTACCTTCTGGAACTGAGAATGATAAACAACCTGCATAGATCAACAGATAATGCCAGACATGAAACAAACATATACACATTTCTAAACATTTATATAACAGAGAATTGCTATTTTTTCTGGAGCTATAGTGGGTTCAGTCCCCAGAAAGCCAGCATTATTTTTCTGACCAGTATGGCTTGAGTTAACCAGCTGTGGCAGCGACCAGTATAACTTGAGGTGACCAGCTGTGGCAGAATTATTTTTCTGACCAGTATGGCTTGAGTTGACCAGCAGTGGCAGGATTATTTTTCTGACCAGAATGGCTTGAGTTGACCAGCAGTGGCAGTGACCAGTATGACGTGAGTTGACCAGCTGCGGCAGGATTATTTTTTCAACCAGGATGACTCGAGTTGACTAAGCCTCATAACAATTGGTACCAGACAATTTTTAGAATTTTCCACAAATTGTTAGGGAAAGAAAAGGGATAAGGCATGGAACTCCCCACCCCACTTCATATGTCATGGCCTAGAAAATGTGAAGGCCTAACACTTTCCACCCCAACAGCAGTATCTGCCTTGGAACTCTCTTTACCTTATTATATTCTTGAATTCTTATTAAAGAATTGACTCTGTGTGTTTTCATTTATTGTCAATTGCCTGTTAATATCTTCCCTTGTTTATTTACCAGAGATTTCTAGAGATTGATTAATTTGATTGTGCTTTGCTTACCTGTTTCCAAATTTTCTATTTCTTTCTCTGCTCTTTAAACCACTTGTTTTTCATTTGTGTCATCAGTTGCCCATTACTATTTTATTATATCAACTAATAATAGGAGAAAATCAGGACTGTATTGTAACAACTAGTTTCCCAAAAAAGTTAGTTGCATCATATTTCACCCCACCATTTATTGCCTGGTTTTGATTTTTTTGGGGATTCACTAGGCAATTTTACATTAGTAGTTTGCCATTGATTTCTGAACAGCCAAAGTTCATACCATTGAAATCAGCGCAAAGCAGTCTGCTCCCAAATCGCCTGCAGCTGATTTCGAACCCTCAACCCCGTTTGTGGAGGAAATTATGAAACTACATTCACTAACCCCTAAGTCATGGATACAGGTGTAATCACTAGTGGAATTCATGAAAACAGATGTAATCACTAGTGGTATTCTTGAAAACAGATGTAATCACTAGTGGTATTCACGAAAACAGATGTAATCATTAGTAGTATTCACGAAACCAGATTAGCTTCAACCTATTGGCGAACCCACTCTCAGATGTACTTGTAATACGTTAAGGACGATAGGTCAACATTTTATTCCAACTGTTCAGTGTAGGGGTCGAACCCCTTACCTCGGCATCAGCACACTGGATGTTTAAGAACATGCATTCTTATTTATTTGTCCATGCTGACCTCCATTTTGATCTTACACATTTCCCTTTCGCTTTTAAAAAAACAGGAACTTGGTGTGGGTTTGTGAAGTGCCAAACATCACATTTTGTACAGAGGAATAGATGGCCAGTCTTTCCCCTCATTAAACGGATAGTAAGCACAAGCATCGGGAGTCTCCGTGGCGAAGATATCAAACCGTTTGACTCAGGTTCCAAAGGTTGTGGTTTCGATTCCGGGCCACGTCCTTCGGTTCATGAGTGCATTTTTTTTCCCAGAGACTACTGGGGGTCATTGTTGGAGCTGCATAGTTTGTGCTTTGTGGTACGTTTTTGTCAGTTCACTGCGGAAAGAGACTGAGCCATATGGGATAAAAACCCGGTGCAATGAAGTCGACCCTGTAGACTTTTAAGCGACTTTTTTAAGCACAAGCAGCGAACTCTCTTCCAACCACACTCATTTCATGACATTATTAGTATAGCCTCCTAACATTGCACCCGTGTGCCCATTACGAAGAATAGAAGGTGACTAATGTTCAATGAATGAACTATTTTATAATAGCATATTTATTGTGTGCTGTTTTGTCTCGTTGTTTTTGAGCTTTACAACATGAACTGACATTTGAAGTTTCATCATGTTAAAATAATTACTTACAGCTGCTCCATTTTGAGGCTTTGTCTTGAGAATTTTCTTAATAGTAAAATGTGTATTCACACACAAATGGCATGTAATTTATTCTAAAGATGTTAAAGTGATAATTATATTTCAGTATTCCCTGGTGTCCACAATCCCCACTTCATGTTACACAATAGACTAGACCATAAGTGTGCTGTTCATTTATCACTCACATATCACAAATATGGGCCTAGCTCCATGTGCAAAATGCGCCTTAGGTGTGTAAACAGGACTTGTATTTACTATCACTCAAACATGTATAACTAACTGGCACCTGGCCATCTTGACAGACGAGAGTTTGTTTTATTATACTTAAAAACAAAAGACATAATTACAACCCATGGCGTTTGTGAATGTGACTGATCAGACCAATTCATGCGGTAAATGTTCGTCCACAATGGATGCATGTGAACACATGATAATTTCCACCACTACGCACCATCTGACATCTCACACACTCGGTGTGTGGCATATCTGCAATAATATTTTTCCTTTATCTTTATTACATTTCTGATCTTTTCCCACTCCAAAGGTGCAATATCAGTGCCTGTATCAATCATGTCCAGCTTAGACACATCTTCGTACCCTGGCACAGGCAGTCCCCAAGATCTTTTACACATCTGTAATTCACCCAAAAATATGTCCTTTTGTATTCCACCATTGTCCATCCTCCTAATGTGTCCTATCCATCTAAATCTATGAAGACAGATGTCCAAACTGTCACACAACCCAGTCTTGTCAATACTTCAGTATTTGTGATTTTGTTTACATGTGTAATGCACATAAAATAGATCATTCATGTTATACTTACAATTGTTTACCTATTTTAAGAATGCTCAAAACATTGAAATTTTTCATTTTTTAGAAATAAGACATCTATTATAATGTTTTGGCCACTTCGACTTTTTGTTTTACCCACGCATGTGCCTTCAGCCTTGAAGAAAGTCTGGACTAGGGAGGTAAATCATACATACTAAACACAACCAAAGATATATTATTTCCCCTGTATCAATGTTTGTGTGTCCTCTTTGATGCGTATTGTACAAACATCAATTACTGTACTCTAAATGTTGTGATCATCTAGAAAAGTGGTCTTGGTGTAATGCCATTATAGTTTATTATATAAATTATGTAATTATTGTTAACTCTTTAAGTTCCAGAAGGTTTCAGGTTTTCTCAACATATGTTCCATGAACACAAACATCTGTTCCTTATCTTTAAACACCTTCAGTACCAAGCCAGCACAGATCGTGTATGTGGCTAAATTGACAGGCTCACACACAGATCGTGCATGTGGCTAAAGTGACAGGCTCACACACAGGTCCTGCAGGTGGCTAAAGTGACAGGCTCACACACAGATCTTGCAGGTGGCTAAAGTTACAGGCTCACACACAGATCTTGCATGTGGCTAAAGGGACATGCTCACACACAGATCTTGCAGGTGGCTAAATTGACATGCTCACACACAGATCTTGCAGGTGGCTAAAGTGGCAGGTTCATACACAGATCTTACATGTGACTAAAGTGACATGCTCACACACAGATCTTGCAGGTGGTTAAAGTGGCAGGCTCACACACAGATCATGCAGGTGGCTAAAGTGACAGGTTCACACACAGATCTTACGTGTGGCTAAAGTGACAGGCTCACACACAGATCTTGCAGGTGGCTATAGTGACAGGCTCACACACAAATCATGCAGGTGGCTAAAGTGGCAGGCTCACACACAGATTTTGCATGTGGCTAAAGTGACATGCTCACACACAGATCTTGCAGGTGGCTAAAGTGACAGGCTCACACACAGATCTTGCATGTGGCTAAAGTGACATGCTCACACACAGATCTTGCAGGTGGCTAAAGTGACAGACTCACACACAGATCTTGCATGTGGCTAAAGTGACAGGATCACACACAGATACAGACTAACGTTCGACTGAGGCTTATCAATAAATAAGAAAAACAAAACAATAAAGTCAGATAAAACAGGCAAGCTCTACTTAGTACGAAAGTCTATTACCAGGGTGCGCACAGTCATCAAACAGACATGGAAGGACAAACGGCGTAAATGTTACGACAAGAAAGCCAAACCAAAGGATCTCTGACAGAAGAAGACCAGGGCTATGATTTGTCTCTCACACTTGAGTTACCCTTTAAGAGAAAGAAGGAGCTGAGGAAAGGTGCCTTTACCCTCTGAAAAAATATGCCGTTAAGGATAAAGATTGTGCACTTTCATGCTTTCTGTGTTTCATCAGAGCACACTAAAATATGGTAGTAACAAAGACAATAGCATGACAGAAGAGACAATTGTTCATTCACTCACCAATGTTATCTCAGCAACTCCATGAGTATGCTAAAGACGATCAAAATGGGATGGGTCAGAAGGCAATGGTTTGAATCTCTGAGGAAGCCCTGTTTGACAAACATCTGTTTATACACAGAAGCCACAAACGATATGTTGCACGGTTTATTGCTTGGCATATTTTGCTGCATCTCGTCAAGTGCATAATACAGAGTTATATATTATATGAAATTAATAAACTTTAGCTGAAAAATGTAAAACATATAGTCACAAGTATAGTTCAAATGCGGAGCATCTGTTATGGCCACATAATTCCAAATTTAACATAAACTCTTTCTGCTTGCATAAAACTGGCTGGAATTGCCTAATTGTTAACACCTCAAGCCTTGACGAGATGCAGCGAAATCTGCCAGGAAATAAATCCTGCAACGTATCGTTTGTGGCTTCTGTGTTTATATTCACAAACGGGGTACATTGTTTTTAATATGTTTAATTTTTTGCCTGAGTGGGAATGTGGGTGTAGGGGGAAATGAACAAGCAGATAGGTATGCGATCTTGGCTCAAGTTGGAAGGGTATGAGCAATGGACCAGGATGGCAATCTGAACACCCTCAAGGATGCAGGTCAAGTAAATGACTCGAGGGATGTGTGCTATTCTACAACTTTCAGACTGCAAGAACATCATCTCAAACGCTGTGAAATTAGACAAGAACACCATATAGGAGGCCAAAGAAGAACTGGTATAGTCAGTCGCTATATGCTGAGGGAGATATTAGGATCTGAGCGGTCATGCACTAATAGTTTGGTGTTTAATGAGAATGATCTGTTGATTAACTGTAGTAAAGAATTCTGCCTGCTCCAGTGGCAACCTCCATTCTCTTTACTTTCCTACATCACATGTGACATGCAGTAGTTTGCTTTCTTGAAATTGTTTAATGAAAAACATGAACATTTTTATGTGCAACCTCCTGGCAGTGAAAGAGTTAAAAATAAAACATACAATTTGACCATGAAGCTTGAGAAATGGAAAATCATAGACATATACAGACAAACGTTTCAAATGAGGTCTTTGTCAATGAATAAGAAAAAATTTTTATAAAATAAAATTGATGAAACGACAGAAATTATATTTTGTGTTTTTATTTGAATTTCAGTACCATCTTGCCTTTTTGGACACCATATTGGGAGTGAAAGAGCTCAGCCCTCTTAATTTGCATAAGTCTATTCACTTTAGTTATTCTGTTTCCTTTTAGTGACCTATGCCGGAATAGATGCATAGCAAATGTTGATCACTTAATACAAATAAGAAGAAGTTTATTCTGTCACATTATTGTAGTGTCTATTCTGTGCAGGCATCAATTATTGAATGTTTGTAATTGTATTAGTCAATGTTTTCTTGTTATCCATGTTTCTGATCAACACAGCAATACTGATTTGATTTTGAAATTATATCTGTTTAATGTTGTTAACATGTATAAACTCAGACTCCCCAAAAATATACTATTAAATCACTACTTTCATAATTATATGTTATCATTATTTTATGTTACTCTTGTTAGAGTTAGACAGAGTTGTGGTGGCATAGTGGCTGGATGCTCGTCTGCAAGACCGTCGTGCTATCATCATATCATGGGGTTTGAATCTGCATCAGGGTGGATGTTAAAATATTGACCTGAGCTCGCAAATCAGCCCAGGTTAAATCAGGGACCAGTAAAATTCGTAGGAAGTAAATACGGCTGCCATTACACTGACCACATCACTGAGCAAGTGCTGATTGGTTTATAAAATATATAAGTCAAGCACCAATTATAGTATGTCCACATTTGTTTGCCTTCATTCACGATCAATTATTTTGAAAACTGTCTGTTGCATCGTTATGAAATTTTTCCAGCCGTCTTATATTTACCCCCACCCAAGGAATATGTCTTTAATAGGTCCAAAAACAACTTAAATCATTGAAAGCGGCGACATTCCTTTGATGTTTTGCTTAACAACTAGTGATTTCTCGCTAAAAAAAAGTTATGTTTACGGTAATGGGGACCTGCAAATTCAGATTACAAACAAAGGCGTATCCGGATTCGTATGGGAGTGGGTGCAATGAAAGAAGTAGCTTACAATCGACAGGGTCGGCTGCATTGCATCGGGTTTTTATCCCATATGGCTCAGTTTCTTTCCGCAGCGCGGAAAGTGTCGCACAAAGCACGAACTCCGTAGCTCCAGCGACGACCCTCGGGAATGTCCGAAAAAAATGCACTCTTGAAATGAAGGACACGGCCCGGAATTGAACATTCAACCTTCAATCCATCCTTTCTCCAATAGTCCTCTTCCTCTTTCAACACATGGTCCTGACGTTTTTTCCAGTAACTTTTATCAATATTTAATAGCGCGGACAGAAAGACAGACAGACAGACAGAAAGGTAGGTAGGTAGGCAGAAAGGTAGGTGGGTGGGTGGATGGTTGGCTGACTGGGTGGGTGGGTCGGTCGGTCGGCCGGCCGGAAGGCAGGCAGGCAGGTAAGCAGATAGATAGATAGATAGATAAGCAGGCAGGCAGATAGATAGATATCGGTCGGCCGGCCGGCAGATAGATAGATAGATAGATAGATGGGCGGGCGGGCGGGCAGATAGACAGATCCTCGCCAGAAGCCGGGCCTTGTCAGCTAATTTATTTATATAATCACGTTTCATGAAAGAACCCCCATTTGGAGACACCTCTGAATCTTCGCGCTGTTTGTTTCAAAACGGAAATCACGTGAAAATTTCAAAAAATGCCGGGACGCCTCTTGGTGAAGCTGTAATACTGTTAAAATCATGGACGTAATCTCTAAGTCGTAATTAATATACCGCATATAAACTAACTTTGAAATCTGCTGTAAAATCTCCAGAACAAAATGTTTTTTGTTGGGTGGACATAATGATAAGGTTATATACTAAATCTCATCATTTTCCCTCAGTTGGTTACTGAGATATTGAATTTTATATTGAGACAACAAACAAACAAAAAAAAACACTTTACCAACGTACAGTAAGAGATGTAGAAGGATCCTTTACTTTGTACTTACTCTTCTTAGACATATGGTTGTTATTTTGTCTTAATTTCTGATGTTTTAGTACCGATTGATTTTAGTTATCTTATATATAAAAAAGGATGTGCGTATCTCTGTATGTATTTATGTATCTCTGTCCGTATGTCCTTTATGCGCTCGCGAACGGCCCATCCGATTGAGATGAAATTTTCTACACGCCTTCCTTTCATTCCAGAGATGCCAACTGTCGTAGTTTTTTTTTCTTCTTCCTCCTCCTCCCTCCTCCCTCCTCCCCCTCCCAAAATACGTACGTCCAGGAAATGGTCTTCTACATAGACACTTCTCTCTGAGGTCCGCGATAACATATTAACCTGGTGGGATGGCAATCAATCATCCTACTACCTCCTCCCTCCTCCTCCCTTCTCCCTCTTCCTCCTCCCTCTTCCTCCCTCCGCCTCCTCCCTCCTCCCACTCTCTACTCCTCCTTCCTCCTCCCTCCTCCTTCTCCCTCCTCCTTCTCCCTCTTCCTTCTCCCTCTTCCTCCTCCCTCTTCCTGCTCCCTCCGCCTCCTCCCTCCGCCTACTCTCTCCTCCTCCTCCCTCCTCCTCCCTCTCCCTCCTCCTACTCCCTTCTCCTCCTCCTCCTCCTCCTCCTCTCTCCTCCTCCCTCCTTCTCCCTCTTCCTCCTTCCTCCTCCTCCTCCTCCACCCTACTCCTCCCTCCTCTTCCTAATCCCTCCTCCTCCCTCCTATTCCTCCTGTCTTCTCCTCCCTCCTTCTCCCTCCTCCTTCTACCTCTTCCTCCCTCCTCCTTCTCCCTCCACCTCCTCCCTCCTCCTCTCTCCTCCTCCTCCCTCCTCCTCCCTCTCCCTCCTCCCTTCTCATCCTCCCCCACCTACGTTCTCCTCCTCCCTCCTCCCTCCTCCTCCTTCTCCCTCCTCCTCCCCCTCCCTCCTCCCCCTCCTCCTTCACCCTCCTCCCTCCTCCTCCTCCTCCTTCACCATCCTCCCTCCTCCTCCCTCCTCCTCATCCTCCCTCCTCCCTCCTCCTCCCTCCTCATCCCTCTTCCTCCTCCTCCTCCCTCCTCCCTCCTCCTTCTCCCCTTTCCCCCCTCTTTCTCTTAATCCCTCCTCCTCCCTT
Source organism: Cepaea hortensis (assembly GCA_963921405.1). Lineage (NCBI taxonomy): Eukaryota > Metazoa > Mollusca > Gastropoda > Stylommatophora > Helicidae > Cepaea > Cepaea hortensis. The sequence goes on along the minus strand of OY992885.1, from coordinate 98,243,460 downwards.
CTCCTCCCTCCTATTCATCCCTACTCCTCATCCTCCCTCCTCCTCCTCTCTCCGCCTATCTCTTCCTCCCTCCTCCTCCCTCTTCCTCCTCCTCCTCCCTCCTCTCTCTTCCTCCTCCCTCCTCCTCCCTCTTCCTCCTCCTCCTCCCTCCTCCTTCCTCCTGCTCCCTCCTCCTCCTAACTTCTCCTCCCTTCTCCTCCTCCCCCTCCTACCCCTCCCTCCTCCCCCTCATCCGTCTTCCTCCCTCCTCCTTCTTCCTCCCTCCTCCTTCTTCCTCCCTCCTCCCCCTCCTCCTCCCTCTCCTCCTTATCCCTCCTCCTCCATTCTCCTCCTCCCTCCTCCTCCTCTCTCTACCTCCTCCCTCCTCCTCCCTTCACATTCCTCCTCCTCCCTCTTCCTCCTCATCCCTCCTCCTCCTCTATCCTCCTCCCTCCTCCTCCTCCTCCCTCCTCCTCCCTTCACATTCCTCCTCCTCCCTCTTCCTCCTCCTCCCTCTCATCCTCTTCCCTCCTTCTCCTCCCTCCTCCTTCTCCCTCTTCCTCCTCCCTCTTCCTCCCTCCGCCTCCTCCCTCCTCCCACTCTCTACTCCTCCCTCCTCCTTCTCCTCCCTCCTCCTCCCTCTTCCTCCCTCTTCCTGCTCCCTCCGCCTCCTCCCTCCGCCTACTCTCTCCTCCTCCTCCCTCCTCCTCCCTCTCCCTCCTCCTCCTCCCTCTCCTCCTCCTCCTCCTGCGATCTCCTCCTCCCTCCTTCTCCCTCTTCCTCCTCCCCCTCCTCCTCCACCCTACTCCTCCCTCCTCTTCCTAATCCCTCCTCCTCCCTCCTATTCCTCCTGTCTCCTCCCTCCTCCTCCTCCCTCCTCTTCCCTCCTCCACCTCCCTCTTCCTCCTCCCTCCTCCATTTACCCAAGACAGACAGACATACAGATAGTCGGGAACGGGATCTTATATGACTACTTATATGATTTAAATGAGATGCTCTCCACCATGGGCTGGGCCGGGTCAGACAGACAGACAGACAGACAGACAGATAGATAGACAGACAGACAGACAGACAGTCGGGAACGGGAGCTTATATGACTACTTATATGAATTAAATGAGATGCTCCCCACCAGAGTCTGGGCGAAGCCGGGCCGTGTCAGCTAGTGTTTCATAAATTTGTCTGCTTAAATCTGGACCATTTGAGAATCGAGACTTTCGTTTTCAAAGCCTGATGCACACGAACATGATGCAAATGAACATGATGCAGAATAATCTTATCACAAAGAGAGAATATATTAATTCTTAAAAAGAAAACTATGATAAGAGCATCTCATCTCATCTTGTTCCACTTTTACCTTACGGTGTCGAGAATAAACAGCGGGAGAGTTTGTTGCATATCGAGATTTCCATAGACTCTGTTATTCCCTCTGTCCATCGTTTACATGGTCGGCCTCTTATTCTGGTTTCATTTGATCTGTACATCATTGTTTGTTGTGGTATACTGTCAGTTGATAGTTACATGCAGGAGATACAATATGAGTATAAATACAGCCAAAACCGAAGTAATGCGAGTTAGCAGATCACCGGGCCCACTAAGTATACAGATAAATAGCACAACTCTGAAACAAGTTAAAGAATTCAAATATCTTGGAATTATGATCACAGAAGATAGCAGATTAGACAGAGAAATCGAAATCGGATGTCAAAAAGCTAGTGCACTTACATATCACCCTTACTGAAACATCCAAATATACCCATGTCCGCAAAACGACAGATATTAATAAACAGCATATTCACACGAACCCTATGCTACCAATCTCAAACCTGGACTTTATCCAAATTACACCTTCGTAAAATCAACACCTGCGAAATGAGATGCCTGAGGCCTGAGGAGAGCTGCCAACTTAACAATCCGAGACCGAGTAAGAAATGCTATTATCAGACAGGCTGTGGGATCAACACCTTGTGCCACATTTATTGAAAGACAGAAGATCAAGTGGTTTGGCCATGTCGTTAGAATGCAACATCAGCAACTATCATCACTGGCCTTACATCAAAGATCATCTGCGACGAGACCACGAGGACGTCCAAGAAGAAAATGGATTGACGACATCAAAGACATTGTACAACCACACGGAATGACACTATTCAGTGCTGCCCACCGGGCGCTGGAACGCAGATTATTCCTCCCCACGACGCTTGACGGCAGAAGTGGAAGATGATGATGATGGTAGCTGAACCATTTCACTTGTGTTTTCTAATTAAATCTATCGCTACTAAAACCCCCCACTTCAGTCCCGATTTCATCATTTCTGATTTTCTCTCTTCTTGATACATTTAGTATTCTTCTAAGGAATCTCATTTCTGCTGTAATTTTTCTCTATAATAGTATCTCCTTACAAAGTTACTTTACCATGTCTTAGAGTGCAGCAGATTGCAACAGAAATTGGTGAAGGAATACATAGACCCATTTTGATAACTGAGCTAAAAATGTGTTGCAATGTCTTTTGTATGACTTTGCAGTCAATCCCAGCATTTATTAGCTTTATGTGATTTTATAGCAATTTTAAGTTCAGAAGACTGCCGTGGCTTTTTGAACAGCTGACGATCAAATCATTGTGAAAATCAATGCAAAGCGATCTGCTCCCAACTTACCTGTGCCAGACCTTGAACCTGGGATTTGGGATGGTGAAACTGTGTTTCATACCCGCAAGCCACAGACTCCAACTCATGAGACAACAGAGCAAGTTAAGAAGCATAACAAATGAACATCGCAGTAGATTAATAAACTTGTAGGATGGATTGTCTCTGATAGACGAGGCATCACAAACTAGAAACAGCAAGCAGATAGCAGAGGTCCCGCTTGATAATGTAGACATTTGAATATTACAGCCCTGACTGTACATTCTGTCAGATTGATGTTATCTTCCCACTTGTATAGTTGACTACCTCTTGCTCGCTTGCCATCCAGTATGATTTTTATAAAAGTATTATATCTGTTAACTGTCATTTACTGTCACTGTCATTTACTGCCAACATAGTAGGCCTACCTTGCGGTGTATGGCAGAGGGGTCTTTGAGCCTGAGGAATTAAGGCCGCCTGGCTAGTGCAGTCGCCGCGAACTGTGCAGGTTAGGATTTTCTTTTCGCCCCCGTTTCACTTGCCTCTTTTTTATTTCTTTCATAAACTCTTTTTTTTTTTCAATTCCAGCTTTTCTAGACCCGCTGTATTTGATTGTTTTTGTTTCCATGAAACACGATATATTCTTTTTTATATCCACATGTCCGACTATTCGACTTTCTAGTTGCTTGTTCAATGGCCAGGCTTCCGCGCCATACAGTATTGTTGAATATGCGTAACATTTCACGATTCTCATCTTTAATGTGTTGTTAATCTCTCTAGATGTTACTACTGATTTCATGCTGCTGAAAGCATCTTTTGGCCATTCCTATTATCTTTTTGATTTCTATTTCACTTCTGCCATCATCTGTTATTACATGTCTAAGATAGGAGAAGCTTGATACTTGTTCTATTATCTCCCTGTTTCCTGTAATGTTCATTAATGATCTTTCATTTCCACTGCCAATTATCATAGTTTCGTTTTTTTTTTTATGTTAACATCTAAGCCACATTCTGCACTGTGCCTGTTTACTTGTTCCACTAGGTTCTGTAACTCTTGCTCGCTTTCTGCATAAGGACGGTGATTATGGTGATGATGAATGCTACATAAGGACCGTGATTATGGTGATGATGAATGCTACATAATGAAGGTGATGATGATTAATGGTACATAATGGTCATGAGTGCTACATAATTACCACAACGACGATGTTGATGACGATTATTAATGTTACACAGTAATGAGGACTATGGCGATGATGATGATGATTAATTCTACACGATGATGGTGATGATGATGATAATGATGAATGTTTTCTAGGATTTCGTGTTGTGATACCTTCTTGTTTTATTCTCCCGTCTTTATTGTCCTCCTATTTGCCAATAGCTCTGTAGCGAACGGGTTATGGACGCAACTCGTAATCTCGCATACCGCGTTCGAAGCACAGCTGCGGGCTGTTTGGAAGCAGACCATCTTGCGTTGTTTTTCCTACAATAGTATGAGCACCGGTCGTTCAGAAAACAATGGCAAACTACTGAACGTAGCCTTGCCAAGAAATCACAAATAGCCAGAAATTATGGGGTTGACTGTGACTTCCTGTAAAGGATATGCAACTAACTTTTGTTATTTTTATTTGTCAATGTCACACATTTTCAAGACTCCAGTTTTACTCTCGCCTTAGTTTACACCAAATTAAACCGTCAGTTTTGGGTTTTCCCGCAAATGACGTGGGGTTATTATTATCGTCATCATCTTGTGCCAAGCCGAAAGGCGTGGGCGGTCACGGTTCGCGATTTCACATCAGTATCTTGGATCAAGTCTGTGTCGATTAAGCTCGATTAAGACATGTGGCCAGGCCATCTAGATATTTATCTATTTGTCTGATATTATTTAAAAATTGTGTATTTCCTTTGCGGGACCCCGAGATCAACTTCAGGTGGATAATTTAGGCAATTTTACGTTCTGTATTTTAAAATTGCTGACTGGACGAGAAGTCAACATTTAAGTCCAAGTGACCGCTGTTTGGAATGAACCCAATACCCCACCGTCAGAGCACCGACAGTTTGAGCGCGACAAACCTCTCGGTCACTTTGGCCTATGACTGACCTATGTGCAATATTTTATTCTACATGAAATTCAAGATCCCGGTCCCAGACAAACATCACAACAGAAGTGGTCTATGCCTTAGAACAATATGAAATAGAACAGGTCACCAGACTGCTGAACACAATATATGATACTGGAGATATATAATAAAGTTACTAGCATATCCTTTACAGGACGTTTGCAGTCAACACCCATATTTTTCGCTGTTGTTGATGTCTTGGCAAGTTTACGTTCATTAGTTAGCCATTGCTTTCTGACCGAACAGCATGCTAGAATGTGTCTTGAGATAAACTTAAATACAACTCGTCAACGATAAATGGTCCAGGGTGGCACAAAATCCAGCAACCTACTGAAGCATTAAAAATGAACGGCAATCAAAGACTCGAAGGCCGGCAATCATGTCGTTAAGGCATTATTTATTTGCCCAAAGTTCAAGGCTGTCGCATCTCAACAAGATCAAAGTTAAATGACAATTTATGTTTACCGTGTCTGTTATGGCCAGACGGGCCGGTAATTACAATATTAAATGTAGATAATTATATAGTTGACTGTGCTAGACCCTTGTGATTATCAAGTCCATGTCCCGGTCCTTATGTCCTTCACCAATCTAGATAGGTTTCACCTTTCCGTGACGTTCTAAGTCCCGTTCTGATATGTTCACATCTGTCCATGATTTTCGGGCTGATATATATCGTTCATGAATATTCTCGTTCTCCTCTCCAATATTTGTTGGCCATGATAACGTTGTCCTGCCAGTAAATATCTTCTCACGTTCCAGAGAATCTAAACGTGCAGCCTCCTTGTTTTAGCTCTAAGATCTGACTCTTTGTTGTTGTTGACAATTTCTTCTGACGTTTTCTCCGTTTTACGTCAGCTCATTGGATACTCATTCAAATTGGTTCGCGATTTTCTCACGAACTTGATTTTGCGTCATTTCATCTGCTCTGCTACTTGGCACGACACCCATATTATTTCGTTAAAAAAACAGCGCCACGCGGTCTGCTGCCAAATCGCTGGCAGCTGTGTTAATAAGTCGCTTAAAAGTCGATAGGGTCGACTTCATTGCGCCGGGTTTTATCTCATATGGATCGGTCTCTTTCCGCAGCGCGGAAAGCGTCGCGCAAAGGACGAACTTCGTAGCTCTAGCGACGACCCACGGGAGTCTCGGAAAGATGTAACTCGTGAACCGAAGGACGCGGACCGGAATCGAACCCACAACCTTCGGAGCCCGAGTAAAACGGCTTGACCACTTCGCCACGGAGACTCCCAGCCGGCAGCTGTGTTTCGAACGCGGGTATGCGGGATTACGAACCGAGTTAGTAACACCTTCGCCACGGAGACGGCTGGAGATATACCTCTAGAATTATGTAAATCTATATTTATTGCAATCCGAAGAAATCTGGAGCATTGGAATGTGATCAACATAGACCAATTAGTATAATGAACCACATCACGAAGATGTTTGCTAAGAATTATCATGCAAAGAGTTCGGAAGAAAATACAACCTGAAATAGGAGAAGAACAATGTGGGTTTGTACATCATTGTTTACAAGGGTACAGTAAATGCTGAATATATGCTGAGAACATTAATTGAGGGTTCAATATACGTAAACAAAGACCTCATCTTTGCTTCATTGATTACACAAAGGCTTTCGATAAAATAAGACAAGTCAGCATGGTGAAGATGCTTGCAGACTACAAATTTATGGTAACGACCTTAGACTTGTAAACAAACATATTGGAAACAGCAAGCTGCCATAAAGTTTGATAATGAAGTAGGTCATTACTAGCCTATTAAGATTCGTGTGCGACAGGGATGTGTAACGCCTACAGACTTTGTTTTCCCCCTATACAGTGAAACTATTTTTAGAAATGTAGAAGATATGAGAGGAATCGCTATTGGAAGATGTAACATCATTAATGTTAGATATGCGGATGATACAGGCAAAAGGATCCTCACTTTTATACTTACTCTTCTTAGAAGCTTGACTGTTATTTTGTTTTGCTTTCCGATGTTGTAGTACTGGTTGATTTTAGTTATGTTTCTCAATTGTATCTGCCTAAATCTGGACCATTCTGCAAACAATTCCAACATTAATTCGCTGTTTGTAATTTTATAGGCAATTTCAGTAGTTTGCCATTACTGTCTGAACGGTCTACGCTCCTACCATTGTAAAATCAGTGCATAGCGATCTGCTTCAAAACGCCGGCTGCTGATTCAGAAGTTGGTTTACCCGTTGAAAGCATTCGCCGACGGGGGAGGGTAAGAATTAAAATATTGTTCATTCTTATTTTATAAATATCTAAATAGTCAACGCTGTGTGATCACTGTTTATGTTGCCTAATGGATACTTCAATTTTAATTCAGCGCAAACAAAGAAGAATCCCTTCGAGCCTCATTTGCATCGGTCCGGCAATCATTTTCCGGTTAAGTGTTTGGTGGACTGCTGGACAGATCGATGGATGTTTTTTTTTAGTTTTGAGCCCGTAGGTCGACAGTGAGGGCCCTACGGGCCCAAAACTAAAAAAAAAACATCCATCGATCGGTCCAGCAGTCCACCAAACACTTAACCGGAAAATGATTGCCGGACCGATGCAAATGAGGCTCGAAGGGATTCTTCTTTGTTTGCGGTGAATTAAAATTGAAGTGCCGCCTAATGGATCCTTTAATATTTACTTGGTTTTTAAATGGCTTCACGGAATTTCCGCAGCAAATATATTTGCATAGAGCAGTCGGCCGCCTTTTTTTTTCTAGTATCAATTTTAGGCTGGATCAACCTGGCAGTCCAGGCCAATTTGAAAAATATCCACAACGATGGGGATTCGAACACATGAACGCCGGGCCATCAGGCTGGCGTGCTAGCAACTGCGCCACTGTGGCTGAAAGTCTAGGTTGTATAGCAACGTTTATTTGGCCGTGTGTACCCGTCACGCATGTCTAATTATTGAATGTATGTTGGAGTTTTCATAGAAAATGGTTCAATAAATAGATTTATTTGGTTGTTTCGGGATTTGAGATTTAAATATTGAGCACAACCCACTACTGGCAACGCTGATTGTATTCTAGTATGAACCTAAGGCCTATGTGGAAGCACTCACATTCCACATTCCATATTGACGTGGACAGGCCTTAGGTTCATACCAGAATACGATCAGCGTTCAATAAATAGTCTAGGTCTGTTTTTTCTGTATGGATTTAAATGAAGCACATCCTTTGCAGGACGTTATGATCAATCCCCAGATTGACTTTCCAAGGAAATTTACGCTTTTTTTTTTTTTTTTGCTTTTACTCGTTTTGAACTCAAGCGTGCTACTCTATGATGTATTTTTAATGACTGTGGGGTTTTTTAAAATATCGGCGTTCCAAATTTTGTATTCACACTCTTTGGAGTTCATGCAACATAAAAGGTAAATACAAAACTTGCACCCTGTATTTCTAGTGCACTCGGCTGGTTTTTGCCTGTCAATTAGTGTCACGGGGTGTCTCACTTGCTGTGTGGAGAGTGGTGATAAATGTAATACTACTCTTCTGGTAGAAGTGGTATTTGAGTGTACCGTGATGATTGTCCTCTCGATACTGGCAATGAGAGGTACAAATAAACTCTTCTCCGGTGTAGTGGCGCGGTTGTCTATGCACGCCGCTGTCTTAACAAGGTCGCCCCGTTATTGGATGCTTCCAAAGCAGTCCTGTATCTGTCTATCTCGTTAACAGTCTAGACGTATGCTGTACGTGGGCACATTCTCCAGGATGCCAAAACCTTGGGGTGGCACAACGCCCTAACCACCCTCTCCTTACAAGACGAACCGCACTCCATGAAAGAACACAAACTCGGGCGGACAAAAGGACGATCGATGGGTATCTTTATTTTGCTGTGCTGTGTTACACACGGATACGAACATGCCATACAGCCAGCCGCTCCACTGTCAATATGACCTTAATATGAGTAACGTTACCTACTGAACCACTGATGCATCATGCTCCCGCCACAGACGATCCAACAATTCTTCCATCCATCCTTATTGTGGCCGTGTCATGCGAGTGTAGATGTCTGAAATATGCATGGCGTAATGTGCTACTGACTGCCCCAGACGATTGGTCTGTTAATCGACTAATACTAGTGTGTGTGTGTGTGTGTGTGTTTGTGTGTGTGTGTGTGTGTGTGTGTGTATGTGTGTGTGTGTGAGTGTGTATGTGTGTGTGAGTGTGTGTGGGTGGGTGGGTGCGTGCGTGCGTGCGTGCGTGCGTGCGTGTGCGTGTGTGTGTGTGTGTGTGGGGGGGGGGGGGGGGGTTTCGACTCGGGCACAGTTAGCAGTTGATGTCCGTGCGCCGTATTGCAATACTGTACAAGTGTCATGTTCGATATCTGATGATAATCTATCGGTGAGCTGATGCGAACGGTTCTATGTGTTGGAGCATATTCTAGTCGTTGCGTTCGTGTAATCGTTTCATGCTGACGTGTAGAGTAGTTGATGTTTCCTTGTGTGAGTTTTGTGCTGAAGTGTCGCTACAACGTTGCCGTTGTCAAACGACACAGCTTGTGACGTAACTAACGTGGTGCTTTCACTAGTTACATTTAGTGCTTAACTTTTGTGTTACTCCATTACTGCCACATGACAACTAGCTTTCCCTTTTAGCAGTGTCTCTCGCCTTCAGGCGAACCCACTTCGACTTCTGAGGTTCTTGTAATGTACGTCCCCAAGTCAAGGACTATAATTCAACATTTTAGTGCAGCTGACCAGTGTAGGGAATAAACCAGCTACCTCAGCATCAGCACACCGGGAGTTTAACAACGAGCGGATGTATCCATTCGGCTATGCTGACCTTAACTAATGCACTACCCAAATGAGGCACGAACAACCTTCAGATTATGAGACTGACGCGCTACCTACTGCGCTACCGAAGTTGCTGTTCATCAGTTTCACAACGGCAGATATGTGTCGACCCGTTAACCCCAACTCCAGATCATGTAATCCTGTGCTATTAATCCCTTGAAATCGCGAAAACATGTCTATAAATATACTTGATGCAACACATATTTCAAAATGTGCATGCAGTCTTGGCATACACTCTGTATTTCTGGGTGGGTGTTCAAATTTTCTTGCAGTCACCTTCCCCCCTTTCTTTGTGTGTGTGTTTTGTGTTTCTGTTATACTGAGTCAGCTAACGTAATCATACCTTCTTTGTGTGTGTGTTTTGTGTTTCTGTTATACTGAGTCAGCTAACGTAATCATACCTTCTTTGTGTGTGTGTTTTGTGTTTGTGTTATACTGAGTCAGCTAACGTAATCAGCCCATCATTGTATAGCCCGTGACGTTGGTGAACATGTCTGTACACAGCCTTTGTCTTTTGTGCTGCCAATCATTTCTGATACTGATGGTACTCCATGACATGATGTCAAACTGTCCAGCATCTTCAGTTTGTTCGCCCCGCTTATGGGCTTCACATATCAATATTCCCATGGGCTCTGCTATTCCATCCGTCCATCGTTTACGTGGTCGGCCTCTTCTTCTGCTTCCATTTGGTCTCTACATCATTGTTTGTTGTGGTATAGTGTTAGGTGGTAACTACTTTGCATGGCAAAACCATTTTACTTGCTGCCTTCTAATAAAATCTAGGGCTGCTATAAACCCCACTTTAGCCCTTATTTCTTTATTTCTGATCTTGTTTCTTCTTAATACATTGAGTATTCTTCTCAGGAATGTAATTTCTGTTGCTGAGTGCTTTCTTTTCTCTTTTTCTGTCATTGTTCAGGTTTAGCATTGGTAGCAAAGAGTTGGTAAGAAGAGTGTGTTGTAAAGTGCTTTCTTAGTAACTATTGATACATGTTTGTTCTTTAGTATCAGTGCAATTTGTCCAATGCGTTGGTTTGCCTTATTGCATCTATTTTCGATCTCGCCTTCTGATTTGCAATTTGTGTTCTCATCATTCTCTATAAAACCACGTCTCCACATCCATCCATCCATCCATCCATCCATCCATCCATCATGTGCAATGCTGGAAAGCGTGGGCGGTCATGACTCGCCATTTCACTCGATCACCAGAATCGTGGATCAGCTCAGTGTTCCTGTCTCGACCATGTCATGTGGGCAAGCCATCCAGGTATTTACTTCTCGGCCTTCCCCTGGGTCTGTTCCCTTCGATCTTGCCAGTTGTCACTAAGTTCTCCAATTCATTTCTTCTCATAACATGTCCAAAAAAAAATTTTGACTGTCTACTTCTAATTTCTCTAATCAGTTTACGATTTTCATTTGTTTCCTTTAATACTTCATCATTTGTTTTTCTGTCTGTCCATGGAATTTTTTGCATTCTCCTCAGAAACCTCATTTCTGCAGCCATCAAATGTTTTTCAGCTTGACTGCTCATTGTCCAAGTTTCACATCCATACAAAAGTACAGGCTCTATGTAGCATCTCAACACTCTTTTTTATTGGTCAGTATGTTTTTCATCTTGCTAAAGGCTACTTTCGCCATGGCGATTCTTGTTCTAATCTCTTCAAGGCATCTCCCATCAGATGTTATGACTGTTCCGAGATAACTGTACCGATTCTCTTGTTGAAGAATATTCCCATTTAACTGTATATTACATTGTGGTATTTCGTTCTTCCTAGTGACGACCATAATCTGGGTCTTTTTACAATTTAATTCTTACCCCCAGTTGTTCACTGTGTGCAAACAATCGCATCTACTAATTGTTGCTGATACTGCTCATTGTCTGCAATCAATACTATATCATCTGCATATCTAATGTTATTGATGTTTCGTCTCCAATGATGATTCCATTTATATTTCTGAAAATATTTTCACTGTATAGGGAAAAAAGATCTGGAGACATTACACATCCGTGTCTCACACCTCTCTTAATAGGCTGATATTGTCCTACTTCATTATCAATCCTTATGGCAGGTTGTGATTTCCAATATATGTTTTTAATAAGTCTAATGTCTTTCCCATCAATTTGAAAATCTGCTAGCATATCTACCATGCTGACATGTCTTCCTCTATTGAAAGCCTTTGTTTAGTCAATAAAGCAAAGATGCATATCTTTGTTTACTTCTATAGAACGTTTAATACCTGATCGCAGCATATACACATTTGCTGTACCCTTGCCTTCTACAAACCCACATTGTTCTTCCCCTATTTCAGGTTGCATTTTCTTTCTCACTCTTTGCATGATAACTCGTAGCAAAATCTTCGTAATGTGACTCATTATACTAATTGTTCTATGATGATCACATCCCAAGGCTCATGATGTCTTTGGGATTGCAATAAACTTCTACATAATTCCTCACTTGTCTACTAAGTGTCCATTATTAGCTTCTGGACATCAGGATTAATTCAATATAGCTCTTTAGAAGTCTTTTCATCATCTCGATTGACAAAGATGAATTGCAGAGAATAAATTTCACCAATTGGAACCCTAGCCGGCTCCCTGGCAGAGGGGTTAGCAGCTTTCTCCGTTAATCCCGAATACTCTCATGGTTGACGTGAGCGCACGAGAATTAGAAGCGGTTCGAGTCGCGCCAGTGACTTATGAGAGTATGGAGCCGGTCGCTCAGAAAGTCGTGGCGTGCTGATGAGCGTAATCTAGCCTATGAATCAACATATAGCTGAAGATGCTGATGTTTGACCGCAATATCCTGAAACCGGATGGAAACGCGGGAAAAAAAAATTGAAACCCTGAATGTGGTGTGTAAATGATTTAACACGCAATTTTTGCGTGGAATTTCCCGAACTGGTGTATTTCACAGTTGATTTTCCCGATGAGGTGGATTGAAAATAAGAATTTGTGTTATTCTGTCGTCTCGGGAATTCCCGTTAGGAAGGGGCAATTGGTAATCTGACCTTCAATTATATCACTCCATTTATCAGTCACAAACAAACCCCACAGGCGTGTTCTCCGTGGTATATAAACCACGATGTTGGACTTACGTCGCTGTGAGATGAATTGGTATTTTCTTCTATAATAGCAATTAACTGACGCAGACGGAACCAGGATTGCAGTAACCGTTAGCAAAATAAGTACGTGCCTCGGACATCAAAGCCAAGGGCGCACCACATACATTTTCCTTGGCCGGATTTACCAAGAATTAAATGATGCAAAACTGTAAATGGTGCGGTCGTATATTTTTAACATTAATGGTCACACATTACTTTGTCGGGAGTTCATTTTCTCAGTTTAAGTGCATTTAAATCCCAAACAGAACAACTGTGCAACCGGCTGGATGCCGTATCTATTCTAAGAATAGAAGCAGATGTGTTACGTGGATTTGAGGGTCTGATCGAGGGATTCACGGTTAGAAAAGTAGGAGAGAACTTTTCAAACATAAGTCGAAGTATAGCCTACACAAATAAACATTATTTTCTATCTCATTGTAAGTTTTGTTTCATTTATAAAACAAACATAATTTTCATTTTTCGGTTTATTTTTTTTTATATTTTGACTTGGTGCCGCGTTGACAAAATAGTTAGTGCGCTTGTCTGCCAAAATAGTGTCCGAATTTAATGCCCCAGCCTGTATGGCGAGGAACCACCAGTCTGCACACCAATAAGCCAGACATGGGACAACGGATACTCACGCAAACCTCAGGTCCTGTATGACATAACACTGATGTTGGACAACGGGATGCCTTCATCCGACATACAGGACTTTGCGTTGGAGCTCAAGCCAATGAACACAAGCAAGCAAGCAAGCAATTCCCCAGCGGAGACAGGACTATTGTTTCGACCAATACGGTTTTTTTTTTTGGTCGACCCTACCGTACAGAAATTAGTACCAGACCATATTCTGGGGATTGTGTGTGAAGGAAAGGCAGCGAGGAAGGAAACTGACCAGCCAACCTGGTATGTCGTAGTCCAGAATGTGTACCAAGAGGTGAGGAAAATACGATGTCACTGGATAGGATACACACTGAGAAAACCTAAGGACAGTATAACTAGACACTCTCTTGTCTGCAACCTTGTTTTACAAGGGAACTGAAATAGCGGGAGTCAAAAAAACAAAACAAAACAAAAAAATAAATAAAATACGAAGAAGAGAATTACAGACAGTGATGAATAATATTGGAAGGACATGGGGGGAGGACATGAGATTGCAGATAATGAACAAGACCTGCAAAATTTAGTAGATGCGGTTGTTGCACACAGTGAACAACTAGGTTTAGAATTAAATTGTAAAAAGACACAAAGACGTCGTCACTAGGAAGAAGGAAATACCACAATGTGATATACGAGTAGATGGACATATTCTTAAATAAGTGAATCGATACTGTTATCTCAGAACAGTCATAACATCTGATGGGAGATGCCTTGAAGAGATTAGAACAAGAATTGCCATTGCGAAGGTAACCTTTTGCAAGATGAAAAACATACTGACCAACAAAAAGATATCAATTGAAACGAGAAAAAGAGTGTTGAGATGCTACATAGAACCCCTACTTTTGTATGGATGTGAAGCGTGGACAATAAGCAGTCAAGCTGAAAAACAGCTAATGGCTGTGGAAATGTGGTTTCTGAGGAAAATGCAAAGAATACCATGGACAGATAGAAAAACCAACGAACAAGTCCTTCAAGAAACAAATGAAGATCGTAAACTGATTAGAGTCATTAGACGTAGACAGTCAAAATTTTTTGAGCATGTTATGAGAAGAAATGAATTGGAGAACTTGGTGACAACTGGCAAGATCGAAGGGAGGAGACCAAGGGGAAAACCTAGAAGCAAATACCTGGATGGCTTGGCCACGTGGCATGGTCGAGACAGGAACACAGAGCTGATCCACGACTCTGGTGATCGAGTGAAATGGCAGAACATGACCGCCCACGCTTATCGACATGGCACATGATGGATGATGGATGGAAAGAGGGGGGGGGGTGTGCATCGAGTGGAACGGAACGTTGATGCTACACTGGAGAAAAATAACTACGAAACTGTTTCCGACTACAACAAGAATGGACACTCGAGTAGGGACAAAGAAACTCCCACTATAATAACAATAGTGACTGGAGGACAGGTGAAGGAATTCTCGCCGCAACAGCGATGGTTATAGAGACAATGAAGCAATCATTATATTAACGATAGTGTCTTCAGTAGAGGAAGGCCAGCTCTTGTGTACCAACGATGGTGACCGGATTAAATAAAGGCAACTCTCAATACAACAACGATGGTGACTGGAGTAAATAGAAGCAACTCTCACAAGAACGACGGCTATGCCTGAAGTATTGATTGATTGATTGATTTAGGAATCGACATCACAGCATTCGGGGCATTCCCATAAGTGCTCCGTCCCCATCCTCAGCAGCCAGCGAAGAGTTCCAACACTAATAGTACCAGTAGCAATCTGATTATAAGTCCGTCTCGCCTTTCCTCTGAGCGTTGAGAGTCGGCCAAATCCCCTCGTCACACCTCGCTGTCTCATTCTTGCCAGACCATGGTAATCCATTTGCTCCTCCGAGGTGTGCACGTGCTCCCACAAGGCCGCAACCACGTCTGCCTTGTCATGTATCAATACTCCACCAAGTTCTGTAGAGCCAGCCAATCTGTCCTTCTGTTCATTTCCCAGCACACCGGCATGCCCCGGAGAAAAGATCCAGGTGATGCTTGTTACCCGTGACCTCCGAAGCGAAGCAAGCCACTCCGAAGAGAAGCAACTCTCAATACAGCAATCATGGTAACTGGGATAAAGAGAAGCCACCTTCAGTATAACAACCATGGTGACTAGAGTAAAGAAAAGTCACCCTCAGTATAACAACTGGTGAATGGGATAAAGGAAAGCCACTCTCAATATAACAACCATGGTGACTGGAGTACAGAAAAGCTAGTCTCACTATAACACAGATGGAGGCTGGAGTAAAGAGAAGCCACTCTCATAATAAAGATGGCGACTGAAATAAAGTGAAGCCATTCTCACCAGAAAACAGATGATCGCTGGAGTAAAGAGACGCCACTTACACTATAAACCCCATGGTGACTGAAAAAAAAAAAAAAACTCTCACTACAATAGCGATGGTTCATGGAAACAAGACGACGACGTCATCGTTATAAAACGATGGTGACTGAAGTTGAGCCTGAGCAACTTTGTACGTTTTGATTTTATTATCAATCAATCAATCATGTGCCATGCCGGAAAGCGTGGGCGGTCATGATTCGCCATTTCACTCGATCACCAGAGTCGTGGATCAGCTCAGTGTTCCTGTCTCGTCCATGCCATGTGGCCAAGCCATCCAGGTATTTTCCTCTCGGTCTTCCTCTTGGTCTGTTCCCTTCGATCTTGCCAGCTGTCACTAAGTTCTCCAGTCCATTTCTTCTCATAACATGTCCAAAAAATGTTGACTGTCTACGTCTAATTTCTCTAATCAATCTACGATTTTCATTTGTCTCTTGTAGTACTTGGTCATTGGTTTTTCTATCTGTCCATGGTATTCTTTGCATTTTATTATACCTTTGCTAAAAAAGCCTGTTCTGTGGCGAAGGGGTTAAGGGCGCAATTCGTATTCCCACATATCGCGTTCGAAACACAGCTGCCGGAGATTTGACATCAGACCAGCTTGCGTTGGTTTTCATTAAATGGTATGAGTGCCGGTCGTACAGAAATCAATGGCACACTACTAAACGTAAATTTGCCAAGAAATTACAAACATTTTTATCGATACACCATTTCGTCTCTTTCTCTTCTACCAACGTGTCTAAAATAATTTACAAACTACTTTACAGTCAAAGACACACCTGTGACGAGACTGCGACTCGGATAATAAACAACTTGCTGCAGACTTCAAGATAAAACCGAAACAGTGATAATTGTAGCACAATCAATCAACCCGAACCTTAAGTTGATTTTGTAGACAATATTACGTTCAGTATGTGGCAGTTGCTTTCTGAATGGGAAGTAAACGTTTAAGTTCAAATGACCGGTGTAGTGTCAGTGCATTCGAATATGATTTAAGTGATATTACCACGGAAATATAACTATGTAGTAAGAAGCAAATGTAGGTTTTGATGTTAGAAAAAGAAAACGAGAGCCATTCTCATATCATCAAAACAAAACATGATTCAAGACCCAGAAATCCATCACATGGAAAAATAATCCCGCTAATAGAAGACAGAAGAGACTTGTAGGGGGTGAGGTGAACAAATAAATAGTCTTACATACAAAAACTACACGAGAAAATTCAGAAGTACATTCATCACTAAAAAAAAATTAGAATGAGTATAGAACAGACATTGTCATTTGCAGTTTAGAACATCATAACATATCATAAATTATACATTTGCCAATACTGTAACAGAAAATACAATCTTTGAGTGATGGAACGGGTATTATGGAGAAATGTATGAAGATATCACAATTAATTCAGATAATGCACCAATATTCGTAGCTATCACGCACTATTTGTGCAGCTTATGGACAATTTGGCCCAAAGAATGAAAGAAAACGATCTGCTTCTCTATCCCAAAAATAGAAAAGAAATTAAAACGGTGCACCAGTTAATTTACTATCCCACTGATTTATAGTACTAGCAAAGTCCTCTTTCTAATCACAATGAAGGTGATTGAAAGTAAGTTAGAATATGATATGCAAGAAGTACAGGCGGGTTTTAAATAGGGAAGAGATACCAGAAACCATATGTTCAACATAAAAAGCAGTATTTTTTTTTTATGCAGAGGAGAGTGTGGGTATCATGTTGTTTAATAGATTATAATAATATCTTCGACTGTTCACATAAGAAATTATGAAACACCAAACGAAATACAGGGTTTCCAAAACGCTTGATCCACTTAATTAAAACATAAGAAACAACAAGCAGCTGTCAGAGTAGCCGGTGAATCATCAAATTGGTTTGAGGTGCAAAGGAAAGTATGGCAGTTTTACATTATTTCACCATATCTGTTCAGTGTCTATGCAGGAAGTCCCGATGATGAGATAGTATTGATCCATTCATAATTGGTGGAAATCGGACTCCAGAATTCCGCTACGCAGATGCGACAGTCCACCTCTCAAACAGTGCAAATGAATTAGAAGAGTGAATCCACTCTGTCATGAGACACAGTGAAGATCAAATCTGTTTTTCTTAATTTAAAACAAAAAACAAAAATATATTTACAGACAAAATTAGATGTCAACCAAAATTTACAATCAAAGATGAAGAAACTGAACATGTCACACATTTTGAATACCTTCATAATTAACAACAATTGCTGGTTAAAAGATAGTTTTAGAGAAGTCGGGAGAAGAATAACCAGGCCAACAAAAAATAATAATATTAAATGTGAGTGCCGTTGGCTCGTCATAAAAGTTTTTATTTTTTTCTATAAACTTTTAAGACCAGTCAGTGGCACAACACAGGCAAAGTAACAATTCTGAGAACTGCATCTTTCTTGTGGCAACATAAAAACCACTGATGTAACTTTTCTTTCGTTCAATGTTGTGTTATCATTCTTGCTGTTGTTAATTTCTTTGCCTTACTCATTGAGTCATTTTTTTTTTCTAAGCTTCGCTGCATTTACTTCTCTATTTCTCTAATTATGATATTTCTTGACATTACACTTTGACATTTGTATATATTCGATGAGATCTAAAAATCTCACGTATATTCCATTTTTATGTTCTGTGTGTTCTAGTTGCCGGCTTCCTGGCCTAGAGGTTAGAAACTTTTCTCCGTAATCTCGTATACTCTCGTAAGTAACGTGACGACGGTGAGAATCAGCAGTGGTTCGAATCGCGTCGGTAACTTACGGGGTAGGCCTATGTGAGCCGGCCGCTCAGAAAGGAATGGCAAACTACTGAGCATAATCTTGCTAAGAAATCAACAATCAGCTGAAAGAGGCTGATGTTGACAGCGATGTCCTGTCAAGGATATGCAAAACATGTTCTAGTTTGGGGCTATTGTTTCAGTGATATCCCAATACATTTATATAATCTTTGCCATCTCTCTTCAACAAACTGAAGCATTCGCGTGTTTCAAATGAGTATTTCACAGATAATAAGAACTTTTCTCGAATGTTTCCCTCAGTGTTCAGTGTTATCAGTAATTACTAATTAGCGTTCGCCAGACGATCAACTCGCTCGTTACCTTTCTCACCTGAGTGCCCGATGCATAGATGAACATTAGCGTGACGCTTGACCAATTGTGGTATGCTCGGTGTGTCGAGCAACTCATGTCGTATGAGGCCATTCTGGACCTTCTTGATCATGTTCATTGAATCGCTCGGTATTCATGCGTGTGAATATTTTTCCGTGTTGGGCCAGGCAATTCCGGGCTGCGGTTATAGCTATTGTTTCCATCGTAGCGCTGTTTGTTGTCACGGCAACAGCATCACTAGTCACTAGCTTCCTTGGCGTAGTGCAAATTGAGCCACTTGAGCTTGCCGAAGATGTCCATGAATTTCGCCTGACCCGGAAACTCGAGTGTTATTTTTTAAATTTCTTAAGTTATTTTCAGTTTCACTTTCTTATTTCTATTGCTTACGGCCTAAATCCTAAATATGATCACTGCCATAGTCTGGCCCTAATGTTTACTTTTTATCAGCAGTCTTAAAATGCTGTTTATCACTATATATTCAACATTATTTGCGGTTCTCTCTCCTGGACTTTTCCATGATCCATATATAGGTAACATTGCGCAAGCACAGACATCTAATCATAACGGGAATTTACGCGGTGACTGGAAGTTTCCTGGAATTGTTAAGAAATAGTGTGCTAGGTTTCGTTTTTATTTTACAGCGAGGAGCAGATGAGTTAGGTTTGTATACATTTTTTGCCCATCTAGTATCATTAACGTGTATTCCAGCTTGGGTAATTACATTTGAAGATCACGTTTATTCATTGTAGTCACTTAAATCATTCTTAAGATTGTTTAAATTAAAATAGGACGGCTATATAAAAGTTCATTGTCTGGTTCTGGTTCTGTCCAAGACTTGGTAAACAATTTACTTGTCCTTTAAAATTTTTAATATGTCTCAGAAGCACGTAAAATAATAACCACCTGGAACAGACGGAAATAACATGAGAAGAACGTAAGTAAAGTAACGTTTAGAAGAAAGTGGATAACTGTCTAAGACTGAACGAGTAAAAATAAAATAGAAACTGAAAGTGAGTGTTTGGTCCTGAAAGGTGCTGTAGTTATGGTTATGGCTGCCAACTGTCCTCGTTTTCTCCAGACATGTCTGCATTGTTGTACACAACGTTATTTTTTTCCGTACAGATACCATGTTTCAGTGGCATGCTATGCAATAATTTCATTCACATTTATCCAAATATCTAATTTCTCAATTGTTGATTGTGATTTTTGGTTGACGTGTAGGTTTGCCTGTGAACATTATTTGTATGTGTGTTTATGTACGTATAGAAAAAGATTGTGATCTTCGCTGTGTTTTGACAAAATTAATTCTTCTAATCCCTTAGCACTATTTGAGAGGAGGACTGTGTCACCTGAATATATGAGTTCTGGAATTAGATTTCCACCAGTTATGCGTGGATCAAAAGTTTCGTTGCTCTCACCATTGTTGATGTTTGTCATTACATTTTATGCATAAATGTTATACAGATATGGGGTGAGAATGCAGCCATGTCCTACTCCCATTTGAACCTCAAATTGTTTGATCTTTCTCAGTCTACTCCGATAGCTGCTCGTTGTTCACGCTATAATGATTCAATTAAGTGGATCATATATGTTGGGAACTCTATATCTCTTATAATGTTTGGCAGTTTCTGATGTTACAACTGATTACAGTGATGAACAGCTAGAAGAACACGATGAAGACCTACAACAAACACTGAAAGTTGTAAAATCATCAGAGGTCCTAATTGTCATGGGAGACATGAACGCAAAAGTGGGGAAAAAATCAATATAAGCAGATAGTAGGGCAATATGGTATGGGAGAGAGAAACGACAGAAGAGACCGGCTGATACAGTTCTATGAAGAAAACAATCTTATTGTTTGCAACACATTTTCCCAACATAACCCTAGGAAACTGTATACATGGAAAAGCCCTGGAGACAGAACAAGAAACCAGATTGACTACATTATGATTAGAAATACATTTAAAAACAATGTTAAAAATGCCAAAACATACCCTGGTGCTGACATCAACTCTGACCATAATCCTGTAGTATTAAAATTACAAATAAAACTTAAAAACCCAGGAATAAGGAAATCGAAGACACCTCAAGTAGATATATCGGCATTGAAACAACCAGAAATAAGACAACTATACTTAGTTGAAGTAAAAAATAGATATGATGATAAAATCCTTATCCAGCTTTGGAATTGAAACTATCACAGAATTGTGTAATGATATATATATAATACTGGGTACATCTCCAAGGACTTGAAAACATCCATTTTCATCATACTACCGAAGAAGCCAAGAGCTGTTGATTGTGAGGATTACAGAACTATTAGCTTCGTGAGCCACATAGCTAAGATACTACTCAAGGTCATACAAGAAAGAATTCAACATAAAATAGATGAGGAAGTAGCTGAAAAACAATTTGGGTTCTGCAAAAACAGCGGCACGAGAGAAGCAATTATCTGTTTGAGGATGTTAATTGAAAAATATATAGAAGTTCAAAAAAAGTATATATGTTTGTTTTATAGGCTACAAGAAAGCTTTTGACATGAACGACTAATTACGTGCCTTCAAGATATAGGAGTAGACGGAAAGGACATCAGACTTATTAGTAACTTGTACTGGGAACAAGCGGCGTTAATTAGATGCGGTAATAACTATTCTTCGCCTGTAGAGATAAAAAGAGGAGTACGGCAGGTATGTGTACTGTCCCCAAGCCTCTTCAACCTATACACAGAAAGAATTTTTAAACAAGCTGAAATGCCTGGACTCAGCATCAATGGGAGAACCATAAACAATCTTAGATATGATGACGATACCGTGTTAATAGCAGAAAGTGAGCAAGCGTGGAATAAGTAAACAGGCACAGTGCAGAATGTGGCTTAGATATTATTAACATCCAAAAAACAAAAACTATGATAATTAGCAGTGAAAAGGAAAGGTCATCGATGAACTTCACAGTAAAAGAACAAGTAACAAGTTTCTCTTATCTTGGTCAAATAATAACAGATGATGGCAGAAGTGAAATGGAAATCAAAAAGAGAATAGGAATGGCCAAAAATGCTTTCACGGCATGAAATCAGTATTAACATCTAGAGAGATTAATAACGCATTAAAAATGAGAATTGTCAAATGCTACATATATTCAACGCTACTTTATGGCTCGGAAGCCTGGACATTGAACAAGCAACTAGAAAGTCGCATAGAAGCCCTGGAGATGTGGATATACAGACGAATAGGTCGTATTTCATGGAAACAAAAACAATCAAATGCAGAGGTCCTAGAACAACTGGGAATGAAGAGAAAGTTGATGAAAGAAATAAAGAGGAGACAAGTGAAATATTTTGGCCACGTTAAAAGACATGACACTCTTATAAAAACCATACTGGAAGGCAAGGTTGAGGGCAAGCAAGCAAGAGGTAGACAGCGATACAAGTGGGAGGATAACATCAAGAGATGGACGAACATCAGCCTGACAGAATGTACAGTCAAGGCAAGAGACAGACAGTGTTGGAGATCCATTTGCAGCCAACCTTCATTGCGGAGACGGCACCTGATTGATTGATTGATTGATGTTAAGCAAGTCGAAGACCTCACTGTAGTCTACGAAACGACTGTGAAGATTTATATTATACTCTCTGTTTTTCCGAAAGAGGATTCTCGTTTGAAAGATATGCTCCATAGTTCTTCTTCCCTGTCAAAGACCTGCTGGTACATTTTGTGACATATACTCTACCTTGCTATCAATCCTCTACCTTGCAATCAATCCTCTACCTTGCAATCAATCCTCTACCTTGCTATCAATCCTCTTGATGATGATTAGCAGAAGGATTTTGTTAACATGACTCGTGTGGTTTTAGTATGCGGGACTATTGACTTCAATCCATGTTTGCCTTAGTGTTCTTCTTTCATCTATTATCCCGTTTTTTAGTGTGGTTGTTAGTTGTTTGTGTGCTGACGAAGGCTTTGGCTGCAACGTCTATTTTATTATTTTGTTACTTGTGGTAGTGCTCTAGTAAAGCTCGCTGGTTCTACTTTTCGTTGTGTGTAAGTATGTGCGTGTGTGTGTGTGTGTGTGTGTGTGTGAGAGAGAGAGAGAGAGAGAGAGAGAGACAGAGAGAGAGAGAGAGAGAGACAGAGAGAGAGAGAGAGAGAGAGAGAGATTCATTCATCTTATTTTTTAAACTTGACTACAATTCCACAAATTCTAGCTTTAATCATCTCTAAGCCTGAATGTCTATCATAAAAGTTAGTTGCATATCTTTTACAGGACGTCACAGTCAACACCAGCATTTTTTGCTGTTGTGATCTCTTGACAAGTTTACGTCCAGTAGTTTGCCATTGCTTTCTGAACGACCGGCACCCATACAATTTCGTTTAAAAAAAAACAACGCAACGCAGTCTACTGTCAAATCGGGCGCAGCTGTGTTTCGAACGGGGGTATGCGGGATTACGAACCGCGTCTGTAACACCATTGCCACGGGCCGAGATATCTCTTGTAAATTGCTGTCAAATTCCCGGATTTTATCTTCATGTGCTACAGTTGTAGGCACATGGACTTTTGTAACTGTGGTGTTCCTTTTCCTTGAGCCTGATAATGAGAAATCGATCGCCGACTGGACTTATCCGAGAATTTCTGAAGAAACTTTCTTCATCACGCTGTCTTTCTTTCCCTGAGTACATGAATGGTGTCTTCTATGTGGGTCAGGCCTGTCCCGTCCATCTGTGTTCTGAAAATCTTTTCTTTTTATAGTCCTTGCAGTGTGGCTGTTGCGATCATATATGTCAACAGTCTTCTGTCTCGTGTACTGCAAATCATTTCTTATAGTGATGTTACTCCATGCCATGATATCAAACTGCCTAGCATATTATCCCCCGTCTCCCCTGCTAACCCCCCCCCCCCCCCAATTCCCCCATTGTTTCGGCGCACTCCAGCTTTCCCTTTCTCGTGAATTGTCCAAAGAATGTGGACTATCAACTTCTGATGCGAGTAACCGGTTCTCTTTGCGAGTTAACTTCTTTCAAGCTATCTTCATTGCTCTTTCTATCCGTCCACGGTGTTTTCATCATTCTTCTATAACACCATATTCTCGCAGCTTTTCACATAATTCCTTATTCAACTATTAATTGTCAATGATTCACTTCCATGTATCAGTATTGCCTTGATATAACTCTTAAGAACTCGTTTTCTCACCTAAGTTGACAAGGATATATTGCACAAAATAATCTTCATCTTGTGAAATGCTGTTTTTGCCTGGGCTGTTCTACATGTAACTTCCTTAATACACCTTCCACCTACTGTGATCAAGGTATCCAAATACTTAAACACATTGACAGGTTTCAGACTAGTTCCATTCACTTTGGTATTGAAATTTCTAACTACCATTACCTCTGTTTTTCTGTTATTCAGCCTATATCTTTTTTGCCTTGAAGTTACAATTGCAATCTACCATTTCTTGTAATTGCGTGTCATGTTCAGCGATTGTCATCATCAGCATATCGCGAGTGGTTTACACTACACCCTCCAAGTGGTGTTCCTGGCATATCAGGCACTCTCTGAAGCATCGCCCCCCCCCCCCCCCCCATTACCAACTGTGAAGCGATTAGATGGATTACTCAAGCTGAAGTGTAAAATAGTTGTACAGGATTGTACATTGAAATTTCTTAAGGAATGCCTAAAAACGGGAATATTTCCTCACTGGCATTTCAGATATATGAGATCCGACAGAATTGTAGACAAATGAAATTACTGTGCGACTATCTGTATATTACAGCTTGAAGGATTTACCTAATTACTTTACTCTATGTTGTGTGATTTCTGCAGTGTGTACCTAACGAGATGCAGCGAAGTATGTCAGAGAATAAATCATGCAATCTTTTGTTTATGTCTTCGTCATTCAAATTCACTACGGGAAAACATTGTTTTATTATTTTGGGACTTTTCTTTCTTCCTCTGCTATTTTTAAAAGTCTTGCTAGCCATTTAATTCCTTTTTCCCCACAAGCCTGAATAGCTTCTGTGGTTATTCCTTCTATCAGGGTGCTCGGTGATTTGCTTTTAAAAGACTACGAACGGGAATTCCCAGGAAACAGTTATATACTGGGAATTTCAGCTGAAATTCCCTGTATATAACTTTCCTGGGAATTCCCGTACACATCAGCGCTATTTATAAAGCCCTGCGTGTTATAGCTATTTTTTCTCAATACTGTTATTTGATTAATAACGATATTACACTTAACAGTCATTGATTGTATTACAGTTAATACATTGTATAAGATCTGATTGCACATCCGATACAGTAACAGACATAAATTTAGTATTGCATGGTATAAGATTGACTAAAACACAAACACAACTGATTTCGTAATTGTAAACAAAATGTTACTTGTGAATTGTTTTGCATAGCTTATGAATTCTCCTATTCGATTTCGCTGATTCCCCATAGCATAGTAGTGTAGTATAAAACAGTATAATAGTTTAGCATTATAGTTTGACGTTGTCTAGTATAATATAATACCGTGTTCCGAAGGTTGTGGGTTCGACTCTGGACTTCGTCATTCGGTTCTCAGACACTCCTGTGGGTCGTCGCTTGAGCTACGGAGTTCGTGCTTTGTGTGACGCTTTCGCCAGGCCGCCCTGCTGTAAGGGACCGAGCCATATGAGATAAAACCCGGTGCAGTGTAGTCAGTCCCTCTGGCCCTTAAACCCGTTAGTATAGTATAGTATAGTATAGTATAGTATAGTATGATATTGTATGTATAGTATAGTATTATATCGTCATACTGACTGACTACAGTTGAGTATAGTATAGCAAATGCTAGTGTAGTATAGTATAGTACAGTATGCTTTTTTTCGCATATCCTTTACAGGACATCGCTGTCAACATCAGCATCTTTCAGCTGATTGTTGATTTCTTGGCAAGATTACGCTCAGTAGTTCACAGATTGGTATAATATATTATATTTAGTACAGTATGGTATAGTATAGTACAGTATGGTATAGTATAGTTACAGTATGGTATAGGATAGTGCAGTATGGTATAGTATAGCATATTAAGTACAGTATAGTATAGTATTATATCGTCATACTGACTGACTACAGTTGAGTATAGTATAGCAAATGCTAGTGTAGTATAGTATAGTACAGTATGCTTTTTTTCGCATATCCTTTACATGACATCGCTGTCAACATCAGCATATTTCAGCTGATTGTTGATTTCTTGGCAACATTACGCTCAGTAGTTCACAGATTCGTATAGTATAGTATATTATATTTAGTACAGTGAGGTATAGTATAGTTACAGTATGGTATAGGATAGTGCAGTATGGTATAGTATAGTACAGTATGGTATAGTATAGTTACAGTATGGTATAGGATAGTGCAGTATGGTATAGTATAGTACAGTATGGTATAGTATAGTTACAGTATGGTATAGGATAGTGCAGTATGGTATAGTATAGCATATTACAGTACAGTATGGTATTGTGTAGTACAGTATGGTATAGTTTAGTACAGTATGGTATAGTTTATTCTAATACAGTATAGTATATTATAGTACAGTATGGTATAGTACAGTATGGTATAGTACAGTATAGTGTGATATGGTATAATATAGTATAGTACAGTATGGTATAGTACAGTATAGTGTGATATGGTATAATATAGTATGGTACGTATAGTATATTATAGTGATTATATCACCAAACTGACTTACTACGATTGAGTATAGTATAGCAAATGCTAGTGTAGTGTTTTATAGTATAGTATAGTAATTATATCGTCAAACTGACTGACTACGGTTGAGTATAGTATAGCAAATGCGTGTGTGGTGTTTGATAGTATAGTATAGTAATTATATCGTCAAACTGACAGACTACGGTTGAGTATAGTATAGTAAATGCTAGTGTAGCATAGTTAAAAGTAGAAATTGTGTTTATGCCACCAATATCCTGTTCAAATCTTGCGGGTTACAATAAGGATATATAGTGTCTATGTTTATTTCGTATAATGGATGTTTATGTTTTTCTAACTTATACTTTTGCTATTTCATATTCCTCTTCTTATAACCCGTGCCGTGTGGCGTCGGTGATCACGTTTTCCACAACCCTGTGTCTCGTGTGCTGCCAATCATTTCTGACACCGCTACTCCTCCATGCCATGATGCCAGAATTCACAGCATCTTTTCTCTTGGTCTCCCCATGCCTCTAATCCCCTCCAACTTTCTCGTTTTAACGACTTATTTCATTCTGTTTAGAACAGTGGTTCTCAACTTTTTTTGGCCCGTGCCCCCCTTCACCATATTTTGAGAACGTCATCCCCCCCCCCCTTTTTTTTGTATTTCCTACCTAAAAATCCCCACGCCCCCGCCCCTAAACAGTATATATAAAAATGGAAGCTAAATTTAATAGCACATACTAAAACAAGTCTAGACGTCCACATAAAACGTGATTTGTGGGTCTACTTACTTTATAAAATGAAATTTAGAAGGGTGAGACGTACAGAACCGTAAAGTATGAAAGGAAAAACGATATCAAGTAATCGGTTCTTGTATTAACGCGGCCTTGAAATAATCTTAATCCCCCCCCCCCCACCCATGGAAACCCTAAAATTCCCCCCAGGGGGGGGGGGGGTAATTTCCTACCGATTAAGAACCACTGGTTTAAAAGGTATAAGCAGGTCTTTCAGACATTTCTGATATTCATATTATGTTATCCATGGCTCTTACTTAGTGACTTCAGTTATTAGTATTTTGCTTAGCTAGTGCAGAAATGTTTTACCTTGCCAGCAGTTAGAATGCACAGCGGACGTGTTAGTGCGGTTGACATGAAACTACGCTGATAATCCAATGGTCTCAACGCTTGCGTTCGTCGTCTCGCTAAGTGAGGGAAGTCTCACTATCCACTAAGCAACAGACGGTGGTTTAAAGGCTGATATGAACTACATTCTTAGCAATGCCGGATAACTGTCAACAAATGGATAGTTTATGTATTGTTTGGTACAAACCAGTCATATCTAAGACCGAATGACCATAACTGCATGCCTTCAAAATGTCGATATCACTTGTAACCATCGTCTGTCTGTCTGTCTGTCTGTTTGTCTGTCTGTCTGTCTGTCTGTCTGTCTGTGGGTGAGTGGGTGGATGGATGGATGAATGCCTGTCTCTGTGTGTGTGTGGGGGTGGGGGTGGGCTTGCGGTCGGGCGGGCGGGCAGGCAGGTAAGGTAGGTAGATAGGTAGGTAGGGATGGATGGATGGATGGATGGATGTGTATGTATGTGTGTCTATATAGATGTACGTGTAAGTTTATGTGTGTGTACTCGCCCCGATGCACATCGCGTTTGAGTGTGTGTATGCGCCTGCAGAGACAGGGAAACAACGGGTGATATACAGTGTGCATATAGGAGAGACAGACGATGCCAACTAAATGTGAGTATTTACTGTGTGGGTTGGTCACGGTGCTCCGAAGATAATAGATTAAGAGTGTGCATTGATGTATTGTGATAATAAGACTATAACAGGAAAGAAACACAGATTGATGTCAGTAATTTGTTTAAATGAAAATTGGGGACAGGGGGTTCAAGTTGAGTGACACATATCATGAAATATTTAACACATCATGAATGATGCTGTACTTGAACTTTTGATAATATTCTACTACGGTTGCAACAATGTTTCTCATTACCTACCTATCAGCTAGCTCAGATAATCGCCTCGACCCGTCGCGGGGTTGATTCTGTCTCAGTCTGTACAGGGCGACCAGATTACTCATTAACAATTTGTTAACACTCTTGAGATAACGTATGTAGTACCGCTTTTTGAAATAAACACTTGCTACCACAGAAAGGCAACATTTCCTAATAAATATCCTAGACAGTAAGTCCTCTAGCCCCCCCCCCCCCCCCCCCGAAAAAAAGAATGAAAATCCCTCACAAAAGCACACAGTTCTTCAATGGTGCAATCCTCGAGTATGGCCGACAATTAGGAACACCACGTTCGCGTGAAGCTTTGCATAGACATGTTGCAATTATAGTTAGCCACATCTAGACATCAAGCTAAATGGATATGTCACATAACTTCACCTTTATAAACTACCAACAACCTTTTTTCACATGTCTTATATTATAATTGTATGACTTGTTTGCTTACTTAATACCAACGTCAACATTGATGTAGCGGCTGTTTAGTCCATGAAATGGATCTTTGTATTGCTGTCTGTAGCACTTCATAAATAGACAAGAGTAGCACTGTCGCATCTTGGTACCAATAGCTATTAGACAGATCTGATTAACATAAGTGTCCCTTAAATTCAAAGGAGTTTAAAGTAAGAACTAATTTTGCTAAACGAAAGATTGTGTGCTTTGACACTGATGGATTGGGTCTCTGGTCAAGGAAATGTAGAACTGAAAGGCCATCAGGATTGATATACAAAGAGCACAGACATCTAGAAGATATATATGGTATGAGAGGCTAGCTAATATGCACTAGGAATCAGGCATGGTTTTTAACTTTCAAATAAGAAGGAAGAGATCAAAGCGCTGGCTGCAAGAGACTGCCAATGAATTTAGATATCCGTTCTGTAGGACAGGCGCAAGAAGTAATAGAAGTACAGGCAGGTTTCATAGAAGGCAGACAAACCAGAGACTGCATTGTCATCACGAGAATCATCTTTGACAAATGCAAAGTACACTGCAGATCTTCATACTTGTGTCCTTGACTACAGTAAGACCTTCGACTGTGTTCAAAATCAGAAATTGTGGGATATCATAAAATATCTAGGTCTTATGTATATTTGGGCCACTTAACTGAATCAGTTCATCATACAGAGCCAGCAGCTGCTAGAGCAGTGGTTCTCAACCTTTTTTGGCCCGTGCCTCCCTTCACCATATTTTCAGAATCTTATCCCCCCCCCCCCCTTTCGTATCTCCTCACCATATTTTCAGAACGTCATCCCCCCCCCCCCTTCATTTTTCCTACCTAAAAATCCTCCCCCTCCTCCTTTTACACAGTATACGTAATAATGGAAGCTAAATTTAATAGCACATACTAAAACAAGTCTAGACGTCCACATAAAGCGTGATTTGTGGGTCTACTTACTTTATAAAATAAATTTTAGAAGGGTGACACGTACAGAACCGTTAAGTATGAAGGGTAAAACAATATCAAGTAATCGGTTCTTGTATTAACGCGATCTTGAAATAATCTTAATTCCCCCCCCCCCCCCCCGGAAACCCTAAAATTCCCCGACGTCAAATTAGTTTGTGGTGCACAGGAAAGTAAAACAGGGCTAAATTCTCTCAGCATACGCGTTTAACGACTTTGCAGAAATTATGATGAGAAACCTCACAAGTGATGAGACCAGAGACAATTTTGATCCATTCGTCGGTGGAAATTCATTCCCAGAACTCAGATATACAGATAGCACGGTACTCTTCTCAAATACTGCTAAGGGATTAGAAGAGTTGATAACACCCGTCAAGAGACACAGTGAAAATCAATTTTTTTTTAAATGTGGAAAACAGTGCACGGTGTAAATTTTTAGTTGCATGTTCTGTTCAGAACGTAGATGTCAACTCCTGCATTTTTTTTTTCGGGGGGGGGGGGGTGTTTGTGTTTTCTGGGCAAGTTTTACGTTCAGTAGTTTGGCATTGAAGATGATGATGCGTTTGCCATTGCTTTCTGAACGACTGGCACTCACGCCATTTTATAGAAACCAACGCAAGGAGGTCTGCTTCCAAATCGTCAGCAGCTATGTTTCGAACGCGGTATGCGGGATTACGAACTGCATTCGTAACACCTTCGCCATTGCGACGACATTGCATCACGTACAAGAATGTGTGTGGAGAGAAACAGTCAGTCGACGAAGCAACGACTCACTCATGGATAGAAGACGTGCTCAGACCTGCTTTAGCTAAATATAATTCTGCGGATGAGGATGACTGTGGGCTGCAAGCACAACCAGTATCGCAGTCAGATATTTTGGCATGGATTGACAAAATTGATATCTACATGATGCAGACTGGATGTTCAGATGATGCAGTCTCACTACTTTGTGCCTTTAAACAGGCCATGGGAAGACACTTTTCACAAGTCAAGAAGCAAAGCAAAATCACAGACTTTTTCTTTAATTAATTTGGAAATTTTCCAAATTAAACATTTCAACATTTCTGATATTGTATTGCTATTTATTTGCTCACTAACTGTGTTTCCTAAGTGCTACAATCATTTTACTCAATGCTACTGTATGGGATTAGTGTACATTAGTGTAAATGTGTGCAGCCTGGATAAGTAGAATTTCTGATAAGTAGAACAAATTCCTTCGGCCCCTGTGACTTCTACTTATCCAGACTCCACTGTATTTCACAAACTTTGAATACATTGGCTCCAGTTTCAGCATCAATGGATATAGTCCAAAAGAAGCCAGGTGTTGGCCAGTCATAGCAGTGTAGCAGTTAAACAGTAATAAAACCTATGTACAACACCAGCAAATAAATTAAAGACAATGTTATTTCAATTTCACTGTCTCACACTTTCTCTATCTCTTTCTGTCTCTCTGTCTCTCTGTCTCTGTCTCTTGTCTCTCTGTCTCTGTCTCTTGTCTCTCCATCTGTCTCTCGCTCACTATGTGTGTTTCTCTCTCTTTCTCTCTTGCTCTCACTCTCATTCTCTCTCTCTGTCTTTCACTCTGTCTCTCTCTCTCTCACTTTCTCTCAGCCTCTCTCACTCGCTCTCTTTCGCTGCCTTTCTCTTTAACTCTCTGTCTCTATCACTCACTCTGTCTGTCTCTCTCACTCTCTTTATGTCTCTTTCACTCATTCTCTCTCTCTCTCTTTCTCTCGGTGTTTCTGTCTCACTCTATCTCTGACTATCTGCCTCTCTCACTCTTTCTATCTCTCACTCTCTTTTCTGTTTCTCTGAGAAATAGAAGCATAAATGAACAATATGGGAAGGACATAGACAGCTGCATGGAATAGCTAAGCACAGGAAGGAGGGGGGGGGGCTGGAGTGAATGGGGAGGTAATGGGAAATGGACAGCTGCATGGAATAGCTAAGGGCAGGGGTGGGTGAATGGAGTGAGTGGTGAGGACATGGACAGCTGCATGGAATAGCCAAGCACGGGGGGGGGGGGGGCGGGCTGGAGTGAGTGGGGAGGAAATGGGAAATGGACAGCTGCATGGAATAGCCAAGGGCAGGGGTGGGGGATTGGAGTGAGTGGGGGGGGGGACATAGCTGCATGAAATAGCTAAGGGCAGGGGTGGGGGATTGGAGTGAGTGGGGAGGACATGTACAGAGCTACATGTAATAGCTAAAGATAGAGGGTAGGGGCTCGGGGTGAGTTTTTGAGGGTCTATGCCCCAAAGGAGGATAAAAGTTAAAAGAATAAGATTGTAGATGTGGTCAGTATCCCACCGAGCGCCTTTCACCGTGGTAATAAGTGTGAAGAATTACGCGTTTACACAAACATTGTAAGGAAACAATTTAGATATGTTGGTGGTATAATGTTGAA
Organism: Cepaea hortensis; assembly: GCA_963921405.1. NCBI lineage: Eukaryota > Metazoa > Mollusca > Gastropoda > Stylommatophora > Helicidae > Cepaea > Cepaea hortensis. Next base: position 98,211,189 of record OY992885.1, on the reverse strand, counting down.
TATCTTGGCTCCATAATCGTCAACACTGGGTACTTTTGAAAAGAAGTCACACGTAGAATCGCTTTAAGAGTGCCGAGGTTAAACAAGTATTAAGAATACGTGGTACAAACTACCAAATGAAGAACATTTTATGCAGTAGATCTATTTGAAGTTAGAAAAAAAATTCTTGCATGTTACGTAGAACCAGTTTTATTATTCGACTTAGAATCGTGGAAAATTAGTAAACAAGCGTAAAAGTATATAGAAGCCTTGGAGATGTTATTTTATAGAAGAATACTGAAAATTAATTGGACAGACAAAATGAGCAGACTGGACATTTTGATGGAGGCTAAGTCGCAAAAACAACTTATCACGAATATCAGAAAGAGGCAGTCATCATTTCCGGCCAGATTATGAGATGACACAAAATGCAACATGTTGTGACAACCCGAAAGATTTGTGGAAAACGAGATATGCGAAGACAGCGTGAGAAAATTCTTGACAGTCTTGTGCCATGGTACGGAAGGGAGTCAACACGCGAATTGATCCATGACGTCGGAGAAGGCAATTTGTGGAGAAGGATGGTCGCCCACGCCAGCCGGCAATCTTCTAGATGATGATGATGATGATGATGATGGACCAACACCAGCAAACAGATTAAAGTAAAATTTGAAGCGATATTAAAATGGCTGTTAAAGATATTAGAATAATTTAAAAAAAAAAAACATGTACTGGAAATAAGTAGCCGCAATTGCAGTGAGAAATAAAGTATGCAGTTATGAGCAGATAAAGCAGGGGATAAGACAAGGCGTCAGGTGGTCCGTTCTCTCTCTCTCTCTCTCTCTCTCTCTCTCTCTCTCTCTCTCTCTCTCTCTCTCTCTCTCTCTCTCTCTCTCTCTCTCTCTATAACGAAGGAATGATAAGGGAGATCAAAGATGGACTGTAAATACAAGGTAAAAGATGCATTGCAACAATCTACTCTATGCAGATTCCACAGTATTGATGGCTGAAAACGACAAACATCTGCAACAATTTTCGGACACTTCAACCCTAGAATTTACTATGGGATTACTCCTACCTTTAGTGTGTATTTGTTCTGTTTTATATCCTGACTCCGTATTAATAAGTGTTGCATCGATATATATTTAACACTCATTATACAAACTTCACTAGTAAGTCATTGTCAGCCATTTTACTATTTGACATTTTACCTTTTTCCATTTTTCCTATCTGTATATCTATTCTTTCTGTGAATTGACGAATTGTGTTACACTAGAAAACTTGATGAGAACTGACAAAATTGATAAACGAGCAAGAGAGAGAGAGAGAGAGAGAGAGAGAGAGAGAGAGAGAGAGAGAGAGAGAGAGAGAGAGAGAGAGAGAGAGAGAGAATTGGCTTGACCAAGTGGCATAAGCCGGCTTCCTGGCTTAGAGGTTAGCGATTTTGCTCCGTAATCTCGTATACTCTCGTGGATAACGTGATGACAGTGAGAATCAGCAGTGGTTCGAATCGCCTCGGTAACTTACGGGGTATGTGAGCCGGCCGCTCAGAAAGCAATGGCAAACTACTGAGCGTAATCTTGCCAAGAAATCAACATACAGCTGAAAGATGCTGGTGTTGACAGCGATGTCCTGTAAATGATATACCAAAAAAAAAAAAAAAAAGTGGCATAATCGGAACAAGAACACAGAACTGATCCACGACTGGTATGACATGGCGAACTATGCCCGACCACACTAATCGGTATCGGCATGGCCTTTGATTATTGTGATATTTGGTCCTTAGTTTTTGTTTTTTCCTGCTAAAGAAAGTGCTAATGCACCGAAACATTTAGTGTGTACTTACTTGTTTATACAGCATGATCAGTAACATACCTATTGTTGCACATCCTATTAAATACTTCCTTTATTTTTCTTTTCAGGGTAGTACATCTATAGAGCCTGCGCCAATCTTAAAACAGTTGCAGTTCGTATTTCAAACGAACGATTGAACGCATTTTATGCGCGTTTGTGCTTTTCGCGGAACAATACACACCAACAAGGGTCAATTTAAGTTAAATTACATTCTTCAAAGACGTATAATGTTCGACATGAAGAAATAGTCCAGTGTTGATAGTTAAGTTCGAGCGCTACAAAAACCTCTTAATCTGCTGGAATTAAGGCGGGTAAAGACGTTTCAACGAAACAAATTGCACTAGGAAACTTTAAAAACAATATCTTAGTGTGCAAGTTACGTATAGTAAAACTTCAACAGCAGTTGGTCATAGAGCCGCCGCTGTGGCAAAAAACCTACATTAGGGTAAACAGAACCCGTTACAATTGGTGGAACCTGTCTAGAGGAAGTAAGCCTTAAACAAATGCATGTGGAAAACGGACACACTGACTTTTGAGTTACGCAAGGAAGTGTTACTTGCTCTCCTTGAAAAATTACATAAAGAGAGGACAAGAAAGAAGAGACGAAACAATAACTTGCTTGCAAAATATAAACTGAGGCATGCAGTGTGTATTTCTGTAATCAGTTAATAGGATTCATATTTGTGTTAAAATAACACCGTGTTTTCGCAAAGAGGTTCTTGTAGCGCTAGAAACACGCAAGTAAGGCTGTGTGGTTTTCATTTCTCATCATGTGGCATACTCAAGATCAGTGCGTGAAAGATAATGTCGTAATCAGGCCAGACGTGGACACATCAGTTTTAACAGTACAGCAGCTGGGACTGACACGATTAAATGGCCCGTGTTACATAGATTACTGCAACGAGAATGGGCGGCTGAAGACATTTTCAAATGGCTCCAAAATAACAAAGCGGGAAGCTGAGGTGTTGGCTGCTAAAGGATGTTTTGAAGACGGTATTTCTAAATGTAGTTGTCGTTTTATTCCTTTTTCTACTTATATATTTATGAATGATGTGATATTAACAGTTTCCCTCGCCAACAGGCGAACCCACTCCGACTTCAGAGGTACTTGTATTTTACGTCCCCAAGTCAAGGACGACAGGTCAACATTTTAGTCAAGCTGTCCGGTGTAGGGGTTAAACCCCCAACCTCAGCATCAGCACAACGGGTGTTTAAGAACACGCGTTTTTACCCATTCGACCATGCTGACTTGCGAGCCGATAATATATGGTGTATTTGTAATGAATGTGCAGTGTTTGAAAACATTGCTGATCCAAGTTGTGTATTCACCCTCTGTAAAGTTCATGCAATATAATAGGTAAATACAAAACTTGGACCGGCAGTATTTTTAAACACTGCACAGTCATTAAAAATACACCCTGTATGACTGGCTGTTTATGTTTTATCAGATGGCCAGAATTCGAACGAGTTTGAGTATTGCTATTTGCTACGGTTTATGTTTTCTTCTTTGCACGACTGTTGCCAAGCTGGCATGTCTCCTAGAGTGTGCTTTCGCACGGCAGCACCACTCTTCTCTTCCACCTTCCTCACCCTCACTCTTCATCTCAGTCGAAACTATGATGAGCAAAATAACAAGGAGGTTGTGAGTCTCCGTGGCGAAGTGGTCAAGCCGTCTGCCTCGCGCTCCGTAGGTTGTGGCTTCGATTCAAGGCTACGTCTTTCGGTTCACAAGTGTAGTTTTCTCGGAGACTTCTGGGGGTCGTCGCTGGAGCTACGGAGTTCGTGCTTTGTGGGACGCTTTCGGCAGGCCGTTTAGCGGAAAGAGATCAAGCCATATGGGATAAACCCCGGTGCAATGAAGTCCACTCTCAACTTTTAGACCATTTTAAGGACGTGCCATTAATGTTGTGATCTTCTGTATACTCCTACTGTGAACAATTTTAATAACACAGAAAGTGTAGGACAGTTTACTAACAATACAATTAAGTAAAACTAACGACGTGGCGACGATAAGGCTTCATCGGCAAACAACAACAAGAAAACATACAAATTACAGAGAAGACACCACAGTAAATACATTAAGGCACAATATGCAGAATGAAGTAATAAATACATGGTACTTATCTCAGAATCTCCAAATATAAAACAGCCTGTTTCATATTTCAAGTTATATACAACATGTTAATATAACCAAGCCTTTTTAAAGACGCTTAGAAAAGGTTAAAATTTGCTTTATTTTCAGCCGGAAATCCTGGCAGGATTATATGCTTTTGGTGTAAACGGAATGCTCATGTAGAGAGTGAAAGCATGTCAGAAATGGACAGAAAGCACGAGGAGAGCGGGTGCGCTTTCTTTTCGCTGTATTTGTCCGTGAGTATTTAATTATAGCCAGATAACTCAGTCTGAAAATAATAAAGACACCATCTCTCCCACATTTTTTTTTTTTTTTTGCGTTGGCTCCCTTTGATTTGAGGCATAATCTACACACACTACTTCTAGTAGCGCCGGATTTATTTTTGCGTGTTGGCCAGCTTTCCCTATTACCAGTGACCCTCGCCATCAGGGTAACCCACTCCGACTTCAGAGGTACTTGTAATTTGCGTCCCCAAGTCAAGAACGAGTAGTCAACATTTTAGTCCAACTGACCGGTGTAGGGGTTGACCCCGTTACCTCGGTATCAGCAGACCGGAAGTTTAAGAGCCAGCAGTCTTATCCATTTGGCCACGCTGATCTCCTCTCGCAGATATAAGATAGAAGGTTGAACAGGAAATGGGTTTTTGATTTTTGCTTAGTGGCGCTGTGGCGAAAAAGCTACAAACGCAGTTCGTAATAACAAAAACCGGATTCGAAACACAGCTCCGAGAGATTTGGCAGCAGACCGCCTTGCATTAATTTTCATACAGTGGTATGAGTGCCGGTTGTTCAGAAAGCAATGGCAAACTACTGAACGTATACTTGCCGACAAACCACAAACTAACTTTATAAACTAGTGACATAAGCGTATGTCGCGGAGGGATAGCGCGCGCGATTCGCAATCCCGAATACCGTGTTCAAAATCAGCTGCAGGTGATTTGGAAACAGACGGCCTTGTGTTGATTTGTAACAGCGGTATTGCTGATTTTGTAGCGTCGGTCGTCCAGACGGCAATGACAAACTACTGAATATAAACTTTCCCAGTAAATGACAAACAGCGGGGGGGGGGGGGGGGGGGTCGATTACGACGTAACGTAGAAGACATGCAGCTAACTCTTGTGTTTAAATATTGACTATAAGACTAGCTCACTTACACCTTTAAAAAAAAAAACAATCAGCCAACATCCAAGCAATTATGACTGGCTTACAAAGGGCTTGGAATGTCTGGTTGTGGGAATATACTCCACTAGATATTTTGGATCGCTCGTTTTGAACTGAAGCGTACTCCACACAAGGGCTACTACTAGTGAGTGCACTGGACTGACTTTGCGTGAGGGTTACCTTTCCCTATTACCAGTGTCTAACCATCAGGCTAACCCACTCAGACTTCAGAGGTACTTGTAATGTGCGTCTCCAAGTCAAGAACTTCTGACGTTCCGAAGCCTCTGCGGCGGTGTTTTGATCACTGAGGTGCTAAGTTGTTGCGACGCTCTCCTCTCGAAAGAGATACAAAGAAGAAGAATGTGGCAAGAGAGCTGAAAGAGGGGAAAGAAGAAAAGAAAGTGGAGCAGATTTCGCGGAATATGATGAAGATGATTGTATACCTTTGTAGAAATTCATTTGTATTTCCAAACAGTGTGTTGGCAATTCAGAAACAGACGGTCCACAGCAGACAGTAGGAACAAACACCAGTATGCGGCTAAGTATAAATATATTATCACCATCATCATCAACCTCCTACTTATATTCTTCCCTCTTGTCACTACCTTCATCATTTTTGCTTCTTCTTCTTCTTCTTCTTCTTCTTCTTCTTCTTCTTCTTCTTCTTCTTCTTCTTCTTCTTCTTCTTCTTCTATTCATCTTCTTCTTCCTCTTCCTCCTCCTCCCTATCTTCTTCTTCTTATTCCTCCTATTCTTCTTCTTTTTCTTGTTCTTGTTCTTCTTCTTGTTCCTCCCCCTATTCCTTCTTCTTCTTCTTCTTCTTCTTCTTCTTCTTCTTCTTCTTCTTCTTCTTCTTCTTCTTCTTCTTCTTCTTCTTCTTCTTCTTCTTCTTCTTCTAGATTGTAACGTTCTACAAAGTACGTGCAACTTTTATACATATATGTCTTAAAGTCTGAAAAGTCTAGAGGATCGACTTCAATGCCCCGGGTGTAATCCCATGTGGCTCGATCTCTTTCGGCAGGTCATCCTGCCGAAGCATCGCACAAAGCACGAACTCCGTAGCTCGGACGATGACCCCCAGGAGTCTCCGGGAAAAAATACACTCATGAACCGAAAGGCGTAGCCTGGAATCAAACCCACAACCTTCGGAAAACGAGGCAGACGGCTTGACCAATTCGCCACGGAGACTCTTTATTTCCATATCTATAAATATCTGAATTAACTGATTCAGTGCCAAACAAAGAGTAGGTTTGTACCAAACATGGTACACAATCACGTCAACATGTATTATTATTTAAATTTTCATTCACTGAGTATTAAAATTGTGGAAGATACTACGAAATAAAATTAATAACACGATGACCCTAGCATGGCGATATATCGTCTTTCTATCCAAATGAGAGGTCACATTTCACGATATATTATCCTTTGGCAATTGATCAGTTAAGGCATATTGTCTGACATTATTATTTATAATTTTAGTTATTTTTTCCTCCACAGATTGCAAATTTCTTCTTTGTGACTGCAAACATACTTGGTTTTCCGACTTCGATCGTTTTCCCGAGTGCTTCATGTCCCAATCTTCTGCTCCAGGAACTCTCTGTTGCCCACTGTGCCAGAAAATTATTACAATGGTTCACCTTCGCCGGCACACAATCTAGACCAGTGTTTCCCAACGTGGGGCCCACACCCCACAGGGGGGCAATTTGACTGTTAAGGGGGGCAATTCGAAAATGGAAGAAATCGGCTGAATATAACAAAACGGGGAGACTTGAGACTGAAGTTAACTAAATTGGAACCTGACATAAGATCTCTTTTCAGCAAGCATCAAGCGCAAGGATCTCACTAAATTTAAATAATAAATAATTACTAATAATTAAAATAATATAGAAAAATCTTTCATTAAAATTATTTTGTACTTGAATTTCAGTTCTCCATTATATGTTTTGAAAATTTACTTACTGTGTTTGCTCAATAATTACCTAGTGATTTCTTCCTAAAACCTATCATTCAAGTTTCTTTAGTGAACATTTCAATTTTTGAATATTAAAAATAATGTATATGTTGAGGGGGGGGGGGGCGTGGGGCGGGGGAGGGGGGCAATATGAATTTTAGAAAGGCTTAAGTGGGGCATGGCACAAAAAAGGTTGGGAAACACTGATCTAGACCGAACTGGATTGTACATAAAGGCTTGTGTAAAACATGAATCTGTTCTTTTAAACATAGAAGCCACAAACAGTTTGTTGCACAATTTATTGCCTGATATATTTCGCTGCATGTCGTCAGGTGCATATTGCTGAGTTGTCTATCAGAGCTATATTTATATTTATTGTCGAATACAAAACCTGTCGTGATGCACAGAAATATGCCAGGCAATAACTGTGCAGCATTGTGTTTGTGGCTTTTATGTTTAAATTCACTAATCGGATGGATTGATTTGAATGTTTCTTTTCATTTGCATGACATTGTTATTTTTATAATTATGTTATAAGTTAAAGCAAATTGTTGACTGCCTGTGGTTTAGTGCTTTGCTTGGAAGTCAGCATGGCCGAATGGATAAGAACGCGTGTTGTTAAACATCCATTGTGCTGATTCCGAGGTAAGGGGTTCAACCCCTACACCGGACAGTTGGAATGAAATCAAGTACCTTCGGAAGTCAAAGCGGGTTCACCTGATGGCGAGGGACACTGTTAATAGGGAAAGCTAATCCACACGCAAAATTCAGTCCAGCACTACTAGAGGTGGTGTGTATGAACTACGTTTGAGTTCAAAGCGAGCGAGCGCAAAACAAAACAAAAAAAAACAAAACCAAACCAAAAAAATGCTTTGCTTTAAGATGTAGCTGGCTTATGTCTTGTCTTATTGTGTACAGATTTGTAAGCATTATTTTGTAAAGATTTGTAACGATTATCTTGTAAATATGACATTGTAAATATTTCTGTACATAGAATGTGTAAAGGGTTCACTAAAACAAAAGGAGCCGCGGTGGCGTAGCCGCTAGAAGCACGCCTGTCGGCCCTGAGGTCACGGGATGGAATCAACATGGGGTCGGATTTTAAAAATTGTCCTGCGTTCGAGCCACTCTAAAACGGGCAGCAGTAAATGTTTTGGGAAGAACAAGCGGCCGGCGCGAGAGCAACCACATCAGTCACTGAGTGGTAGATGTGCTGTAGAAATATGGGTATAGCATCATATGGCCAGTGCGCCTAGAGGCGTGCAAGAGGGTGTTTTACTGTACGTTTGTTACATGAACAAAATGATGTAAAGAGTTCAATGAACAAGAAGATGTAAACAATTTAATGAACAAGAAGATGTAAACAATTCAATGAACAAGAAGATGTAAACAATTCAATGAACAAGAAGATGTAAACAATTCAATGAACAAGAAGATGTAAACAGTTCAATGAACAAGAATATGTAAACAGTTCAATGAACAAGAATATGTAAACAGTTTAATGAACAAGAAGATGTAAACAGTTCAATGAACAAGAAGGTGTAAACAATTCAATGAACAAGAATATGTAAAGAGTTCAGTCAACAAGAAGATGTACAGAGTTAACTAAACAAGAAGATGTAAAGAGTTAACTAAACAAGAAGACGTAAAGAGTTAACTAAACTAGAAGATTTAAACGATGTCTGGAATTTACGGGGCAACAGGAATAGAGCAAAACCTAAACACAAATGGAGAAAAGAAGCAGAAACTGAAATGAATATCATGTGGAGGACATGGGCGGGGCTGCATGGGGTAGCTTAGGATAGGAGGGACTGGATTGTGTTAGTTGAGTCCCTGTGCCCCAATGAAGGATAAAGGGTTGAAGAAGAAGAATAGCGGTACTACATGGAAAAACGTCCCTGTTACTTTGGGCCGTTGATCCCGGTCACTGTGTTAAGACAAGCAGACTGACCATAGTGCATCGCGGTCAATGACAACAGCTTATGCAATGATTAAAGCGCTATTATTCACTTCTGAAGATATAACTGAGGATCGGAACAGGACAACAGCAACAACCAATTCTGTGTTCAGTTCACGGTCTTCTGAACACCGACTTCTGAAACTGCCTTTTGAAGACTGACTTCTGAACGCTGGATTCACGAACAAAGGATTCGCCTTCCCAAAGGCCTTTAAATCGTGTCAGGTGGCTAAACATGGCTGCCCACGATTACCGGCATGACGTTTGATGGTGATTAGCATAATTATATATATATATATATTCATTATATTCTTTATGGGTGTCAATTATGGACAATAGATAATGTAACAGTGGGTAAGTTGGAGGAAGAAAGTTGAGAATATCACGAAAAAGGAAGAAAACAAACGGGTGTGTATTGACAGGGGGCAGGTGTCAATAGCTAAGCCTAAATGAAATGGCAAAGGAAATGTAAGGGACATATTAAAAGAGATGGAATCGGGAACCTAACCTTATTTGAGTAATATACTGTGCAAGAGAGATAAGGGGAGGCAAACATGTTGAAAGCTTAAACAGGCAGCAAATAAAGTATGCAACGCCAACTTCCTTAAAATGTCAAATTACAGAGAGAAAAATACTCTGCAGTGAGATTTATATTATATATATGAGGAAAGATATATGTTGAAAAAGCCGTTAAACGGGCTGGAAACTGCCAGAAAAGGAAGGGTGGAAAGAGAAAGAAGACCATCTTGAAGTACACGTTGGACTGCGCCCACCCGGTGAAGGATGGTATTATCGATGCTGGCAACTTAGAGAAATATCTGAAAGATGGTATTAAGGTTGACGCCAAGACCGGTAACTTTGAAAACAATGTCTCCTTTGGAGCTGGAAATTAATGCAACTTGACCAGGGAAGTTCCCTTTTCAAAGATGTATCTGATGTACTTGAGAAAGAACAACTTGAAGTACATGAGAAAGAACAACTTGAAGTACTTGAGAAAGAACAACTTGAAGTACTTGAGAAAGAACAACTTGAAGTACTTGAGAAAGAACAACTTGAAGTACTTGAGAAAGAACAACTTGAAGTACTTGAGAAAGAACAACTTGAAGTACTTGAGAAAGAACAACTTGAAGTACTTGAGAAAGAACAAATTGAAGTACTTGAGAAAGAACAACTTGAAGTACTTGAGAAAGAACAACTTGAAGTACTTGAGAAAGAACAACTTGAAGTACTTGAGAAAGAACAACTTGAAGTACTTGAGAAAGAACAACTTGAAGTACTTGAGAAAGAAGCACTTGAAAAAGAACAACTTTGGTGACTAGCTGAGAGTTGTGGCATCCTCCAAGGAGGTATTTGAGCTTCGCTGCTTCCAGATTACACAAGATGAGGAAGAGGCGGAAGATTACATGCTTGTCAATAAATTGAGCCTATAAATACAGCCATTTGGATATAGTTTTAAAAAATGAAGGCTTAAACAGCTCAGCAACAAATAATAATTTAAGCAACGCCAACTTCCTTTAAATTTCAAATGACAAAGAGAAAAATGCTGTGCAAGAAAAATAGAGGACGACAGAAAGATGTATGTGAAAAGCTTCATCAGTTAAACAGCTGGGCAACAAATAATAATATAATCAGCCCAAACTTCCTTTAAATGTCAAGTGACAGAGAGGAAATTACTGTGCGAGAGAAATAGAGGAAGACAGAAATATGTATGCGAAAAGCCTAAACAGCTAAACAGCTGGGCAACAAATAATAATATAAACAACGCCAACTTCCTTTAAATGTCAAATGACAGAGAGGATCGGAGAATCATGACCGGCAGTGCCTGCTCCAGACCATACATATGAAAAATAAGGATACTGAACAATTATGAGTTGATTTTACCGGTGGCTAAATTAAGCCACATCTAATAAAAAATATCTGGTTGAAACCTAACCAGACTCAAAGAAGGGAAATATGCAGACATCTGCTGATCCTATCAAGAACGAAATGTATTCAAGTCACGGGAAATGCACTGCTGTCTTCCTTTACATTCATGTGTTGTGGTAAGATCCAAATTGCAAGGGAAGGATATTTCATGACACATGAATGGCAAGGGAAGCAAATCAAGTGCGCCAGATTCATCATGCAACGATGGACCAAAAACCTTCATTCAAGAAGTTGACTACAACAAGTACGTCACAAGAATCCTTTTGTGTATATAAACATATAATTAATTCATGTAAATATTTAATTGATTTTCTGTTGATATATATATATATATATATATATATATATATATATATATATATATATATATATATATATATATATATATATTCAGTTTTGAATGAGAAGTGAAAAAATATAGCTATTTAAACACAGAAGCCGCAAACAATATATGTATATATTTAAATATTGAGCACAACCCACTACTGGCAACGTTGATCGTATTCTGGGTAACGTTGTAATATTACAAAGTTACCCAGAATACGATCAGCGTTGCCAGTAGTGGGTTGTGCTCAATATTTAAATTTCAAATCCCGAAACAACCAAATAATCAATATATATATATATATATATATATATATATATATATATATATATATATATATATATATATATATATATATATATATATTTGCACGATTCCTTGCCTGGCTATTTCGCTGCATCTCGTCAGGTGCATTCTGCAGAGTTATGAAGTGAATAAATGAATTACACTTTGCCTGAAATACTTAAAACACTGTGCTGATATTAACTCTAAAAAAAAACAAAAAAACAATTTTGTATGTCTTTTGCAGAACATTGAGATAAGCCCGGTGTTAATTCTTTAGGCAATTGAATAGTTTGCCATTGCTTTCTGAAGTCACCTTGTTAACTCTATGACTACTAATAAGCACATGCTGCGCTATGGCCGAGTTCGGCATTTTATGACATGTCGACTGCATAGTGATTCGTGAATTCTGATTATCTCTCGTTCCCACCCACACCGGTATATGTTTGGTTGTTGTTATAACGTATAATTCATTTATTCACTTTATATCATATATAACTCTGCAGTATGCAACTGAGGAGATGCAACGAAATATGCCAGGCAAGTAATCGTGCAATATTGTGTTTGCGGCTTCTGTGTTTAAATTAATTGAATTATAACTATCTTTCCCTTGCAAACTTAAAACATGGTAAGTTGTGTGTAAAAGACTGGCAATTTTCATGTTTAGAGAATGCGAGGAAAAGATATTACAGCTGTACTGCTTCTCTTAGGGGTTGCATTATTATTATTATGTTAGTATCATTATCATTACCTTTGTTAGAGAATGGATTTTCCTTCATATAGTTGTGTTTGTTTTTAGCTTTCTGCGCCCTGTCATGTCAGATCATTGCATGAGATACCGTATGACAATTTTATAATATACGTACAAGAAATTCTTTGTGGGAGGTGGTCGTGTGAGTGACTTAGAGGCATGCGAATCACTTAAACATGAGAGGTTCTGGGTTCCAGTCTGAGTGAAAACGTTGTTTTCATGACATTTTTAACCCCTTAATTTCTCGATAATGGATGGGATGTTTGGACCTCTCAGCCAGACAAAGGCCACACAAAAAAAAATGTTAAGATTGGAGGTCCTTTGTGTGAATAAAACTTTCAGCCAGTAGGAAATCGTGTGACAGCTGCTGGGGTAACATGTCCAATTAGAAAAAAGCAACTGCAACAGAAATTGAGTTGTTGATTCAACCAATCACACAAACACACGCTAAGAACTACAATGGCGATATGGTATTTGTGCGCGGAGCTGAAAACCGGCTTGTGTGCTCTGAGAAAGGACATATGAACACAGTTTATGTGATGGTGCCATGAGAATGGTCCTTGGAGTCACTGAATCTGTCAATAAGGAGAACACAATGCTTCTGTATAAGTAGCAGGCGTGGTGTGTAACGGTTCTGAATTTGAGCTGACAAAGGCATGAGAGCGGTCACATGAGGCTTCGATGCCTGCACTCGTCGTTCGCGAGGGGAAGGAAAGACTGGCCACTTATTCCTCCATGCATTCCGGCCTCAAAATTGTGCTAGTTCTAACACTTCATTAAGTAGAAAGATTAACGACAGTTATGTTCTTTATTCTTCGTGTTTGTTTGTTTGTTTGTTTGTTTGTTATTGCGCTTATTTTTGTATAGATTTTGTGTGTGTGTGCGCTCGCTCGCTTTGAATTCAAGCATAGTTCATACACACTACATCCAGTAGTGCTGGACTGAATTTTGCGTGTGGATTAGCTTTCCCTATTAACAGTGTCCCTCGCCTGCAGGCGAACAAACTCCTACTTAAGAGGCACTTGCAATATACGTCCTCAAGTAAAGGACGAAAGGTCAACAAAATAGTCCAACTGTCCGGTGTAGTGGGTTGAACCCCTTACCCCGGTATCAGCACAACGGATGTTTAAAAATACGTGTTATTATCCATTCGGCCATGCTGACTTACTTGCGTTTATTTGATATGATTGTAATCTTCATTGTAAGTAAATTACTACCATCACTGTTTGATGTCGTCACTATCATAACTCACATTGTCCATTTGTCTCGCGGAATGTATGTAATCAATTGTTAGGTTGCTTTATTTCGTAGTTTTCTATTTCAGATGTGTTCATTATTTTTTATTCATGATTTCTAAAGTGTAAATAGTGTTTTGATGCCGCTGCCTTGATAGTAAATTTATGTATGAAATTGTAAATTTGTCCATTATTAAATCATGACATGATTTTATTTTTTGTAGTCATGGGTATAAAAAAAAAGTTATGCTTCTATTAATTATTATTATTAACTATTGTATATTATTTATTAATTGTATTAGTTATTAATTCAATAATAGTTTTGAATTCAGAATATACATACCAACAGTGGTAAAGTCGTGGAAATAAATAGTACCATCTCAGTGACATACAATATTGGTAGTGTATGTGTAAAGCTACACAATACGGTATCATGGTTACTAATATGTTTATTTATCAGTTTTACGTTCAGTAGTTTGCCATTGATTTCTTAACGGCTGATGCTCATAATATTGTGAAAATCAACACAAAAGTGATCTGTTCCCAAACTGCTGACTCCGGGCCCGGTATGTCGGGATCGTTCACAACCCCTAAGCCACAGACGCTGACTAGATACATCGCATGTTTACAACATTATCAAATATCATATTGTTACAACAGGTTCACATATCATGTTTATATTTTTAAAAATATTCAAAAATCACATTTCTACAAGAAATGAAGCATAAAGCATGACGAAAAATCACATTTTTACAAAAATGCTCAAAAACCACATTTTATTTTTTTTAAACGTGCTCAAAAATCACATATTTATAAACAAGCTCAGAAATCACATTCTGATAAACGTGCTCAAACCCCCCCCCCCCCCCCCCAAAAAAAAAATAAAATTGATAAACATACTCAAAAACCACATTTTTACAAAAATATGCTCAAAGATCACATTATTTATAAACATACTCAAAACCCATATATTTATATTGACAAAAGTGCTCAAAAATTACATTTCTACACACAAGACATGTTCAACAATCACATTGTTAAAAACTTGCTCAAAAATCAAATTTTGATAAACATGCTCAAAAATCACATCTTTTTAAACAAAAATATCCCCAACAAGCACATTTTTACCAAAACACATGCTTTAAAATCACATTTGTGCTCTTTTAGTTTTAGACTTTGGGGATTGTCTCGTGGATGCAGTTTTTGTCTCCTTTTTTTTTTTGGGGGGGGGGGGGGGGGGGGGTTCAAATTCGTTGAATAAATATAGAAATATGTGGAACATATACTTTAGTCAGTCAGCCAGCCAGTTAGTTAGTTAGTTAGTTAGTTAACACATTATCCTCATTGCAAATCGAACTATTAGCCCATAGATGCTCAGATTCTCTCCGTAGTATCTCCCTCAACGTATAGCGATTGACGTCACCAGTTCGTGCTGGTTGTCCATTCTAATTTAGCTTCCGGCACGGCGCTCTAGTCAAGTTTATCCCCGTTTGTTATTGTTTGGTCAAAATTGCAGTATCACACCCATCCCTTGAGAGTTGAGTCAAGAACCGACAACACAGCGCTCGGAGCATTCCCATACGTGCTCCATCCTTAACTTCAACAGCCAGCGAAGAGTCCCAATAAAAATGGTACCACTTGTAATCTGATTATTTGTCCCTCTGGCCTTTCCTCGGAATATTAATTATCAGCCAGATCCCTCTGGTCACTTCTGTCGGTCCATTCTCTTCATGCTATGTTGATTTATCTATTGATCAGCGCTGTTCACATGATCCTAAAGGCTCTGACGACATCTGCCTGATCAAGCACAACCACACCGCCCAAGTGTGCAGACGCAGCCAATGTGTACGCCTGCTCGTTTCCCAACAAACCAGCATGTCCTGTGGGGAAAATTCAAGAGATTAATTATGTAATTGAAGCATGCCGTTCTGCACGAAGCATGCCATTCTTCGCCTTTCTCAGCATGCTCTATGAGTCCTTTACAATCACGAAACGTGAGTTTTGTTTGTCCTCCAGCCAGGCGAACGCCGATGTGACCGCCGCAGTCTTCCTTGAGAAAGTATGCTTTAAATCATACGTGGCCCGGTGAGCCCTGTGCTCACTCCACAAAGTACTCATGTTCGCTTTGTGTGTGTGTGTGTGTGTGTGTGTGTGTGTGTGTGTGTGTGTGTGTGGATTTCCAGATCTCTCCCTCGTTCGTGGATAAGTGCAGCAGAGATTGCTCTTGTGGTTTGCAAGATACTTCTGACCATGCCCACACTCCTGGGCCGTTCGATCGTCTGAAATAAGAATCCAATACATCTCCAAAACACCTTAGCTAGAGTCTGGTAGCATAGAAGTTAACACGCTTGTCTGCCGGCCCGGTCGTCGTGAGTTCTAATTCGCATCGTGGCGGATTTTTATTCACCTGGAAACTCAGATCGACACCCCCCCCCCCCCTTTCCCCTCGACAAAGGGTACCAGAAATTGTCTTTGGAAGTGAACCCAACATAGTTCTTTAAGTGATTTTGACCACTTCATCCTTGGAGCGCCCACTGGTCTATAAAAATATAAGACTAGCATCATATGCCAAAAACGCTGTAAAGTGTGTAAAATAGTCCTTTAAGTAAAGTGTGTAAAATAATCCTTTAAGTAAAGTGAGTAAAATAATCCTTTAAGTAAAGTGCGTAAAATAGTCCTTTAAGTAAAGTGCGTAAAATAGTCCTTTAAGTAAAGTGTGTAAAATAATCCTTTAAGTAAACTGTGTAAAATAATCCTTTAAGTAAATTGTGTAAAATTATCCTTTACGTATATTGTGTAAAATATTCCTTTAAGTAAAGTGGGTAAAACAGTCCTTTAAGTAAAGTGTGTAAAACAGTCCTTTAAGTAAAGTGTCTAAAATAGTCCTTTAAATAAAGTGTCTAAAATAGTCCTTTAAGTAACGTATCTAAAATAGTCCTTTAAGTAAAGTGTGTAAAATAGTTCTGTGTATAAAATAGCCCTTTAAGTAAAGTGTGTAAAATAGTCCTTTTAAGTAAAGTGTCTAAAATAGTCCTTTAAGTAAAGTGTCTAAAATAGTCCTTTAATTAAAGTGTCTAAAATAGTCCTTTAAGTAAAGTGTCTAAAATACCCCTTTAAGTAAAGTGTCTAAAATAGTCCTTTAAGTAAAGTGTCTAAAATAGTCCTTTGAGTAAAATGTCTAAAATAGTCCTTTAAGTAAAGTGTCTAAAATAGCCCTTTAAGTAAAGTGTGTAAAATAGTCCTTTAAGTAAAGTGTGTAGAAAAAAAAATGGCTTAGCAGTGGTTTAACGGAATTTTAAGTTTATTATTTATATTATTATTTGCGTTCTTCTTCTTCTTCTTTAGCATTCCGAGCCATTGAGGTTCTTTGCTGCAGATACAAGCCGTCTCCATTCGTCTCTCTGGTTGACCTTCTCTTGCCAGTCGTTGATTCCAAGTGCTTGTAGGTCTGTATGTATATTATCTCTCCGCCGTCTTCTTGGTCTACCTCGGGGTCTACGGTCATTTATTTCCTGAGAGTAAGCGAGTTTTGTTTCCCTATTATCTTCCATTCTTTCTATATGCCCCAGCCATTGTAGTCTATTAGCCTTCATGATACCAGTGATTAGCGGGGACTCAAACAGATCATAAATGTCTTTGTTGCTTCTTATTTTCCACTCTCCATATTATTTACATTGCTTGTCCGATATTGCTTGCGATGTTCTTGTCTATATCTATAAAAGGCGATGTGTGTATGTCCGTCCGTTCTTTATGCGTTCGCGAACGGTCCATCCGATTGAGATGAAATTTTCTACACGTCTTCTTTTCATTCCTGTGCAACTTGCTGTCATAGTTTTTTAGTGTAAAATCGGCTACTTACTTATTAAAATTTAATATTTCATTTTTCATTATAATTTCTATATAGCAAGGGGACTTAACTCTAGAAAAGTTATTTCAAGGGGCATAACTTTTAATAACAGT
The DNA here is from genome assembly GCA_963921405.1 of Cepaea hortensis. Lineage (NCBI taxonomy): Eukaryota > Metazoa > Mollusca > Gastropoda > Stylommatophora > Helicidae > Cepaea > Cepaea hortensis. The sequence goes on along the minus strand of OY992885.1, from coordinate 98,193,672 downwards.
TCTATATACTTTATAGTCATATTGTTGCATCGTTTTCAAAGATTTATAAACTCTTTGTCTATAGTTATTTACAGGCATATGAGTTATAATAAATAATGATATAATCTTTAAGGCATTTTCAAAGTTTTCATAAAAATAATGCATAATGCATAACATTGTAACTCATCTTTTTATGCTTAAAGAAGTTATCTACAGTCATGTAGGTGATTACAGTTTTCATTAAAAATAATGGATGGTGTGTGGAAGGACATTCTTTTAAGTTACTGTGTGAATTTAATGAGACGCTCCACGCCAGGAGCTGGGCGAAGCCACGCCGGGTCAGATAGATAGACAGACAGACAGACAGACAGACAGATAGCCGGGAACGGGAGCTTATATGACTATTTATATGAATTGAATGAGATGCTCCTCACCAGGGACTGGGTGAAGCCGGGCCGGCTCAGACAGACAGATAGACAGACAGATAGTCGGGAACGGGAGCTTATATGACTACGTATATGAATTAAATGAGATGCTCCCCACCAGGGACTGGGTGAAGCCGGGCCGGGTCAGACAGACAGATAGACGGACAGATAGTCGGGATCGGGAGCTTATATGACTGCTTATATGAATTAAATGAGATGCTCCCCACCAGGGACTGGGTGAAGCCGGGCCGGGACAGACAAACAGACAGATAGACAGACAAACAGATAGTCGGGAACGGGAGAGCTTATATGACTACGTATATGAATTAAATTAGATGCTCCCCACCAGGGACTGGGTGAAGCCGGGCCGGGTCAGACAGACAGATAGACAGACAGATAGTCGGGATCGGGAGCTTATATGACTGCTTATATGAATTAAATGAGATGCTCCCCACCAGGGACTGGGTGAAGCCGGGCCGGGTCAGCCAGACAGACAGACAAACAAGCAGACAGACAGACAGACTGATATATAGATAGATAGATCCCCTCCAGGGACTGGGCGAAGCCGGGCCGGGTCGGGTCAGCTAGTATTGTATATTTACAAGGCCTGTACTATGTGCCATGTGGCTATGCAGAGTGGTGGTGGTGGTGGGTTTCTACTAATACGCAGGACTAGTACTGTAAACCCTGCCTAGCTACATGGCGCTATGGTAAAAGGCTTTTGTTGGTGTTTATGGTAGTAATGTTGGTAATGATGATGACGGTATTGTAAATTTACAGGGTTTGTGATGTGTTACAGGGCTTTGTGATAATGATGGTAGCGTGGTGGTAATGTTATTGTGTGTTTACATGGCCACTGGTATATTAGATGATGATCTGTTGATGATAATGGTAAGAAAGTTTGTTGTGGATTGTAATGATATTTTATCTTTTCTTGGTCTGTGGTTTTGTGATGATGATATTAATCATGACAGTACTGGTATTGTTGTTGATGATAGTGATAAGATGATTGTGATAAGTTGATGGCTGTGAAAAGTTGGTGTTAATGATAGTGATAGGATGATTGTGATAATTGCAGTAATATTTATGTACACAATTTGTTGTTTTGTTCACAAATGAAATATATAAGGGACGTTCATTTGAAATCCATTCGTGCCGCACCGCGCGTAATTGCGTACGTTGAACATGATCATGTCATAGTCATGAGATAAGTACTGACCATTGAATAAAAGAGCACATGCTTATTGTCCTATGATGCACAGGTTCTGTTTCTGACCGTTGAGAAAATGGCCGGGTTGATCCAAAATCCGTCTAAAGAAGCTCAAAGAGCGGTGATTCAGTTTCTTACATTTGAAGAATGTCGACCAGTGGACATTCATCCAAGAATGCAGGCAGCGTACGGTAACAAATGTGTGCCGAAGACAACAGTGACAGACTGGGCATGAATGTTTCGGAAAGGACGACAGATCATCGACGGCCGATCAAGAGCATATTGTTGCAACAGAAAAACCCATCGCCAAAATTGATGCAGCAGTACAGATGAACCGTTGCCGAAGCATACGTTCGCTAGCGAAAGAATTTGATATGTCAATTGGGACAATTCAAAAGGTCGTTCGTAAGAAACTGCAATATCGGAAGGTGGGTTCACAGTGGGTATCACGAATGTTGACCGACCACCAAAAACAGGAACTCATGGGATGGTGTTTGAACCACTTGCTGCGTTACAGAGTGGAGGGTGATGCATTTCTCTTCCGCATAGTGGCAGGCGATGAATCATGGTGTCACCACTTTGAGCAGAGCAGCAAAAGAGAGAGTATGCAATGGAAGCACGCTGGATCACCAAAACCCAAAAAAATTCAAGTTACATGTTTCCGCTGGTAAGGTTATGCTGAGCGCATTTTTTTTTTACCATGAAGGGCTATTCTTGGCCGACTTTAAAGAACCTGGTGTCAACATCAACTCAACCCACTACTTGCAAACACTAGACAAGCTGCAAAAAAGCCATCAAGAATAAACGACCCGGCATGCTTTCTCGTTGTGTGATTTTGTTGCACGATAATGCTCGTCCGCATGTCGCAAAGATTGTGCAGGAAGCATTAGCAAGGAAGAAGTGGGAAATTCTGCAACATCCAGCCTATAGTCCTGATTTGTCACCATGTGAATTTCATTTGTTAGGACCTCTAAATAAAGCTCTCAAGGAGCAACGATTTCACACAGACGTAATGAACGCGGTAAACACTTGGTTCAGTGAGCAACCACAATCCTTTTTTTGCGGACGGCATTCGCCGCCAACCCAAGCAATGTGATGCTTGTCTGAATGCCTACGGCGACTTCTTCTGACCAACCCATGGTGTATATTTCATTCAAAATGAATGCTTTGTTTAATTCTACCACACCTGTTATTGTTTCTTTCATGCTTTTGTAATAAAGCCATTGGAACGGGTGTCAAGTGAACGTCCCTAATATCTATGTACACTGTAAGATAACTAGTTCAGCATGACTTTGCTTTGAACCCAAGCGTAGTCCATACATGTGCTACTACTATTAATAGTTGCTACTACTGGTGAGTGCATAGGACTGATTTTGCGTATGAATTATCGTTCCGTATCACCAGTGTCCCTCGCCTTCAGGCTAACCCACTCCAACTTCTGAGGTATGTGTAATTTACGTCCTCTAATCAGGAACGAGAAGTCAACATTTTAGTCCAACTGACCGATGTACGGGTTGAACCCGCTACCTCGCCATCAGCACACCGGAAGTTTAAGATCGAGCGCTCTAATCCATTAGGCCATACTGGCAGAATGCTTCCTATTCTTATTCATTCACTTTGATTCAAAGTACACTCTAAAATACCTGTCGTACTTGACTTTGGGACGTAAATTACAAGTACCTCTGAAGTCGGAGTGGGTTCACCTGATGGCGAGGGACACTGTTAATAGGGAAAGCTAATCCACATGCAAAATTCAGTCCAGCAATACTGGAAGTGAAGTGTATGGTCTACGCTTGAGTTCAAAGCGAACGAGCGCAAACAAAAAATAAAAAAGCTCCTAACATTCGATCATTCTTTATGTTTGCCAAAATTCTTTCATTCGTTACGTATGCCCAATTGTACTAACACATTGTATTTACATTATGTACATTCCACCTTTTTGAGAAACATTTGGAATGAAATACAATTTTTATATATTTTTAAACGTTTGAGAAAATGTTATACTAGTACTAGCACCAATAATAAACAAAAGACACAAACAATAGATTGCTCAGTTTATTGCCGGACAAAGTTAATGACTGTAGGAATGTGTGTTGTATATTCCAGCTTGAAAGATTTATCATGTTGCTTTACTTTATGTTGTGTAGCTGCAGCAGTGGGAATCTAATGAGATGCATCGATATATGCCATTTAATAAATGAATAAATAGCCAAAAAAAAATGAGAAGTAGACGGTAAGTTTTACTTGAGCACGATCACAAATAACAAAATGGATCTTACAGCCAAAGTCATCGTCAACACACAAACAACAAACACACACCGATTCAACTACATGAAAAACATTACATAAATATGTGTTGTTTGTCCATCAAGAATGATGATGACCATTCATTTCATCCAGTGGGGTTGAAAGTATGGAGCCGTGGGTTCTAAGATGGCTGATAAGTCCTATTTTGGCTCGAAATGTTCTTTGACAATGTGGGCAAAGAATGCTTGACGTTTCTGGAGGAGGATTTCCTGCAGTGGTTTTTCTGTCCTGCCTTTTCTTTACAGCTCTTGCAGTCCTGGTTGTATTGTGTGTGTGTGTGTGTGTGTGTGTGTGTGTGTGTGTGTGTGTGTGTTGCTTAAGGCGATCTCGGATGTGGCGAATTTCTTTTGTGAAGAATTTCTTTTGTGTATTGTACGTTGTAAATGCATTACTATATGCTTGAACTCTAATGAGAGGAATTTCTGATAAGAAGAATTATTTCTTGAGTCCCAGGTGAGTTCGCTTTATCAAGTCTGCACTGTATATATTTATTTGTGTTTGTGCGTATGTGCGTGTATGTATGTATATATATATATATATATAGTAGACACCTTGCAGTCTTGACAGACCAAAGTATGTGAGTGGAATGTGGCCAATATTCCATCACAATGTCTGGGCAGAGCTTCAGAGAATCATGTGGCGCCCAAACGACATGACCTCTCCCTCGACCTAGTCTTGTGCATTCCAGAGGAATGGGTAACCAATACGTCTGGCACAAGGTAGACTGCAGACGCTGGCGGCTCAGCGTCAATCCTCCGAGACCTCACCACCACGAGCCGGTGGCCAGTTATGGCCAGACCCTGACACCCAAGGGACCCGGCTTAGAGGCGTTCAGCCATGTCCCACAGGTGAGGGCCTTGTACGAGCCCGGACCATGAGGGCGCGCACATCTGTCGATCACAAGTGTCCGGACCTGTGTAAAGCGTGCACTATCGTCAGACTCCCCACCTGACTTATAGCGGTCCCCGCGACCAGCGGGAATAGGCCCGCCATAGCTACCGCAGGAGATATTGCCTGTCTATTTGCAAGCAAATCTCCCACACTTCCACTGTGCGGATCTCGCGACCAGCGAGAATAGGCCCGCCGGAGATTATGCTCGTCTGCTGCGAACAAATCTCTACCGAGAGACTGAATAAAGAAACGATAAATATATATAAGCTACTGATCTGTTTCCTTATTGTGGTTTGGCCACGCATGTAATCGAATATCCGTGTGTATCATACTTCCATTTAATACATGGTCCAATTTGTGTCTTCATTATTCAAAATAAAGAAAGGTTTAGCTCCATATATGAATAGATTTGAATTTATTTGTTGAAACACGTAAAGTGTTAATTATGTTGCATATTATGTGTTGTATGTAGCTGAGTGTCTGCATGTCGTTAATTTATGTTCTGTATTCTGCTAATCCTACTAGTAACGGTTGTGTCATTTATAGTTGTGGATATTGTGTTGAGGAAGATTAGTTTGTATAGATCAGTTTTCTTGTTTGTGTGTGTTTTTCTATTAGTTGTTGTAATGTTGTAATTGTTGGATATGTGTAGTATATGTGCTCTTCATGTCTGATGTGCTCACAGTTGACATGCTACTGCTTGTGTTTGATCTGTGTCCTGATCTTTCTATTTTGGTGTCGTGTGTCATATTGAAAATTAGTTTTATATTATTCCTTTGTCTTTGGGTGTAATGTGTTTGTTGTGTAGGTTTTTGAACATGAGATGTAGTCGCCCTTGTATAATTTGTATAATCTTTTGATTATACGGTGTCATAGTGATGCTTGTTGATTCACTAAGTGTGTGTATATCTTGTTTGTTCTTTCTCTCTGTCTCTCTCTCATACATAGTAATATGCATTGTTTATGTTTACAAAATTCATGTGACAATGTTTTTTTCCTATGCACATTTGATGAAAGAAAGATGAGTGATTGGAAGGGCCGAATGTAAGACGGGCTTGAGTGCCCAATTTGTTACCCTTTGAAAATAAAGTCTGTTCGTTCGTTCTCTCTCTCTCTCTCTCTCTCTCTCTCTCTCTCTCTCTCTCTCTCTCTCTCTCTCTCTCTCTCTCTCTCTCTCTCTCTCTCTATCGCTCGCGCGCGCCACAAACGCCACACATGCCTGTGTTTTTTAAAATGTGCTTTGTTGGATGGAACGGTTTTGTGATGATTCTTGTATGATGCCTTCAGGGATACGTTTATAATTGTTTAAATATAACTTCGTGTGTATGAAAAGGGTGGAAGAGAAGCATAGACAAGAAGTGCGTGTGTACATGCACTATGCCATGGTTGTTATATTATAATAGGTGTATATGTATGTATTTGTTTTATTCGCACATGTGTCACTTAACACTGACAATCGGCAACGGTCTGTGACATACACAAATAAAAGAAACACATATTACACCTTGAAAATACACAATGTTATGTACGAAATAAACGTTTTAAAAAAATTGCCTTCGTGGCCGAAAGGATACGAGTGTTTTACGTTGAACTTAAACGTTGACTTCTCGTTCAGAAAGCAACGGCAAACTACTGCACGTAAAATTGTGTAGAAAATCAACCTGCTATTGATTGCAATAGCACTACAGTCCATTCTGCGCGTGTGAGTGTGTGTGGTATTCTACGCGGCGTGCTGTTTCATGTATTTGTGTGTCGATTTGCGTTTGTTTGTTCTGTGCTGACGAAGGCTTTGGCCGCATCGTTCAATTTGTTTCTTGTAATCGTGTTTCAGTAAAGCTCACAATCTACTTCTCGTTTTTTTTTTGGTGATTCATTCATAACAAAGGACATGCAGAATGTTTAATTCCTTGTATTGCGTGTATACGTGTTCAGTAAAATTATGGTGGTATTGTGTTGTCTGTCCTCCTGAGGTGATGTACATTTTCTTATACGTAGTATATTGCTAGTAAGTGCTGTTCTGGGTTGTTGTTTGTTGAAGTGTTGTACGTGACTGATTCTTAATGTTTGTACTTAATGTGTATGTCTTGCTGTGATAGCCAGTCTTGTTTCCTGTCTTGTATTTGTGCTGTATGCTGTGTGTTGTGTTGCTGAGGGTAAGATGCGTGTGTTTGTTTTGTCTATAATTGTCCTCTTTGGATTATCTAATACTGCAGCTAAGTATGTTATCTTGGTTATGGTGAATGTGGTTTCATTCGTGCGTCATTCTAATATCGCTGATCTCTTGCATGTGTGCCTGTGTAGCAGGTCTGTGATTTGATATTTATTTGTGACGACAATCACAGAGCCTCATAATGTTTGACAAATATAATTTGTGCTCTCTCTCTCTCTCTCTCTCTCTCTCTCTCTCTCTCTCTCTCTCTCTCTCTCTCTCTCTCTCTTTCTCTCTCTCTCTCACACACACACACACACATGCGCGGTTTAACCTTCTACATTGTGATTGTTTTAAGACGATTAATCATCCCATGACACTTAATCAGTTAACGTGTTGATTATGCTATTGGATCTTTGTTTACCTTATTCTGAAGCGTATTGTTTGCATGACAAATATAACCATAAGAAACAAAGCATTATAGAGTACCTAACTGGTGTTTTCTCGCATCTTGTTTATTTAACTTTTTCTGCACCAGGCACATGTTTCATTCACTTCACCCACTCAGTTTCATTATCACTTCAAGCCCTTTCGTCTTACATTATTCATGATTTAATCTGCAGTATTTTAGTCATTACTTTAACTCTTTACTAGTCCGGACAGTTTTATTGTAGTTTACTTCATTCTGAACCACATTGCTGTAATGTTAATGTTACAGTCACCTGTGACAGAAGCGCGTCAGTTATGCGTTAACTGGTTCCCACTCAGGTAGGTCTTTACGTGTTCCTCCAGGTCTTGTAACCCTTGCTCGCTTTCTACTAGCAGAAAGCGAGCAAAGGTTACAAGGCCTGGTGGAACACGTAAACAGGCATAGTGCAGAATGTGGCTTAGATATTAACATCCAAAAAACAAAAAAAAAATATAATAATTAGCAGTTGAAGGGAAAGGTCATCAATCAAAATCACAGTAATCGGGGAGATACCAGAACAAGTAACAAGTTTCTCCTGTCTTGGACATATAATAACAGATGATGGCAGAAGTGACATAGAAATCAAAAAGAAAATAGGAATGTCCAAAAATACTTTCAACAGCATGAAATCAGTATTAACATCTAGAGCAGTGGTTCTCAACCTTTTCTGGCCCATGGCCCCCTTCACCATATGTTCTGACTGTCATTCCCCCCCCCCCCCCAACTTTCTAAAATTGTCAGCCTCAAAAGGTGCATTAAAAATAACATGCCTATAATAGTGAAAATCCTTACTTTCTTCCATAGTTGTGCATAACCTTTATATGCAAAGATAAATTTTGTAGTGTAGTTTTATACAGTTAATGGAAATGAATATGCTGATGGATATTAAAACTTAAATAAAAGCATTTTTATAGTCACAATATTTTATTAAAACTCCACATTAATCATACTACAATAAACAAACAGTTAAAACGTCAAAGAATTGTAGCTTAATATACGACACCAGGATGCCAGAAAATTGTGCTTCATCAAACAAAATGCTCATTACAAAACCAGAATATTGTAGATTCATAATTAACCCCATTTAAATGAAGACTGTAATCAATGAGAACACTGTGATTGTTTTTCCCGCAGCAATTCTGAAATACGCGGATGAGTTGTTGAAAGGGCACAGCGGAGATCATTTTCAACATTTAATCTATTACGTCGTTTCCTTTTAATTTCCAACAGAGCTGACAAGCCTGACTCAAAAAGATATGATGAAGCAAATGGAAGCAATGCATGGATTGCTTTTCCTGCCACTTATGGGTAGGAATCGTACATCAAAGGCCCACATTCCATGATTGGTTTCTCATCGAACACATCTCTTGCTCCCGAATCATTTTTCAGCTCCAGAAATTCTTCTTGACAATCATCAGAAACTTTTTCAACTGATAATTTGAATGGGTTTCGCACCAAATCCAGCTCATCATCACTACGTTCAGGAAAATATCGCTCAAATTCATTTTCTAGTGATGTCAAATGCTGCCAAATTTAATTTTTTGCAAATTGTGGAAGTACTTGGTCTTTACCATCAACAACGAGAACGGATGACAACTTCTCAAATATTGCAACATTTGTCATATTGACCTTTCTTTTCCAGTTATCCAGCTTGCTCATAAAAGCCCTCAAGGCATCCACAAAGTGTATGATATTTGTATTCCTTCCTTGCATCTGAAGATTGAGTTTATTCAACTGCTCAAAAATATCAACTAAATAGACTAGGCGCATGATCCATTCCTCATCATCCAGCCAGGCGAAAAAGTCTGTCTTACCCTGAACTTCAAATAATAATTTGAGCTCGTCTCTCAGCTCATATACTCGCGCAGTTACAATTCCTCTTGACAGCCATTGAACATTTGTGTGGAAAAGAAGCAAATGGTGACCTGCATCCTTGATTAAAACGCCGTGAGTTGAGAGCTTCTCCTTTGATAAAATTCACTATCCGAACCGTTTGATCCAAAAACCTTCCCCAGTGGAGCTGGAAGTGTTTTGGAGGCCAGTGCCTGACGATGGATCATGCAATGAATGCCTTTCACTTTTGGGGAACGTTTCTTCACACTAACTTGAAATCCTGATTTGGTCCCCAGCATAGCTGGTGCTCCATCTGTACAGCACCCACACATAACAGATTTTCTGATTCAAGGAAAGATGAAACCTTTTCCAAAATATCAGAGGCCATGGTAGTTGTTTCAAGAGGAGAACAAAACAGTTCTTCTTTAAATGATCCTGAATGCACATACCTTGCAAACACTATCAACTGAGAACACGATTCCACATCAGTCGATTCATCAATTTGAATTGAATAGATATCAAATACTGCAGACTTGATCTCTTGCCCAACTTGATCCTTGGTGTCACTGGCCATATCGCTGATCCTCCTTTGAACAGTGTCGTTTGATAGTGAAACCGCTGCAAGTCTTTTCTCTGATTCATTTCCCAACACAATTTCCACCATCTTGAGACAACAAGGTTTGATCAAAGTTTCCCTGATTGTATGTGGTTGTATCTGCTTCGCCATCTCCAGTGATACGACATAGGAAGCTTCAGTAACCTTTTGGTTTGTTTCTTGGAATACCCCTGTTAAATCCAGTCTCACCCTTTTGACAGCATTCCCAAGACGTTCAAAATAGGATTTGTCCTTGTCCTTGTGTTGAGGATGAACATTCAACAAATGTTTCCTCAACTTTGTCGGTCTCTTAGAATCATTTGACAAACTTTTACTACAAATAACACATTCAGGTCGTTCTTCTCCGTTGATGACGATATTTGTGAATCCATATTGCAAATATGAAGGATCAAACATTTTTAAAAAACTCATCATGGGCGTCTGATTCTGTAATTCTAAAAGAAAAAGTCATCAGCACACATAAACGCCCACACACATGTATGCACACACTTACACTCTCACACACACATATATACGTACAGCCACCCCACCCCACACACACACGCGCGCGTGCGCACGCACGCACACACACACACACACACACACACACGCACACAGATGCACTTATCCCATCGTTTTATCAGTCCTCCAAAACCGGCTGCATAGAAAAGCGTGTCCTGTTTTCATTTACCTGCCATCTCACAGAACTGTGTGACTTACTTATTGACTCGCCCTCGTAACGTTTTCTACCCAGCTGTGCACCGCTTTACGGGAAATCGCTAGGGACTAAGTCCACTGAAAACCCACCTTGGTGGGAGACATTTCGCGAATGACGCCGAAGTTGAAGGTGAAGTGAAAACATGGTTTAGAAAACAGAGCACGCAGTTCTCTGCAGCCGCTGTGAGAGGACTGATAAAACAGTGGGATAAGTGCATCAATGTTGGTGTAAATTATGTTGAGAAATAAAGGGGCAATGTGTGTATACAAATAAACTGGTTTCAAATTGTTATCATATTTAGTTATTTTTCTACAGCCATTTGTGACTTACTTATTGACTTCCCCTCGTAATTATGAATTTTCGTTGTGATGTTTGGCCGGGACTGCGCCGTTTGGTAGTGTATTAGTGCACTAAGCAGATGTGGTGAGGGCCCTTTGGGATTATGGATATATTGTGGATGAACAGACAAATCATCATAGCCTTGAGACAATAGAGAGTCAGGGATGGCCAGAGGATCAGCTCAACAAGCAGTACTACTAGGAAAACACAGGCGGACACATAATTAAAATACAACAGGAACCTTCAGTATTTGGACTCTTCGCTTGTACGTTGAAGATGAGGACGAAGCATGCGTGCGAATGTCCCTAGTGCTGTGATGCTGGTTCTTGACTCGACTCAACTCTACTGTTCTTGGGAAATATCATACTCAATACTCATCAACGGAACAAATTCTCTAGGGAAGTTCGCTTTACGAGCGACGTTATATGCGGACACATCTGTCTGAGGTCCGTGCCAGGATTAATTAGCAGAGGCAGTGATATCTATCAATTTGTGGTCAATAGTGTCCACCTCATTTCTAGTATGGCTTAGCGTCAAAGCACCATTTCATGGAAATGCTGTTGTTCCTAGAGCCTGAAAGTGGGAGGCCATGTTCTTAGAAGGCGGCAAAGTTGTCAACGCTAATCCTGAAGAAGAGGCAAAGTTGTCAACGCTAATCCTGAAGAAGGAGTCGAGTGGTCAACGTTCTCACTGAAATGTGCTACTTTATAACATTTTGAATGAATACCGCCAGTGCTTATTTTAGTGCTTTCTCAAAAAATATTACAATTTAGTGCTTTTTTGGCTCGAGAGTAGATCTGACTGGGATTAGGCGGATCTGGAATAAACTTCATTGTAATATGAAGTGATAATAATAAATTATAATGGGCTACCTTGTTACATTTGTGATAAAAACCGTTGGTATTATTAATTTTTTTTTTTGTGCTTTCCAAAAATTGTTGGTTCTTTTTGGTGCTTTTTTATGTCGATTTTGGATCGAGGTGGCAACACTGCTCAGGTCAACTGATTACTACATGTATCAATCAATCAATCAATCAATCAATCATGTGCCATGCTGGAAAGCGTGGGCGGTCATGACTCGCCATTTCACTCGATCACCGGAGTATAGTGACTGCAGATTGACTGGTTAAGTCACACGATTATGGTTGCTTCATAGATTGTCAAGTTGCTGCACGCATTGTGGGTTACTACACTTGTTTACTGGCTCATGTTGAGTTGAGTTGATTGAGTTGAGTTAAGAACAGACATCACTGCACTCTGGACATTTCCATAAGTGCTCCGTCCCCTCGTTCAACAGCCAGCGAAGAGTCAAACTACTAATCGTTTCCACCGCTATCTGATTAAAAGTTCTCCTGGTCTTCCCTCTCAGTTTTGAGATTCTTCCAGAACCCCTGCCGATCTCCCGCAATCTCATTCTTTCCACATATGGGTTCTCAATCTGTTCCTCTGCCTTCTCCACCTGGTCCCACAAGCGCATACCATCTCCCCCTTGTCCATAGGCAAACTACCACCAAGAGGTGCATTCCCTGCTAGCCTATCAGCCTGTTCATTCCCCCGCACCCCCGTATGACCAGGGCAAAATATCCATACATTTCTCACAATCTGTGACCTCTGAAGCGACGAGAGCCATTCCACACGAAACATTCCTTTCTCCACCTTACTAAGCATACTCATCTCTCATCTCATCGTGCTCCTCTAGTACCTTGCGGTGTTGAGGTGAAGTATAAACATCGTGAGAGTGCCCGATTATGGGCTTCATATATCGATATTCCCATGGACTCTGCTATTCCCTCCGTCCAACGTTTACGTGGTCGGCCTCTTCCTCTGTTTCCATCTGGTCTGTACATCATTGCTTGTTGTGGTATGCTGTTGACTGGTAACCTACTTGCATGATCAAACCATTTGACTTGCTGCTTTCTAATAAAATCTAGTGCTGCTTTAACCCCCACTTCAGTCCTGATTTCTTCATTTCTGATCTTATCTCTTCTTGATACGTTGAGTATTTTTCTCAGGAATCTCATTTCTGTTGTTGTAATTTTTCTTTTCTCTTTTTCAGTCATTGTTCAGGTTTGTCATTGGTAGCATAGAGTTGGTAGGAAGATTGTGTTGTGAAGTGCTTTCTTAGTAGTTATTGATACATGTTTCTTCTTTAGTATTGGTGCCATTTGTCCAATGAGTTGATTTGCCTTATTGAACCTATTTTCGATCTCGTCTTCTGATCTGCCATTTGATGATATTATACCTCCTAGGTACTTGAAAATCTTTACTTGATTCAAGGGATGTTCGTGTAGATGAATTGCTGTTGTTTGTTCTTCCTTAGTTACAGTAATTACCTGTGTTTTGCTTGTGCTAATTTTCATGTTATATTCCCTACAAAATTTTTTGGACATGTTATGAGAAGAAATGGATTAGAGAACTTAGTGACAACTGGCAAGATCGAGGGGAACAGACCAAGAGGAAGACCGAGAGGAAAATACCTGGATGGCTTGGCCACATGGCATGGACGAGACAGGAACACTGCGCTGATCCACGACACTGGTGATCGAGTGAAATGGCGAGTCATGACTGCCCACGCTTTCCGGCATGGCACATGATTGATTGATTGATTGATTCCCTACACATTTCGTTTAGACTATTCATTTTGTCTTGTAATTCAGCTTCTGATTTTGCTATTAGTGCTTGGTCGTCCTCATACTCTTACACTGAAAATTGGCTACAATAGGTCTCCAAAATTGTCTGATTCTCGCTTTGATTGTATATTCTGTCAGACTGGTGTTCGTTAATCTCTTGATGTTTATCTGTCCTCTTGTATGGTTGTCTACCTTTTGCTCGCTTGCCTTCAACCGTACCGTACTATATGGCTACTTCAACCTTGCCCTAATATATAGCTACTTACCCAGATATATGGCAACTGCCAGATAGCTAGTGCACAAAGCACGCCATACGGAGAATGGAAGGTGAACGCATAGCGAACAGTGCAGTAAACAGTGCACGACAACTATAGGATACGGAGATACGTCACAAACGCTAACGTGAAAACGCTAGCGTGACAACGAAGGGATACGCTGTGGAGCCATCTAAGTGAGCGGTTGTGTATTTCGATTGTGGAAACAAATTGGTGTGGAAATTGGATGTTTGGATGTAATTGAACAGTGGACTTCAAGTGGATAACAAGTAGAAGCATTGATTGGGAAAACGTCATGGATCCAAGAACGACGGGCAGAAAACTAGACGAATCTCCGATGAACATAACAGCAAGGATCTGAAGGAACAGAGGGAATAGAAATAGGCTGAGCGTCAAGGTGAAAGAGACAGATCTAGATATTGAAGATTAGTGTATGCTTAGGTTAGATGTTATCCCGGTCAGAACGGGTGCTCTACGAGGCCACTAGAATAATATACTATGATGCTGCTAACACCGAATTAAAAAGGTATTAAATCTTCGCCTGAGCTCTGTTGATCATTTCGTATTCTCCAGTTCATTAGTGAAGACTATTGTTGTTGTTCCAGTTAACGAGCCAGTGCATTTTGTAGGTCCGAACACGATCTCATGGCACAGCAGACACGGACTTACATTACAGCAGCAACTAGATGTTGATACTTACTCCACAAGTTGACTGGTTATCCCACACCTTGATAGATGCTCTACGTGTTAAATAGTTACTAGTTTAGTTTACTTTAGTAGATGGATCAACATCACGGCACACGAGTACAACCCATAAGTGCTCCGTTCTCCTCCTAACTCAAACCTGAGTCTGGAGAAACTCAGCTCAGTGCACGAACTCAGTAGCACCGCCGAGGATCCTGAAATACTTTGGGTAGATTTTTAACTCGAAATTTTGCCCGGGCAGCGCCGTTAGGCTACTCTTTTTCGATTTCCAACTGCCAGGAAGTTTTTACGTGCGCAACAATACACACGGGCGTCCGATCTCACTACCCAGAGACCAGGGGAAATTTATTACTAGAAGTCCACGAGAAAAAATCACGGCATCACCGGGGCTTGAACCCGGGACCTCCAGCACTCGAGGCGGACACCATACCTCGAGACCACGCAGCAAGCTCAACGGTTTTCCTAGACCAAGGACGGGGACGTCCGGCCAGCGGGCCAAATAAGGCTCATGAAATCATTTGACCTGGCCCGGAAGTCTGAACATTAAACAAGCAACTAGAAAGTCGAATAGATGCCTTGGAGATGTGGATATACAGGCGAATATGTCGTATTTCATGGAGACAAAAACAATCAAATAAAGAGGTTACAGAAAAATTGGGAATGAAGAGAGAGTTGATGAAAGAAATAAAAAAGAGGCAAGTGAAATATTTTATCGCAGGTCCGCATGGCCGAATGGATAAGAACGCGTGTTCTTAAACATCCGATGTGCTGATGCCGAGGTATGCGGTTCAACCCCTACACCGGAAAGCTGGACTAAAATCTTCACCTGTCGTCCTTGACATGGGGACATTAATTAGAAGTACCTCTTAAGCCGGAGTGGGTTCGCCTGATGGCGAGGGACACTGTTAATAGGGAAATCTAACCCACACGCAAAATTCAGTCAATCACTACTATAAATAGTGTGTATGGACTACGCTTGAGTTCAAAGCGAGAGAGAGCAAAAACAAATTTTCGGCCACGTTAAAAGACATAATACTCTTATAAAAACCATATTGGAGGGCAAGGTTGAGGGCAAGCGAGCAAGAGGCAGACAACGATACAAGTGGGAAGATAACATCAAGAGATGGAAGAACATCAGTCTAACAGAATGTACACCAGGGCGAGAGACAGACAGTGTCTGTCCATTGCAGCCAACCTTCATTGCGGAGACGGCAACTAATTGATTGATTGACCTTGTACTGCCTAGGCAATCTCAGACGAGAGTCGAGAAATTCAATAAATATAGGAGCTTTGTTTGTAGCAACATACAATTATATTAAGTGAATCATAATAATAACGTACATTTTGAAAAACTCAACAATGTGATTTCAACAGCAGTCTCATACATAAATGTCAAAAGCAGAGTTTAACAGCAGCCATTATAAGAAGTAACTGATATATCTTGACTCTGTGTTCAGTAATGTTTTGTGTATCTCTGTGAAGTGGGGTGGCTGGATCGCGGAAACAAGCTCATCAGGTTGTATGAACTGCGTGTTGCAGCCAGGCAATTTATGAATATGATAAAATGATAAAATTAGTGGAACTGTGGTAAAGTTGTGGAAATGTAAACAATATAAAATAACACAAAGTAATGCAGCTTTACATGACAGAATTACGAAAAACACAGGACGTTGCGGTGACTAATCTTCATCGGCAAACAAATACATGCACAAAACACAACATATAATTTCGTAGAAGACCCACAGTGACTACATTAAGGTATAAGAACGGATGAGAAGAATACAAAGATTAAAAGATGAGAGCAATGAAGAGAGAAACATATTTGAAAAAAAAATGTCCTACTTATCTCAAAATCCCAGGCTGTGATGGGATTTTTCTTTTTTGAGACCCCTGGTGGTCGTCGCTGTGGTTAAGGTTTCGTGCTCTGTGCGACGATTTCGACAAGCCGCAATTAAAAAAAGAAGACAACCATATGAAACAGACCTCGGCGCAATGACGTTGAATGAGCCTCCTGTCCTTAACCTCATTTTAACGTTTTTCACTGTAGAGCAGACTTGCCTAGCGCTGGTTTCATACAACGCTGTGAGTGCCGGTCGTTCAAAAAGCAACGGCAAACTTTTTAAAAAAAATATATCCTTTACAGGACATCGCTGTCAACATTAGCATCTTTCAGCTGATTGTTGATTTCTTGGCAATTTTACGCTCAGTACTTTGTCATTGCTTTCTGAGCGGCCTGTTCACATACCCCGTAAGTTACCGACGAGGTTAGAACCGCTACCAATTCTCGCCGTCGTCACGTTACTCACGAGAGTATACGGGATTACGGAGAAAGTCGCTAACACCTCGGCCAGAGAGACCGGCAACGGCAAACTATTAAACGTAAAATTTTCAAGAAATCACAAACATCATATGCCGGACGTGACTGTGATGTCATGTAAAAGATATCCATCTATCATGTGCCATGCCGATAAGCGTGGGCGGTCATGTTCTGCCATCTCACTCGATCGCCAGCGTCTTGGATCAGCTCCGTGTTCCTGTCTCGACCATGTCACGTGGCCAAGCCATCCAGGTATTTACTTCTAGGTCTTCCCCTTGGTCTCTTCCCTTCGATCTTGCCAGTTGTCACCAAGTTTTCCAAGTCATTTCTTCTCATGACATGCCCCAAATTTTTTTTACTATCTACGTCTAATGACTCTAATCAGTTACGATCTTCATTTATTTCTTGAAGGACTTGTTCATTGGTTTTTCTGTCTGTCCATGGTATTCTTTGCATTTTCCTCAGAAACCATATGCCCACAGCCATCAGATGTTTTTCAGCTTGACTGCTTATTGTCCACGTATCACATCCATACAAAAGTATAGGTTCTGTGTAGCACTTCAACACTCTTTTTCTCATTTCAATTGATATCTTCTTATTGGTCAGTCTGTTTTTCATCTTTCAAAAGGTTACCTTAGCAATGGCAATTCTTGTTCTAATCTCTTCAAGGCATCTCCCATCAGATGTTATGACTGTTCCGAGATAACTGTACCGATTCACTTGCTTAAGAATATGCCCATTTACTCGTATATCACATTGTGGTATTTCCTTCTTCCCAGTACGACCATAATATGTGTCTTCTTACTATTCATTTCTAACCATAGTTGTTCACTGTGTGCAACACCCACATCCACTAAATTGTGCAGATCCTGTTCATTGTCTGCAATCAAGACTGTATCATTTGGGTATCTAATGTTATTGATGTATCGTCCCCCATTGTTGATTCCTTCCATATTTTCTATATTTCTGAAAATATTTTCACTGTACATCGTAAAAAGATATGCAAATAACTTTAACTGGAGTGTATAAAAAATAGTACAGAGAAAACCACTCACATAATATTGTCCATTTGCAATTTGCATGTGTCAGTGGAAAACATTTGCGCATAGTCGGCTCCATAGATATTCTGATCAATCACACTGTGCCAAATATCAAAGTGAATGATCATAGACTAAGTGTTGTGGACAAATTCATCTTTCTTGGCAGCACCGTGTCCCAAGCTGCTACAATTGATGACTAAAGGAATGCAAGAATCTCCAAGGCCAGCGCGGCCTTTGACAGACTGTATAAGAATGTGTGGGACAGAAATGGAATAAGCCTGCAAACAAAGCTAAAAGTCTACAAAGCATTTGTATTATTCACACTGCTATGTACTTGTGAAATCTTGGACTGTTTATCAGCGACACGCTAGGAAATTAAACCACTTCCACACAGTCTGCCTTGGGAAGCTATTGAAGATTAGATGTCAAGACAAGATCCCAGACACTAAAGTCTTAGAAAGAGCGTCCATGCCCAGTATCTACACTCTACTAATGAAGAATCAGATTCGCTGGGCTGGTCACTTGACTCACATGCCAGATCAAAGGCTCCCTAAACGAATTCTTTAAGGCGGGCTGCATTGTGGTAAACGCTCCTAAGGCGGCCAGAGGAAATGCTTTAAAGACGCCCTGAAAATCTCACTGAAAGCTTTTGGAATTCATCATGACACTTGAGAGATTGCTACCAAAGACCAAAATTCGGGGCGTACTCATTACGCAAGGGTGCAGTCACTTGCCAAGCAACCAGGACTGCAAGAGCTGCAAAGATAAGGCTGGACAGAAAAACCACTGCAGGAGATCCTCCTCCTGGAACGCAAAGCATTATTTACCCACATTGTCAAAGAACATTTCGAGCCAAAATAGGCCTTATCAGCCATCTTAGACTGCGCCTCAGAACAGGGCACAATAGATTACGCAACCACATGTATACAAAATTCAAGATTGGTGAAACAGCCATGTGCACATGTGGATTGGCGTCGCAGACAGCAGAGCACATACTCCAAGACTGCCCAAAATATAACATATCTAGGCAAACCTTCTGGCCTAGAGAGACGACAGTGGAAGATAAACTCTATGGACCGCTGCGTGAACTGAAAAAGACAGTTCAATTCATACAAGAGACAGCATTGCAGTTATAGACATATTTCAAGCGAACGAAAGAAGAAGAAGAAGAAGAAGAAGAAGAAGAAGAAGAAGAAGAAGAAGAAGAAGAAGAAGAAGAAGAAGAAGAAGAAGAAGAAGAAGAAGAAGAAGAAGAAGAAGACGACGAAGAAGAAGCCATCTTAGAAATCACGGCTCCATACTTTTAGCCCCACTGGATGAAATGAACGGTCATCATCATTTTTGATGGACAAACAACACAACACAGCACCTTGTATTATATGGCATGGGGGTCTTGAGCCTGAGGAATTAGGGCCACCTGGTTAGTGCAGTCAGCCGTGAAATGTGCAGGTTATAATTTTCTTTTTTTCCGGCATAAAAAACAAAACTCCACACCTTACCGAGGATTCGAACCCGAAGTTCCCACATGAGAATCCGGCATTTTAGCCACTCGGCCAGCCGCTCCTATGATATAACATACGCTGAAGACCCATATCTGTGTAATATTATTTACAAAAAATTAATACTAACATATTTATATGTATATATTTGTATACTTATTTATAAGTCACTAGCTGACACGGCCCGGCTTCGCCCAGACTCTGGTGGGGAGCATCTCATTTAATTCATATAAGTAGTCATATAAGCTCCCGTTCCCGACTGTCTGTCTGTCTATCTATCTGTCTGTCTGTCTGTCTGTCTGACCCGTCCCAGCCCATGGTGGAGAGCATCTCATTTAAATCATATAAGTAGTCATATAAGATCCCGTTCCCGACTATCTGTATGTCTGTCTGTCTTGGGTAAATGGAGGAGGGAGGAGGAAGAGGGAGGTGGAGGAGGGAAGAGGAGGGAGGAGGAGGGAGGATGAGACAGGAGGAATAGGAGGGATTAGGAAGAGGAGGGAGGAGTAGGGTGGAGGAGGAGGGGGAGGAGGAGGGAGGAGGAAGAGGGAGAAGGAGGGAGGAGGAGATCGCAGGAGGAGGAGGAGGAGGAGAGGGAGGAGGAGGGAGAGGGAGGATGAGGGAGGAGGAGGAGAGAGTAGGCGGAGGGAGCAGGAAGAGGGAGGAAGAGGGAGGAGGAGGAGGGAGGAGAAGGAGGAGGGAGGAGGAAGGAGGAGTAGAGAGTGGGAGGAGGGAGGAGGCGGAGGGAGGAAGAGGGAGGAGGAAGAGGGAGAAGGAGGAGGGAGGAGAAGGAGGGAAGAGGATGAGAGGGAGGAGGAGGAAGAGGGAGGAGGAGGAATGTGAAGGGAGGAGGAGGGAGGAGGTAGAGGGAGGAGGAGGAGGAGGGAGGAGGATAGAGGAGGAGGAGGGATGAGGAGGAAGAGGGAGGAGGAATGTGAAGGGAGGAGGAGGGAGGAGGTAGAGAGAGGAGGAGGAGGGAGGAGGAGAATGGAGGAGGAGGGATGAGGAGGAGAGGGAGGAGGAGGGGGAGGAGGGGGAGGAGGAGGGAGGAAGAAGGAGGAGGGAGGAAGACGGATGAGGGGGAGGAGGGAGGGGTAGGAGGGGGAGGAGGAGAAGGGAGGAGAAGGGAGGAGGAGGAGGGAGGAGGAGGAATGTGAAGGGAGGAGGAGGGAGGAGGAAGAGGGAGGAGGAGGGAGGAGGAAGAGAGAGGAGGGAGGAGGAAGAGAGAGGAGGGAGGAGGAGGGAGGAAGAGATAGGCGGAGAGAGGAGGAGGAGGGAGGAGGAGGAGTAGGGATGAATAGGAGGGAGGAGAAGGGAGGAGGAGGGATTAAGAGAAAGAGGGGGGAAAGGGGAGAAGGAGGAGGGAGGAGGGAGGAGGAGGAGGAAGAGGGATGAGGAGGGAGGAGGAGGGAGGAGGGAGGATGAGGAGGAGGGAGGAGGAGGAGGGAGGATGGTGAAGGAGGAGGAGGAGGAGGGAGGAGGGTGAAGGAGGAGGAGGGGAGGAGGGAGGAGGAGGGAGGAGGAGAACGTAGGTGGGGGAGGATGAGAAGGGAGGAGGGAGAGGGAGGAGGAGGGAGGAGGAGGAGAGAGAAGGAGGGAGGAGGTGGAGGGAGAAGGAGGAGGGAGGAAGAGGTAGAAGGAGGAGGGAGAAGGAGGGAGGAGGAGACAGGAGGAATAGGAGGGAGGAGGAGGGATTAGGAAGAGGAGGGAGGAGTAGGGTGGAGGAGGAGGGGGAGGAGGAGGGAGGAGGAAGAGGGAGAAGGAGGGAGGAGGAGAGAGGAGGAGGAGGAGGAGAAGGGAGTAGGAGGAGGGAGAGGGAGGAGGAGGGAGGAGGAGGAGAGAGTAGGCGGAGGGAGGAGGCGGAGGGAGCAGGAAGAGGGAGGAGGAAGAGGGAGAAGGAGGAAGGAGGAGTAGAGAGTGGGAGGAGGGAGGAGGCGGAGGGAGGAAGAGGGAGGAAGAAGAGGGAGAAGGGAGGAGGAGGGAGGAGGTAGTAGGATGATTGATTGCCATCCCACCAGGTTAATATGTTATCGCGGACCTCAGAGAGAAGTGTCTATGTAGAAGACCATTTCCTGGACGTACGTATTTTGGGAGGGGGAGGAGGGAGGAGGGAGGAGGAGGAAGAAGAAAAAAAAACTACGACAGTTGGCATCTCTGGAATGAAAGGAAGACGTGTAGAAAATTTCATCTCAATCGGATGGGCCGTTCGCGAGCGTATAAAGGACATACGGACAGAGATACATACGCACATTCTTTTTTATATATAAGATAAAAACTCCGCCGCGAAGCAAACACGGCAGGGGATTTCTGATCGTCAGAATAGTACCCCATTCTCCAAATGTTTCGGCCCATTACACCTTTAACACTCTCTAGGGGCGAGCCCGTCCGGGTCATGACTCCGGGCGTCTTTTCCCTGCTGTGGAGACGTTCGGTCACATTCGTTATCCCTGTTGTTGTGCTTGTCTCTTCGCTGTTACTACGTCCATTCTCAAGTCTTCCCTCCCTCGGTGAGGAGAGTCCGTGCAGCGTGTGCTTGCCCCTTAGCACGTGTGGTCGTGGGCAGCCAGCTTCTTCCCCAGCCACAGCCTCTATCGCCTCCATTCGTCTCCGTTGCCGTGTTCCTTCCTCGTGCCCCGTTTATGGTGCCGCACTCTACTAGGAAGCCGGTTCTTCCTTTCAGGATCCACCTCTTGGTCTCTGCAGCTGAGTGTGTTCGACTTACGGACGATTACCGCTATGTTATGGAGGTTGGACTTTGGCCGACATTTGCATAGTTTGACTGCACTTATATTCACCACCCACGTTCGGAGGAAAGGCTAAAGAGCTGACACGAGACGTTGCAAGTTCGTGGTCTTGATTGTTAGTAGTCCTACAGTTACCGCTTCTAACGATACTAGTTCCGAGACTCATCCCACTTCAGGTTCCGACAATTCTATAGCAGCACGAGGCCTTTTCGGCTGTCTCACACAGTTGTTTTTGAGACCGATTTATTGCTTATCCTGTAATGCCCATTCGCTTCAGCACATCATACACGGAGTGGGAGTCTAGACCTCTGGTGCCTACCTCAAAGGCGAATAGCCTGACGACGTACTCTTCCAGCTTAAAACTTGCGATCATGTCTTCCTACTTCTTCAGTTTGTACGTATGCTGCTCCTCAATATTTGATTCACACGAGACGGTCAGCTCAATCAGCGTTCGCTGCTTGGCTGACGATGAGTTAAGTACGATGTCAGGTCGCAAGCCAAACTTCGCATCACCTCAGGGTATTTGCCACGGCACTTTAGATCCACGGTCATTTCCCAGTTCCTGGCACCATCGAAAATGGTTGCAAGCGGCAAGTCGTCAGTTCTGCCTTCGTTGTGCCCGGCTCGGACAAAGGAAATATCCATCGGCTTCGGCCTGGTCCCCTCTTTGTTCGCCTTCATTCACTATGGCTGCCAAATGAGTAAGGACTTTGTTGTGTCGTCACGTAAATCGGCCTTGGGTCAGGGCGACCTTACACACGGACAATACGTGTTCCGCTGTCTGAACCTTTGTGCAGTGGGGACAGAACGGGTGGGTGGCTTTCCCCCCTTGACCAAGTTGGCAGCTGATGGCAGAGGGATCGGACGACGAAACTACGAAATATATATAAGATAAAAGATACTATCCTAATTATTATAGCCCTGAATATATGAATGTAATATTGGTGAAACACAGGGGGGGGGGGCGGAAGTGGGAGAGGAGGAGTTGAGTTGCAGTGAAAGATTCCAGGCAATTGATCGCGCAACCTATTATCTGTGACTTCTTCTGTGTTAAATTTTGTTAGGGAATATATTGTTTTAAAGAAATAAAAAGCCAGCTGAATTGTAATCAGATTGATACTGGAACACTCATCATGGGGACTATTCGTTGGCTTTTGAAGTGGAGAACGTGCAGTGATGCCGATTCTTAAGTTACATATTAAGCACTGAATATTAAGTATGAAACTTCTGTGAGAATGTATGCATAATTGTGTCAAAAACACAGAGTTGATCCACGACTTTGGTGATCGTGTGAGATGTTGAAACATGACTGTCCACACACGGCACATGATGATGATGAGGTTGTATTCAGTGGGTTGTGTAAAAACTGTGCTCGGCAATACAGCCGGCAAGCAGCCATCGTCAAGCATGTTTTATCTGATAGGCCTAGGGTTGGGTGATGCCAAAGATATCACCGTCAAGGGGTTAGAAGTAGTCAAGAATGCTGACAGAGTTTACCTGGAAGCTTACACGTCGGTGTTAACTGGCGGGAAAGAAGCATTGGTAAAATGTGGTTGGTTATGTTTATTTTATGATGTTATTGTTGAGAAGTTATTCACTTATTGTTCCAATATTTATAATTTTATATTAGCAATTTTGGTCAGTATTTAAAGATTGGGTTTTTACTTATGAAATCATTACCAGTTAGATAGAGCTTGACAAGACGAATCCAACGGTATCTCAACGAAGAGTCTACGTTAATTCTAAGCAGAGTTATGACTTTTTTTGGTGAAGTAATTTAATACCAGGAAGTGCAATGATGACCTAAGAGATAAGGAAGATTTTATCGCGGCCCTTAAATTGGAAGCTAAGAAATTCTGCCTTCTATTACTGTGGCTTGTTTATTTTTAAACGGACAACATAGTGCCATATAATGATATATCATTGCGTCCGGACGGCGAGGCCTAACTTGATGTATTATTTATTTTTCGATAGGATGTGCCGTGACCTAATTAACAATTTAAAATGGCCGCCAATTGTTTATTATTTGCCTTCCATTACTGTGGCTTGTTTATTTTTAAACGGACAACGTAGTGCCATATATCATTGCGTCCGGAGCGGCGAGGCCTAACGTGACGTATTATTTATTTTTCGATAGGATGTGCCGTGACCTAATTAACAATTTAAAATGGCCGCCAATTGTTTATTATTTGCCTTCCATTACTGTGGCTTGTTTATTTTTAAACGGACAACGTAGTGCCATATATCATTGCGTCCGGGGCGGCGAGGCCTAACTTGACGTATTTTTTATTTTTCGATAGGATATGCTGTTACCTAATTAACAGTTAAAAATAGCTGCCCATTTATATTAATTAAATGTCATGTGAAATGTTCGTCGTTAGTGAAAGAACAATTCATGAAAATGTATCATATTGTCTTAATGTACTAACTGCATTGTGACAGCTTTCTTTTGTTGATTAAATATCATGCATTAATGTAAGTAGGTAAGTTTGTAACTGCTGCATAAATTAAGCAGCAGTTAATTAATTATTAAGATATTAAATAATAAAAATATTAAATAATTAAATATTCACTAAACATTGATTTCTACTTATGCTCTACAATTACACTGTTCTGTATCTAATAGTGAGCAATTAATAATTAGATAGTAACTTATTTAAAACATATAACTTATTTTACAGTACTGTATTTAAATTTAAATAATTAAGTGCTGCAGCGCAGCTTAGAAAAAAAGTACTCCTTACTTACAGTTACACTACTTACAAGTTTACAGATGGGTCTGAAAACTGGCTTTCAAAATTATTTTCAGTCATGTAAAATGCTGAAATATTATGCAAGTACACTGCTACAAATGACACTTGTATTCTGTTTAATTTTAGTACTTAAATTACCAGTTCTAATTATAAATAAACACAGGTCCGCTATAGTTTATTTTATGGGCGCCGCAATCTTCAATTTTGTGTATGATGGCCATGGCCATGTCAGTAAATATTTTGTCCTGAATGCCAGCAAACACCTGGAATGTTGAAACTCTTCACATTTATGTAAAATTGAACGGGGGATTCAAAAATGCAATAAAAAGTTAAGGATTCTTTTAAATACAGGAGTTATAAGACACATTAGCTTACTAATCATGAATAGAACCAAATAAAATCCAGAGAAAACGTTTTTTCGGCTCAATCTCGTGGCGCCTAGCAGAAGGACCAATACTGAAAATATCAGAATAACTTCCCCTTTCATCGTACCACGCTGCTTTCGTTTAATTGACATCTAGATGGACATGGTCATAACCGGAAGTGATTGTTGGACGCAACAAAAAGTTCGCGAAATAAAGAAAAACCAAGCCGGAACCAGCCGGGAAAGTTCAATAATTCTGACATTGCTATTTATATTGATCATGATTTTCAAATTGGGTATTTACTACTAATACTATTTATTATTACTAATGAAACCACCGCAGATAGATATGCCTTGAAAAACCAAATCCAACTGTACCTAAATAATGCTTGTACGTCAATTAGAAGTGAAGACATGCATATTAATATTGTAGCAAGTCCTATGACAATTTTAATTTGAGTATTTACTAATGAGACCGCCACAGTAGATAGGGCTTGAAATTAAGAATCTAATGGTACCTCAATGATGCCTGTATGTCACTTCTAAGTGAAGATATTCACATCTTTGTGAAGGTGAGACGAGTTGCGATTTCTCATGCTATTCACCCGTAAGTGTAGCTCTCCAGTGTGTCCGATTACCTCCTCCAGCGACACCCGCTGGTGTCTGCGCGTCTGTGCGTGCGAGATTGTCTCAAACGGTCATATGAAAACTGACTTCAAAAATATGTTCCGTCATGTTAAATGATTACAAAATAGTATAAGTATACAAATAAATTATTAATAATCTTTAAACTTGTGTTCTCTTTAACTTTAGTAGGTCAAATCACACGTTTTGTGTGTTGAAAAGTGTAGCCCAATCGATATGCGGCGGCCGTCATGACCCGTGGCTTTCCAGTTCACAAAGTCACATCTTCACAGAAAATCTGTTTTTCAACCACAATTCGAGCAAGTTTAGCGATGAAACTATACTGATTCATTGGCGATATTTTATATGGCAATTAAAATTCACATTAAACAAAGACATCTATTGGATTCATCGATTCTGATACGCGATCATTCCGCTGTCTCTGTGCGATGCACTCCCTGGCAGTCGGCAGCTCGCACATATCCATAGAGCACACTTTATTCACAAACTTCCAGTTTCTTAGTTCTATATAATATTTTAGTTCGTAATGTTTAATAGTTTCTACTATATCACCTAATAATTTTGTGAAAAATAAAAAATTACGCCCAGCCGGGAACAGAACCACTGTCTCCCGCGTGACAGGCGGACTGCTTACAACTTACGCTAGTGAGCACACAACGTTTATCCTACAAAGATATTTATATAGTCTAGCCGCCGTTTTGGGGTTCATGATTGTAACATTTTCGCCTGTTTTTCAACCACAATTAAAGCAAGTTAGCGATGAAACTTTCCAAATTTCTGAAAAATCTGATGCAGAATTCGAAGATCGATCTACAATTGATGGTTTTCTATTGCAAGCATCAGAAAAAAATTAATTACGGTTCAATGTGCTGTTTTCATTTTTCTCCGCGTGCGAGGTTGGTCATAGATGGATTGTGAAAACTGACTTCTAAAATATGTTCCGTCATGTTAATTGATTAAAAAATAGTATAAGTTTACAAATAAATTATTATTAATCTTTAAACTCGTGTTCTCTTTAACTCTTTCGCTACCAAACAAAAATTGGGTCCTGACCAAACAGAAATTCATGGCAGAAAATTGGAAGTAGGGGTGTGTTACAATATTGCTTTTAAAATGGTTAAAATGGTAGCAGATATATTGTATTATATATGAAATTAAAGAGGATTGCACAAGGAACATGACAGTGTTAATAATTAATTGATAGGTTACAAATATTATGACAATAATGAGAGGTTTAATAATAACAACTGAAATTAAAGAGATAAACATTATTTAACCCTTTACAGGGCAGACGCTTGTCCGTTTTTTAGCCCTTAACGGGCAAGATTTTTTCAGGTTTGGTAAAATTTCAGGTCGCATTAGTAAAAATATCACAAATAAGGTGTTAGTCAACCGATTTTAGTTAAATAAACAACACAATGAAGAGAAAAGCATGCAGAATATGTTACTCATGTGATTGTTGTCGGTAATCCATATATGAACACAAATATTTACGAAATACAGCATGTTGTTTGTGATTTTCCGTCATCTATACGGCAATTTACAAACACATTTTCAGAATCATAATCACTTTCTTTAAAGTCCGACTCACGACTGCTAATGCAAAGTAACACTTTGCACTGATATCTAGCTCTGATTAATAGTCAACTTCGTGCCCTTTAATGTCATTTAGATTGAACCTAGCGAAATCTCGGCTATCACTTGAAGAATCACCGAAATCCATTTTGAAAAACAGCGTAAAAATCCCAAAAACTATTTTAAAAAGTCCGTTCAAATTCATTTTAGCGCATTTACAAATGGCGGCCACGTTGTCAAGCTATCGGCAAAAGCGAAAGTAGCCGTCAGAAGTGTCGGGAAGCCGAGAGATCGCGTTTTTACAATGCATAATAGTATCGGACGATCCGCTCGTTTAAGCGACCGGCCGCTAATGGCTGTCCTGCCCTGTAAAGGGTTAAAAAATTGCACTTATAAGGTGTTTTCTACACTCCTCTACTGCTAATCATGTTTAATTTACTGAATAATCAAACAAACACCACTTGTTTTCAACAATATAAACAGTATTGCTCATTAAAATTACCCAAAAGGAAGTTTTGGTCTTTTTCACACAAAATGAAAAAAAATAATGGCCGAAATCTGGAAGTTGGGGTGTGTCACAATAATGTTATGAAAATGGTTAAAATTGTAGCAGAAATGATGTATTATATATCAAAATAAAGGGGATTGCACAAGAAATATGTTGGTAATGGATTTATTGCTATAGGTTGTAAATATGATAAAAATAATAATATAATTTGTAAAATAATTGGACAAAAAAAGGTAAAAATGATAAAAACATGGCACTTTCCAATGGGCGTTGTTATCCTGATCACTGCTAAATCACTGCTAATCCTGTTGAATTTACTGAACAAACACCACTTTTCTAAAATATAAACACAATTGCTCCCAATCAATCATCCGAAAAGAAGTTTGGCCGCAGATTCTGGAGCATGTCTTTTTAGGAATTAAAATTAGGAGAACACTTGGCAGATTTACATTTAATTACAACTAATATATATATATATATATATATATATATATATATATATATATATATATATATATATATATATATATATATATATATATATTGTCTGTTTATTTTTATTTACAATATGTGGCAGTCTATTTGTGATAGGCTGCAAAGCAAACTTTGGGGCACAAGTGTGGTCTATTAGTGCAGCCGGAGCAAACAAAAGATTATCTGTGTCGTTTAGTTCGAGTGCTGCAAAAAACAGAGTCTCTATTGACACCGACTCAACAGTTCCAACTACAGACTTGGTAGAGACAACAATGCATGTTGTTTTTTAGCTTTTTTATCTCTCCATGCCACACACAATATTCTGTCTCCTTCAAGAAACCACTTCATCTCTTGATGCTGAAGTCGCAAATGCTTCAACTCAGGAGGGAAGCCTACTCGGTTGACATTCAATGTCCCTGTATAATTGAAATTGTTGGAATGCAGATAATCAATCAGAGCTTTCGAAGTGTAGAATCTGTCAGCAAAGATGTGATGGCTAGCTCCGAGAACATTCAGTAGTGTGGCAAACACTTTCACAGCATGAGCAGTTGTGAGATCTAAATCCGGACTGTATTCGGTGTTTCTTCCATGGTAAATTTTTAAATTCACCACATAGCCAGTCGCAGAATCACAAAGGCCAAATGTTTTGATGTGGTACTTGTGAGGCTTTGTTGCATTGTATTTCCTGTGCTGAAATCTGCCCTTCCACCCAATAATCATTTCATCAATGGACACATTTTCAAATGGGTAAAATTCTTCCTGGAATTTCTTCAGAATCATGTCAACAAGAGGATCATTTATTTTTGCACCTGCTGCCTCTGGTTCACATAAGTGAAACATGGTGTAATAAATAGATTCAAATCGATTCCTGGGAAATATAGTGGCATACCAAGGAGTATATAAATGTGCACTTGTACACCAGTAGTCTTTGATAGATGGTCTTGGATCAAGTCCCATAGCAATAATGACAGACGTAAACTTCAGCCATTCGTGCTTCGTGAGTGGGGTCCAGGATAACAGACTAGAATGTTTTCTATTAGGAGTGTTCTGCATCAACATCTTTTCTGCATATTTGTTTACATTTTTAATTAAACAATCCACTATGTCGTCATCAAAAAACACTTTGAGAAAATCCATAGGTGTTTAGAGTTGACGTGAGATCTTCGATGACGAAACTCAAACTTCGGTTTTGTTTCCCCTTCTGACACATCTTGCCATGTCGATGATGATGGGATAGGTGCATCACGCTCTACAGAAGCTTGTAAATTCAAGTTTTTTCCTTCCAGTTTTATTCTTATTTTGTACTGTTTGCTTTCCTTTGCGCTGAGAAGTAATTGTGACATCCTGACATTCATTGTCAGATGGACATTCATTGTCAGACACCTCAGCTGAGGACAAAGTTCCACTAGTATTTTTATCACCACGTGCTAAAACTTTAGATTCACATCTAAAACTGCTGTCTGAATCACTAATATCGGAATCCCTATTGTTTAAAACTGTTTCAAACAGTAACCTAGCTTGATCTAAAGTCATTCTACGAGGACGCATACTGGTGGGCGTTTCCATTGTGAAAAACCCAAACAAACAAATTAACGCTACTTAAAAACATAAAAATTCATAAAATTCCAATGTTGGCAAATGTTTTATCGCACAAGGATGATGTAGCTATATTCCGGCTATGTGATTTTTTCAGTTTACTGTAACTTAAAATTCCGAAACGGAGCAGAAATGTATCAAATAAACCACTGATCATTCTGTGTCGATAGAAATACCAATTGCCACCAGAGTCCGTCCATTGCGGCATTCCATCGATACACGCATGTGCAGTCACCATGGCACATGGCCATGCGTTTCCCCATTCACAAAGGGTCACAAAGGCACGCTTCACAGAAAATGTTGTTTTTCATCCTCAAATAAAGCATGTGCAGCATTGAAACTTTCCAGATATATGTAATCTTATATGCAGAATTCGAAAATTCATCCGCACTTGATTCAATTCTATGAACAGCGCCAAAATAGTGTTACAAAGTGCACATGCCAGTCCGATCAGTAAGGCCCAAAGAACAAAAACACGCCTTCGCAGAAAATTTTGTTTTCATCCAAGTGGGGAGCAAGTTTCGTGATGAAACTTTCCAGATATATGTAGTTTTGTATGCAGAATTCGAAAATCCATCTGCACTTAATGCAGTTGTATGCACAATGCAAAAAAAAAATTAATTCGGTAAGTATGAAATGTATTCTTATTTATATAAAAGGTCACGATGATTTCAACCAATCGCTGTGCACGGAATATTAAGCAAACCTTTGCTGGAAAGCCCAGGATGACGTGTGTTATTGTCACGTGAGATTTGAATGAATGAATGACGTTGAAAGAGTGCATTGTAAATTAGACAGCGTTTTCCGGGACAAGATTTTCAATGACGGTCTGACTCCGTACATGACTTTCGTTTTAACTTCGGGTAAGGGCACGATGGAACATGCTAATATTTGAATGTCTTGATCATAAACAAATAAATCTTCAGAAATCCGCTCACTGGGCATCTTTCCTTCCTCAGTTCCTGTCCCAGTCAAAGTGATAGTTGAATTGATGAAAATTTGTTTTCTTACTAATGTCACTTGTTTATTTTTAAATGAACATCTTAGCAGCCATACATCAATGCGATCCGAGTAACAAAGACTGCTCATGTCATCTATTTTTACATATGTTGCATCGCGACCTAATTAGCAATTAAAAATGGCCACTAATTAGTTGTTATTCATTAATTACCACATGCATTCTTAATGTTAGCTTTGAAACCAGGCAACTATATCTTTTATACTGCTGAATAATACTACGGACCTGACGGATACTCTCCTATTTGAATAGCATACATTACAACCTAATTAGCAATGGACACCAATTAATTATTATTCATTAATTACTAATTATAGATGACATCCCCGATCGCAGTGATTGATGTTTGCTAAGATGTTCGTTTAATAACAAAATGCTATAGTTCCAAGAAGCTCGGCGAGAGGATTCCTGAGCATTTCTTTGTTCAAGATCGCAACACTCAATATCTCTGCTTAAAATTGACATACTGGCTTCCTTGAGGTACCATTGTATTTGGTTTTGCAAGGCCTATATAGCTGTGGTGGTACTCATTAGTAAATACCCAACTTGAAAAACATCAAAGTAATGCAACATTAACATTTAAAAATTTAGTCTTAAAAAATGATTGATTAGGCCTGATGTCACCTTGAACATTCATGTTCTGAGTATGGTGGGGTCCATGTAGAAAAATGTCTCCAACAGACACTACCATTGACGAACAACAGTATTTTCTCATTTACAGTTAATTCTAAAATAAATTGTACTGCCAGTTCGTGCGAGATTGTCTCAAACGGGTCATAGACAGGTGAGAATGTCTCAAACGGGTCATAAATATGTTGTTCCGTCATCTTAAATGGCCGGTCTCCGTGGCGAAGAGGTTACGGATGTGGTTCGTGATCCCACGCACCGGTGTTCGAAACAGCTGCGCGCGATTTGGTAGCAAATCACGTTGCACAGGTTTTTACGAAATGGTTTGGGTGCCGGTCATTCATAAAGCAATGGCAAACTACTGAACGTACACTTGCCAAGACATCAACAGCAGCAAAAAATGCTGGTGTTGACTGCAAATGTCCTCTAAAGGATATGCAACGAACATACATGTTAAATGATACAAAAAATAGCAAAAGCATACAACATGCACATACAAGATATCAACATCTAATTTATCTATCAGGAATCATTTTACGGAAGAGATGTTATCCTGGCTGATAGAGACACTGTGGAGCAGTCGTCAGGTAAGTAAATTATCTTCTCATCATGTAAATTAGCTGGTTCGGTCTCATACTGTGTTGTTTTAGAATAAGTTTAGGTTAGAAGGCATTACAGTTACAGCTATTTGATAAAAGAGTTACAGAAACATTAGGTAAATAAGAATAAGGTAAAGTGACAGCTGACTGAGATATGTGGTACAGAAACATCAGTGAGAGAGTAGGTTAAAGTAACAGCTGACTGAGATAAGAGTTACAGAAGTATCAGGGAGAGAATAAGTTATATTTACAGCTGACTGAGATAGAGTTACAGATACATCAGGGAGAGAATAAGTTAAAGTTACAGCCATCTGAGATAAGAGTTACAGAAACATCTTTCATTCTTCTGCCTTACATCTCTCATTGTAGATCAGCATGGCCGAGTGGATAAGAACGCGTGTTCTTAAACTTCATGTCTGCTGATGCCGAGGTAAAGGGTTCAACCCCTACACCGGACAATTGGACTTAAACGTTGACCTATCATCCTTGACTTGGGGACACAAATTACAAGTACTTCTGAAGTCAGAGTGGGTTTACCTGATGGTGAGGAACACTGTTAATAGGGAAAGCTAATCAACACGCAAAAATTCAGTCCAGCACTACTAGAAGTAGTGTATATAGACTGTGCTTGAGTTCAAAGCGAGCGAGCGAGCGCAAAAAAAAAAAGAATCAGTAAAAAAACATCTCTCAATGAAGCATCGTCCCTCAGCCATATCATGTCAAGCCCTTTGTAGATTTGTACATGATTGGTTGGATGTGCGGCTATGTTTTCAGTGGGAAGAGATAATCTCATGTCAATCCTCCTTAGTCATCTCTGATGACATGAATTGTAGATTGTAGGTTACAGAGTTACTATACTATTATTTGGCTGATATTATGCTACCAGTGTCAAACATGTACGTTTACGGCAACTAATTAACACAAAATTATAACAAGTTAACAACAGAGATGAGATACAGTAGAAGAGCTGCAGGAGTAACTGAGAGAATTAGGGTCGAGGACATTAGAAGATGACTAGGCCTGGAACTTGTCATGCACTTTATTAATATACAACAGATTAAATGGTTTGGTTCCATCCATCCATCATGTGCCATGCCGGTAAGCGTGGGCGGTCATGTTCTGCCATCTCACTCGATCACCAGAGCCGTGGATCAGCTCCGTGTTTCTGTCTCGACCATGCCACAAGGCCAAGCCATCCAGGTACTTGCTTCTAGGTCTTCCCCTTGGTCTGTTCCCCTCGATCTTACCAGTTGTCACCAAGTTCTCCAAATCATTTCTTCTCATAACATGCCCAAAAAATTGTGACTGTCTACGTCTAATGTGTCTAATGAGTTTACGATTTTGGTTACCTCACAAGAATTCCCTGGTACCATCTTCCACAAAGAGCTGGAGCAGCTGTGCAGTAAGGGAAATAATAATAAAATCATAAATGTATTTTACAGAGCCAAATAAATTGAAGAAATATAATGGATACAGAGCAAGAGGACGACCATGTAAAATATGGAGTGATGATATCAAGAACAACCTTAGAGAAATGAATACCAACTTACAAAGAGAATCAGAAACAGTGCATAAACGATCTTTACTTCTTGCCCCAACACTTCACTGAGTTGAATGGAGGGGGAACAAGAAGAAAATGTGTTATTATTCTTTGGTTCCATTATGGACAGTGGTATGGCACTGGCAGTTTGTGTTTATAAGGTGTGTTTATTTTGGCTCTGAAAGTATTACATTTATGATTTTAATATTATTTCCCTCACTGCACAGCTGCAGTAGCCTAATAGAATTGAAAGAGAAAGGGACTTGTGTAACCTGTGTAGTGGGTTGAAAACTAGGGTGAGAAAACATTTGAATTTTTAGTTGTGAAATAAGTGTATAGTGGCGAGGAAAGGATTTGGTCACCCCATATGATAAATCATACACATTTGTCAGTCTGTTTCTGCTGATCAAACTGGTCTAGGATCTAAGCTCTGACAAATAGACAGATCATTGCTTTACTGATCCGATGTCTTCTGCAGCTTGTCTTTTTCCAGATGTATTGGTGCTACATTTCCTCTGGTGTAAACTAGGCAAGCCAAGAGAGGGATCCTACTGCATGGGCAACACATGGTCTTTACAATTCAGCCCAGGCTTTATGCTTTGGAGAAGTATAACTCCATCCATGGTCTTAACCGCCTTGGATTGTAGTTATTATACCTTTTTTGAAGCACAATGTAATAAACTATTGTCTGTCAAGATAACAAGGTGCCAATGTCTGTTGATTACCATAAGTGAGGTAACCTTCACTGTCAATTAGGACACACTTTCAAGGAAGTTACAGTTTTGGTGACTTTGTGCACAACATGCATAGCGTATCAGTGCTTCACCAGGCAGGATCTGCTCAAGGCAGCGATTTTGGTGTACTCTAGATCTTCAGGCTCATAACAGGATATTATAGACTCACAGCACACCTCCACCTAATGGGTCTAAATGATTCTGCCACTTGGACTGCACCAAAGCAATCCCCAGAGTATATCCTTCAAGGCTGCCTGGGCTTTGCCAGAGAGGGATGCAGGAAGTCTGGCCGAAAGGAGTAACCCTTCAAGACAAACTCTGGGGGACCAGCAAAGGCTCAAGTGAACAGTCCTGTTTGTGACCCATGCCGAAATAGACACAGCAAACATTGATTACAAAATAAGAAGTGCCCAGTTCTGTTAACAATAATGAAGCAATTTGGATGCCAACACAATCATTTGACACTTCAGCAATCTCAGTTGACCTTGCACATCTGTCACAGGTTGTACATCTGTATTTTCAAGGTTGAGTTAACTGCGCTAATGACTAAAATAGTTTCAGTTCCTAATTTTCCTTTCTTTTTCTGGTTTACTCATCAGATGAGCTGATGGCAGAAGCAGACACCCTAGATGTTGCCTTTCTGGTTGTTGGCGACCCACTAGGGTAAACTGTTTTATGTTTTACATCATGTGACCCACTAGGGTAAACTATGCTGTTGGGTTGAGGGCAGAGTTGTATGTCATGTGATTTTTGTTGGGGACCCACTAGGGTAAACTATGCTGGGTTGAGGGCAGAGTTGTATGTCATGTGATTTTTGTTGGGGACCCACTAGGGTAAACTATGCTGGGTTGAGGGCAGAGTTGTATGTCATGTGATTTTTGTTGGGGACCCACTAGGGTAAACTATGCTGGGTTGAGGGCAGAGTTGTATGTCATGTGATTTTTGTTGGGGACCCACTAGGGTAAACCATGCTGCTGGATTGAGAGCAGAGTTTTATTTCGTGTGATTGTATAGTTGCTAATATTGTTATGAAGTCATGATGGTGACTAGGTTAGTGCTCAGAATTACCAACAGTCATCCAACATTAAAATCCCAATAAAAAGTATGGGACTCACTTGCACACCTTGAGGTGTATTAAGTAAATGGTGCTAGCCCTATATTTTTATAGACCAAATGACTCGTGATGGGAGTTGTGGTCAGTATCACTGTGGCAGCCTTTGCATCCTGTGGCATTTACTGGTACCTAGCTTATGGTGCGGTCGACCTGGGAGCCCAAGTAAATTTTTTTTTTTAAATTTGGCTATGACCCCTAATATTTATCATCATCATCATCATCAAGTTCCATGCCAGCTGGCGTAGACGTTCATGGCTCTCCACAGATCTCGGTCTTTGGTGTTCTGGATCAACTCTGCTGATGATATACCTCCATGCCACCGTCTCAATCCATCCAGCATAATTTCTCTTGGTCTGCCTCTCTTTCCCTCAACCTTTCCAGTTGTCACGATGTTCTCCAATGCCTCTCTTCTCATTACATGACGGAAGAAAGATGTTTGTCGCTTCCTTATTGTTGTATATAATGTTCTAGTTTCATTAGCCTGTTTCAGGCAGTTGTTGTTAGTTACTCTGGCAGTCCAAGGAATTCGCAACATTCGTCTCAGGAACCACATCTCTAGTTTCTTCTTAATTTGTTCATTTACATTCCAAGATTCACTACCATACAGCAAAACTGGTTCTATATAGCATTTCAGCACTCTCTTTCTTACATTCAGTGACAGTGACTTATTGATATTATATATGTATATTTATTTATTTATAACAGAAAGATCATTAAGCTTTCATAATCAATTGGCCATATTAGTCCACACAAGTTGAAAGCAAGGGTAGTTGAATATACAGGATGCACTCCATGTTCCCAACATTACTTATTGCCATGCAGATGGGGTTGCTAATGAGCCAAACACCATGTTTGCAACATTGATTGTTGGCGGGTAGATGTGGCTGCTTTAAAAACAATGAACTGAACACCATGCTGACAGAGTGACTTGGCATATTAATGTTGTTGCTGTAGAAACAGAAAAGTCAAACACCATGCTCCCAGCATGACTCATTGACATGTAAATGGTGTTGCTATGCTTTCAGTACAAGCCACATTCCTATGCATACACAATGTGGCTTGTTGCCAGAAACAAGTGAAGTTATCCAGCATGTTAAACCTTGCAGAAATTCCAGAATATTAAGTCTCGTCAATGAATTATGCCGGCTCCGCGGCAAAGAGGTTACGGACGCAGTTCATAATCTCACATACCGTGTTCGAAACACAGGTGGGTTGATTTTTTTATGAAATGGCACGATTGCCAGTCATTCAGAAAACAATGGCAAACTACTGAACGTAAATTTGCCCAGGAACACCCAAAAAATGCTGGGGTTGACTGCTATGTCCGTAAAGGATATGCAACTAACAATGAATTATGGTCACAGGGAATCTTTACAAAGAGTGGAAAGAGCTTGAAATATTACAGGCTGCAAAGTAAAGCTAAGAAAGCTGGACATCATCCCATCAGTCTACCAGGCTCTTAGGAAAATTGTTTGGAAAATGGTTAATAACAGACTTCAGAATCAGAATTACCTTGAAGAAAATAGGTGTTAACACTGATGTTTTGTTGGCCAACAATGTTTGCAATCACATGAAATCAGTATTAACATCTAAAGAGATTAACAACACATTAAAAATGAGAATTGTCAAATATTACATATATTAAACAATACTATATGGCGCAGAAGTCTTAACATTGTACAAGCAATTATAAAGTCAAACAGAGGTCCTGGAGGTGTGGATGTACAGAAGAATATGTCGTATTTCATGGAAACACAAACAATCAAGTTAAGAGATAAAAGAAAAATAGGAATGACAAGAGATAGATGAAAGAAATGAAAAGGAGGCAATTGAAATATTTTGAATACTATATTTAAAAGACGTAACACTCTTATAAAAACCATACTGGAGGATAAGGTTGAAGCCATTGAAGCAAGAGGTAGACAGCGACACAAGTGGGAAGATAGAATCAAGAGATGATGAACAGCAGTTACAGAATATACAATCAAGGTAAGAGACGGACAGTGTTGGAGATCCATTGCAGCCGACCTTCATTGTGGAGACGGCACCTGCTTGATTGATTAAAGTAAACAAGCTAAATTACCTTGAAGAAAAAAAGCCATTAAATTATGAGCATTTGTTGGTTGCTCGTGATTTCTTGGCAAGTTTACGCTCAGTAGTTTGCCATTGCTTTCTGAACCACCGGCACTCATACCATTTTCATAAAAAACCAACACAAGGCAGTCTGCTGCCAAATCATAGCAGCTGTGTTTCAAACTCGGTATGCAGGATTACAAACTGCGACCATAACCCCTTTGTCACAGAGCTGGCAGGGCGTATGGTGCTAGACCCATAATTTTATAGACCAATCATCACTCTGAGGGTGATGTCATTATCACGCCTGCTGTCTTTACTCTCCGACACATTTCCTGGTGCCTATTTTAGGTTGGATTTATCTGGTAGCTCAGTTCAATTTTAAAGACCTGCTCTGATATGGATTCAAATCCATGACCACCAGGCCAGTAGATGAGCACATAGCCACTACATTAATGTTGCTCTCTCTAAATTAGTGCATCATGTAAATTTGTTTTATATATTGCAGGGCCACAACCCATACAGACTTAATCTTACGGGCTGTGGAAAAGGGGATTCCGTACAGGGTAATTCATAATGCATCGATCATGAATGCAATTGGCTGCTGTGGACTTCAGGTTGGTAGAGCTATGGTTTGTCATGTTGAAAGTTACAGGCCTGATTATGACATATATATGTAATCATTATGACATATATATATATATATATATATATATATATATATATATATATATATATATATATATATATATATATATATATATATATATATATATAGTTCCATCTCCCCGCTACTGAGTCAAGTGTGTGGAGCGACACTGTGAGCTGTGAATTTCATGTGGAGTGCTTTTACATCTGTCCACAGTTCTTTGTACTGTGAACTGCATGTTCAGAAAAATGGCAGCCAACCTGTCGCTGAACTAACTGGGTTGTCTTATGCAGTAATGTGTCACTGCTGGTTTTCTAGTAACTCGCTTCCATCGACAATGAACTGTATTTTTCGTGGCAAACTTTTGTGTTGGCATGCAGTGGCATTATGCATAGTATACCTGTGTGGGCTGTTGGTTTGTCAAGACTCCTGTCTGTTCCACTTGTCACATGCGGCTGTGAGGAGCATTTTGTGTGATATTCACTGGCACAGGAACGGAACATAATGGGGCCAACCTTTGTTGTGAAGTTGGGACAGCGACTAACTAACTAACTTATAACATATATTCTAGACAAGATCGTGTTGGAAGCTACATGCATGATTATAACATATGTTATAGACAGGAACATATTTGAAGCTACATGCATGCTTATGATATATATTCTAGACAGCATCATGTTGGAAGCTACATGCATGATTATGACATGTATTCTAGACATGATCTTGTTGGAAGTACATGCATGATTAGGATGTTTATTCTAGATGTCATGCTGGACATTATAGACAGGGTTATACAGGAAGTTCGACTCACGATCATGTTTACAATACTCTGAGCCATTGTGGCTAGACACTTGCCTGCCATATTGGTTATCTTGGGTTTCATCCACATCAGGGTAGTTTTAAATTTTTAAGAACCTTGACCTAGGCTGTCTAGTCAACCTAGCCTAAACATGAGTACCAGGAAATGTATTGGGGAGTAAAGGCATTCAGCATGATACTGACCAAATCCTCCACTGAGTGCATTGTGGTCTATGAAAATATGGGTATAGCCTCATATGCCCAGTGCACCGGGGCATGTAAAATGGACCTCTACTTCTTTTCACTTTTTCATGGAAAATACAGGGTGTATTTTTTATGATTGCAATGTTTGAAAATATTGCCGGTCCAAGTTTTGTATTCACTCTCTGTAAAGTTCATGCAACATAATAGGTAAATACAAAACTTGGACCGGCAATATTTTCAAACACTGAAAAGTCATTAAAAATACACCCTATACTGCTGTATGTACAAGTTCAAGATTTTAGGTGAGTTAAGTTAAAGAATTTTCATGGAAACAAAAAATAATGAAATACAGAGGTTCTAGAAAAACTGGTAATGAAAAGAGTTGATGAAAGAAATAAAAAAAAGGCAAGTGAAATATTTTGGCCACGTTAAAAGACATAACACTCTTACAAAAACCATACTGGAGGGCAAGGTTGAAGGCAAGTGAGCAAGAGGTAGACAACAATACAAGTAGGAAGATAACATCAGGAGATGGACGAACATCAATCTGACAGAATGTACAGTCAGTGTTGGAGACAAACAGTGTTGGAGATCCATTGCAGCCAACCTTCATTGTAGAGATGGCACCTGATGGATTGATTGAAGTTACAGATTTATCAAGTGATGTCATCAGTTTCTTTCCCCATAGTTTCCAACCCAGGGGTTGTAAGGGGTATTGTACGGTATTTTATTTGTGAAAGATGGCCTATAAGGTTAAAAATGCTTATTTTGTTGTCATTTCAGCTGTACAACTATGGAGAGACTGTTTCCATTGTTTTCTGGACTGATGATTGGCGGCCAGAAAGCTTTTATGACAAAATTATCTCCAACAGAGAGAGAGGGATGCATACACTGTGTCTTCTTGGTGAGAGGTTTAAAATAAATAATGTGAAATCATAAGAAATGACAGCCAGTGCTAAACTTAGAATATTCACCTCTTATCACTAATGTGGAGTCCATGGAGAGAACTAAGAAAACTCATGAATAACGAGACGAACAAAAGAGATTGCTAAAGTGGTTATGGCTTAGTTATAGATTGCAATATAGTTTGTTTATGAATTTTAAGGTGATGTTTTAAAAGAGTGACTGTCTTTCTTTATGAAAATGTTATCTCTATGGGTCATATTTATTAGTAATTATACATGTTTACCCCATTCATTTCAATTAGATAGATTTCTGATTCTTCATTCTTTGCTGAACCAAAGTTTAGCCCTTAAGCATGCAGAACTTGTTTAAAATTGGGAACATTGATTCTTCTGCTTTTCATATCGGAGATAGGCTCTCAATCAACTCATATTGTCTATGTCTGCAATGTTGTCATTTTAGTCCACTCTGTGGTCCATACAATTTATCTTCCACTGTTGTTTTTCTAGGCCAGAAGGTTTGCCTAGATCTGTAGTATTCAGGGCAGACTTGGAGTATATGATCTGTCAAATCCATGTGCACACATAGTTGATCTTAAATTAGTTAGTTAGTCGACAGATCATCCTCGTTGCACATCGAACCATTCAGTCCATAAGTGCTCGGATCCCCTCCTCAGCAAATCCCGCAGCGTGTAGCGGCTAACGACGCCAGTTCTGTGTTGGTTTATCAATCTTCTTTGGCTTCCTGCGTAGTGTTCTTGTTTGGCCACCCCTCTTTTAATTTGCTGCTCCTGCAGTCTGGCCATTGTTGTAGATTCACAGTCATCACTTGGTTCTCGCAAAAGTCTCACTTCTCGTAGAGCATTCAGAATGTCAGCCTGGTCCATGGCGCGTCCGCCCTCCACAGTAGCCTCACCTGCGAGCTTGTCAGCCCGCTCATTTCCTTGTACTCCCGCATGACCTGGCACGAAGATGAAACTAATCTTTGCCAGCCGAGACCGCTTCAGAGGCAGCAGCCATTCTCTTCGGATCGACCCCTCCTCTATCCTCTTGATCATGTTCATTGAGTCGCTAAGGAAACAAGCCCTAGTGAATGTCTGTGTCTCGAGCCATGTTATTGCTTTACTTACTGCCATGACTTCCATGGTCAGGCTACTTGTGGTTTCAGTGAAAGCACCAGAGTCCTCCTTCACAATTCTCCCTCCGGCCCGAGCTGTAAAGGCCCATGAGCTTCTCACATGTCGGACGACCGACCCATCTGTGTAGATGACCGCGTCACCGTCTAGCGAATTCTTGAAAATCAACGCTTGTACTTCAGCCTCAACAGCAGCCGGATTTTCTATCTAGTTGGATGCAAACTGAAAAGGATGTGCAGAAGTCTGTTGGCACTTGCACCCACTCCTCGCCAGGTTCTAAGTCCTCAAGTGAACACACCTGTTGAAGAATGTCTTCGGCTTGACCCATCCACGACCGTCCTCTTTTTAACCTGCTGCCCTTCACCTTCCTAATTTCACTATGCAGTGGATGTTGTGTGTTTGCGTTAATTCTGAGGCAGGCGCGTGCCCTGCAAACTTGTATTCTCTCTTCAATGGTTGGAAAATCAAGAAGGTAGCGCATCGCCCTGCATGCTGTATCTCTTGTACATCCAAGAATAATGCGCATAGCTTCATTCTGTATCCTTTCCATCCTTTCTATCTGCTTATGGCTGAGAGTCAGGATTGCCATTGCATACTCCAAAACAGACATGACCAGCCCCTTGTACAGAAGACATAGATGGCGCTGCTCACAGTTTGCTGCCGCCATCACCCGCATCGCTGCCAAACCCCGCTTGGCCTTTGTTATCACCTGGTCTATGTGCACATTATAAACAAGGCTTCGATCAAACCGTATCCCCAGGTATTTCATTGCCTGCGTTCTTTCCACCGTCTCTGAACACAGCGATGTTCATGTGCTATTCAGTGCTATTGATCTGGCGCTAGTTTCACCTTCACTCACTACAGTGTGTAGATGGGGTGTCCTAGGACACCATGGCAGCGACCACCACCCTTGCAGCATATTGGTGGAGAAAGGCAGAACCAGGCAGCACAAGCTAAAGGTAAAGACGTTCCAGTATGACAGTACAGGGCAAGATGTGGTGAGTAAAATAAGACGTGACAAGCGCAGAACGTTTCAGGGCAGGACAAAAAGCTGGGAGCAGCCACCGTGGTGGAGTTTCGAGGTGGAGAAGGCTTGGATGGATAAGCGTAGTGCTGTAAGGAGATGGCAAAATGCCAAGAAGAACAGAGCTGGTCATCCTAGTCCCTGCTTGCACTTAGAAAGAGAGATGCACACAAAAGTAAGCTATTTCAAAAAACTGGTCAAGGTGGTTAAAAGCGAAAAATGGGCAGAGGTGTGTCAAAGAGTAAGCACAGACAAGTCACTGAAATTGTTCTGGCGACTACATAAAAGCATGAGTGGTATAGTCAAGAATAAGAGCATTTCAGACTTCCAAGGTGCTGACCTCACCTGGCAGAGGACTGACGAGGACAAGGGCAAAGCCCTTTTTGAACGCTACCTTGAGCAGGGCAACCAGACAGACATGGGAGGCCGAAATCTGGCCAAGGAGGTCACCTCAGACAGATGCAAGGCCCAGAACACTTCGGAGGAAGACAGTGACAGTGAAAGAAATCAAGGCTGTGCTTCGACGATCAAATAACAGTGCTCCAGGTCCTGATGGCATAAGATATAACGACATAAATAGGTGTACCGACAATGAGCTAGAGAAACTAGCAGACATGTACAACAACAGTATAGGGAGTGCTAGCATCAAGGAGGAATGGTTACACAGCTATCTGATTCCCTTGCCGAAGCCTGACAAAGACCACAAAAAAATTCAGGGATATTGAATTATAACCATGCAGAATACAATAGGCAAGCTGCTGGAGAAGGTAATTGCCAGGAAAATATCAAGCCAACTAGAGAGGCAAGGTGTTTTCCCACCTACCCTGGGTGGGTACCGTCCAAAAAGAGAAACCTGGACCAATGCAGCAGTCTTTGCCCATGATGTCTATGAAGGTTTCCACTCAGGTACTGAAACCGTTGCTGCAGCGATTGATCTTGAGGACGCATACAACAGAGTACCACTGGATTTTTTAATGTTTCAGCTTCTTGAACTAAACGTAAGTCCATTCCTCCTTAGTTGGATCGCTGCAGCCCTCTACCAACGGAAAGTAGTTTTTA
This sequence comes from Cepaea hortensis, assembly GCA_963921405.1. Taxonomy (NCBI): domain Eukaryota; kingdom Metazoa; phylum Mollusca; class Gastropoda; order Stylommatophora; family Helicidae; genus Cepaea; species Cepaea hortensis. The sequence continues at coordinate 98,150,155 of OY992885.1, read as the reverse complement.
GATGTGGCAGTTGGACTTCGGAACCAATAACAATATATCCTGGCCTACCACAGGGATCACCATTATCTCCGGTACTGTTCAACGCCTACACAGTGAGAATCACCAGTGAGCAGATCACTGGACCTGGCAGGACATTGTCGTATGCCGATGATGTTTTAGTGTATCGTCAGGGTAAGGATAGAGAGGAGGTTGCTGTGGAACTACAAACCGAACTCAATCGCATAAGTACTTGGTGTGATGAAGCTGGGGCAATGGTCAACCGAACAAAGGCAACAGTGACTTGGTTCTCGTTGAATAATCATATTGTCAACAACCCAACACCAACTGTGATCTTAAATTGTGTGTGCATGTGGCTGCATCATTGATTGTGTCCAGTGCAGAATAATGATTTGTTCTGGTCTATCCACAATACGGCAGTCGGCTGGTGTTGGTAGCTTTTTGATTGATCTTTTCTTTTGGTGGTATGTAACTGGTACATCCGAGTTGCTCTTCTGTTCCACATTCATTAGCTAATTGATCGGCTCTCCCATTTCCAGACACTCCATATTGAGATAATATCCACTGCAAGGAGACCGTACGCTGGTTGCCTGGTTCAAACAATAATATTGGTGTATTGGCAATGTCCTGGCTAGATTGCCTGAATGATGTTGTCTGTCAGCAACAGCACAGGCTGTGAGCCATGACTGGCATTCAGTAGTTTCTCTGTTGCTCTTGCTGAGTCACAAAGACAACTTATCAGAAAGAGGCAGTCATCATTTTTTGGCCATGTTATGAGAAGACAAAAACTGGAACATGTGACAACCGGACAAATTTGTGGAAAGAGAGATATAGGAAGACAGCATGAAAAGATTCTTGACAGTCTTGAGTCATGGCACGGAAGGGAGTCAACACATGAACTGATCCATGATGTCGGAGATCGTAATTTGTGGAGAGGCATGATCGCCCATGCTAGCCGGCAAGGCACTGGATGATGGTGATTGTAAGTAAAAGGCCCATTTGCATGCATTAAGGTGCGTTCGGTATATGGTGTTAGACCCACATTGTTATAGACCAATCAGCACTCGGCGGGTGATGCAGTCAGTATCACGCCTCTTTTACATCCCATGACATTTCCTGGTATCCGTTTAAGGCTGTGTCGACCTGGTAGCCCAGGTTAGATATATTATTAAAAAACTGGAATCTTCCCCCAATGGGAATCAAATTCACGGCCACTGATTCTACACGTGAGGCTCTAGCTACTATGCCACCACAGCTTCTGTTGCGATTGTGATTGCTTGAGTTTCTGCATCACAGTAGTTGATTCATATTTCTGTTTCATGAATTCTACCAGATTATCTGCTTTCTTTATTCATGAACTGCGTGCCACCAAGGTATTAAGACCACGACTTATACTGGCCAAAATGTTGCAGACTAACTGTAGTCTGACAGATGTATCAAAGATTGCTCTCCACAGGCCAGATGCAAAGCTCAAGAGTCAGGACTCAAGTCTTCCAACCAATCAACTGTTCATAAATTGCCATATATGAATGTCTGTATTAGCTTTGTTTGATTGCACTGTGAATGTTTGTTTTTATTTCTTGCATATCACATATGTTCTTTTGTTTTAGCTGTGTTTGATTGCACTGTGAATGTTGTGTGTTTTTGTATATACATCCTTGGCATCAGTTCTTTTGTTTTAGTTGTGTTTGATTGCACAGTGAATGTTCTTTGTTTTACTTCTTGTATAGCACATCTTTAACATCAACTCTTTTTGTTTTTCATGTGGTTTTGCAGACATAAAAATGAAAGAACAGACCATTGAGAACCTCATGAAGTAAGTAATATGGTCAGTAAGAAGCATATTTTCTTGTCACATTTCTTCTTTGTTTTGCTTTTGAGGGAGTACGTCACACCTAGTTATGCACCTCATAGATCAGCGTGTCCGATTTCAGGGTGCATTTGTGTATGGTCTGCTTCGTTTAGACAGATTCCATCCAAGGTATCAAATCTATCAAATTCCCCCCCCCCCCTCCCCTCTAACAATTTTTCCAGTGCAGCAGCCCTGCAGCCTATTCTTTGCAGTTTCCAACAGTCATGGGAATTTTAACACGCATGCAAGACTTCCTGTTTTTTTGCTGTTATCTGAGAAGGCTAGGTATTTGATTTTACTACCCAAGACATCAGGTGGACAACTGATATTATTAGATACCAATGGTTCTTGGAAGAATTCTCAGCTCATGCTGGGATCAAACTTTGATCACTTCTGAGCTTGAGACCCTACACTTGTTACTCTGTATTGTAATACTTTTACTGTGTGTGAAACTCATGGCAGCCATGATGTGGAAGTGGTAGGAAAATTGCTTTTACCAGAGGTCAGCATGACCGAATGGGTAAGAGTGCTTGTTCTGAAACATCCGGTGTGCTGATGCCGGGGTAGCGATTCAACTCCATCATTGATCAGTTGGACTAAATTCTTGACTTCTCATCCTTGACTTCGGGACGTATATTACAAGTACCTCTGAAGTTGGAGTGGGTTCACCTGATGGCGAGGGACACTGGTAAAAGGGAACGCTAATCCACACGCAAAAATCAGTCCAGTGCACTAAAAATATAGCACATGTATGGACTACGCTTCAGTTTAAAGCGACTGAACGCAAAAAAATTGCTTTTGCTGATTATTTTCTAATTTGTGCACAGCAGAAGAGTGACGGTGAGCTGAGATACACATTGACAAGCGCGCACGCACGTGTGTGTGTCCCCAAACAAGAAGAATACTTACATTCAGCCCTTCCAATTAGATTAATAGCAGAGAAACTTCTAATGGCGATGGAAATGTGGCTTCTGGGGAAAATGTAAATAATACCATAGACGCACAGAAAAAAAACGAATGAGAACCATTTAAGAAAGAAATCAAAACAATCAATTAGAGAAATTAGTCGGTAAAGATTATTTGTTCAGGTTATAGTGTGAAAATAAAACTTGAAAACTTAATAACATCTGGCAGTATTGATAGGAAAAGGGGACGGCTGAGCTAAATACCTGGATGGCTTGGTCACACGGCACAACTGGGAAAAAAAAAACACCTAATCCAAGATGTGATTGTGTGACATGGTGAACCATAAACGTCCACTCTTGTCTGCATGGCCCATGATGATGATGATAGATTATTTATGGCCCATATTTGTTACCATGTATTGTAGGAGTTTTTCATCGAGCGGTTGTTTCTTGAACTTTTGTGGATCCAAATGTGCGACCTGGACTGCATAGTTTTTGTGTGTGTGGTAGAACCTCGACGAATAGTGAAACTGCATTTCACAATTTCCTGATGTACCAAGTCGAGGGTTCAAAATCAGCTCTGGGGGATTTGGAAACAGACCGCTTTGCATTGATGTCTGAGAAGCATTGGTTGTTCAGAAAGCAGTGGCAAACTACTGAACTTAAATGTAAACACAGAAGCCACAAACAATATGTTGCATGATTTATTGCCTGGCATATTTCGCTGCATCTCGTCAGGTACATACTGCCGAGTTATATATCATGTAAGTGAAGAAACACATTGTCACAGGTATTATTCGAATGTGGAACATCTATTATTCCCATGGTAATTTCAAATTTAGAACTCTTTCTACTTATTCAAAACCGGCTGGAACCGTAATTTCTAATGTCTCACCGTATTTGTGCAATCGTGTATTGTTTGTCGAATATAACATATGAAATGCTTTTTCTTTGTTCACAAAAAAAAAGTTTAAAAGTCGATATCGTCGATTTCATTGCACGAGGTTTTTATCCCACTTGGTTCAGCCTTCTTCCGCAGCGCGGAAAGTGTCGCACAAAGCATGAAATCCGTAGCTCCAGCGATGACCCTCAGGAGTCTCAGAAAAAATGCACCCGTGAACCAAAGGACGCGGCCCGGAAACAAACCCACAACCTTTGGAGCCCAAGTCAGATGGCTTGACCACGGAGACTTCCGGTGCACTGGACTGATTTGTTCGTGTTCACGCTTTATCCATATTTTAGTAGGTGTTGATAAATCACTGATGACAGCATTTTATAGCCTTGAGTGAACATAAATCACCAACAACCAACAAATGCTGGACTTGATTCCAATGTTCTGCACAACTTGTCCATCCTCCTTTAACCCTGCAACTAGTTTATTTGGTTGTGGCATAATGCAGCAAGTGATTGGACTTCATTCCTGAAAGGTGACCAGATTACTTTGTTCTCTCTCAACGAAATTCAGTATAGGAAATTATATGTATATGCCTAATTTCATCATAGAATGTGCAACATTCTCAGACACCTGAAGATGCCCAGTGCTATACTAACTACACTGACCCATATCTGCTGTCACCAAAAATATAGGGCTAACTCCTATATTCTCAAGGTGCCTTAGTGTTGTGAAATAGGTTCTTAAAAGTCGAGAGAATCAACTTCATTGCACCTGGTTTTATTCTTTATGGCTCGGTCTCTTTTCCACAGGGCTTCCTGTCGAAAGCATGAACTCTGTAGCTCCAGCGATGACCCCCAGGAGTCTCTGAAATAATGCACTTGTGAAACGAAAGACATAGCCCGGAATCGAACCCACAATCTTCGGAGAGCTTCAGAGACGGCTTGACTACTTCGCTGTGGAAACTCCCAGATAGGTTCTTAATACTGCCTAATGCAGTGGTTACATGGTTTTAAGAACCTATGGCATATCCCAGCAAACAAATTAAAGTAAAATTTGTGGGGTCATGCATTTTTCCTCTTCTTCTTCTTCTGCGTTCATCCAGAGTTTCTTTTTTTCGGATGTGACTGCGTTGTGCCTGTTTATAGCAGAGCTGCGTTCTTGTGCCATTAGGCTGACACATCCAACTTCTGTGGGCATTTGCTGACCTGGTTAACCTTCCCGGGATTTTTCCTGTGCCAACATATAGATGTCAGTTACAGAATCTTTCACAAACACCAAGGAAGAAAATTGGGGCTTAAATGTTACAGAAAAAGTCCTAGAATATTGTGGACCAAAAAGAAAAATATAAACATTCTACAAGATATGAACATTGAAAAAAAAAATGCTCATAAACAGCATTATGTGTCAGAAACTGCAACACTCTGACTGTATTAAACTTCAGTCATTTGGAGAGAACTGTGATGGGCAGCATGATTGCTGGAATTGGTGGGAGAGATTGACCAGCACGATGATGGTAACAGGATATTGCTGACACCTTGGTCATGAAAATACATGAGGCAGAACTGGTAAAGGATCAAGAATCTTTTCAGCCGACTGAGAAACATTCTGCAAAGAACCTGCTATATGAGAGAGCCTTAATGGCATAGTGTAAAAGGACTCTACTTTTCCTTACTATGCCAGGTAAGAAAATGCTTGATTTAATTGTTGTTTAAGAATTAGTTTCTGTTGGAGGCATAGTAAATATTTAGCAATTGTGTTTATCACTTGTGTTTAGAGGCCGACCAATCTATGAACCTCCACGCTTTCTCAGTGCCAGCGTCGCAGCACAACAGCTACTTGAAATTGTAGAGAGGAGACAGAAATGTTCGCACTCAACTGAAGGTAATGTATTTTGTTTTTTGTATTCTCAGTGTAAAAAAAAGTAAAGCTAGTCCCCATAGCAGAAACTGTGATTGGGGTGTAAAGTGCTAGGTCTTGTCATATTGTAAACCCTAGGTCTTGTCATATTGTAAACCAGTCACAAAGTATGATGAGAAATATGAAGCCAGGCATACTTCTGGCAGAATGCAGGCTTCAATTCAACAATAGAATTAGAGAGTATCTGTTGGATTACTCCCCCAGGACATGCCAATGTGGTTGGAAACAAGCAGGCAGACAGATTGGCTGGGTCTGCATCACTGGGTGAGGTATGACAAGGCAGATGTGGTCAGGCCCCTAGGGATCATGTGTATAGTGGGATCATCACAGCTGGGAGAGAATGGCTCTCAGGGAGTGACCAGAGGATCTGACCAACACTGAGAACTCACAGAAAAGGCCAGATAGATACATAATCAGACAGTTACTGGTACCATTAGTATTGGGACTCTTCGCTGGCTGTTGCAGATGAGGGAAGAGCATTATGGGAATGTCCCCGAGTGTTGTGATGGTGGTTCTTGACTCAACTCTAGACCATGGCATATGAGGTTGGGTGGCCAGTTCCTGTCCAAGTCACTTCTCATTGCCAGGAAATTCTGAAAATTGTCTGGTAACCACTGTAATGGGTCTGGATCGACCTGAAAGCCGCACTGGTCGGAAAATATAATCATGCCTCTGCTGGAGATTGAACAGAGACCGCTGAAAGTGCACTAACAACTATGCCGCTTCTGTTTCATTTTCAGTGTAAACATTGTTAATTTCATATTTGGAACCTTACTTAGAGGAGAAATACAAATTTAAGATTAACAAATTCAAGGTGAAAATTGTGTTGTTTCATTAGTAGATCCTACCTGTGGATGACTGCTGGTTATGTCTATTTAATGTTATGTAAGAAGACCTGTGAGTTGTGTGTTTTTCTTTTAGTTTTATTAATGTAGTTATTATTGATCTTGAAAACACATACTGCTTACCTGAAATGTTTAGAGGCCACATATGTTAATTTTTTTTTGTTTTTTGACTACACAGCTTTATACTTAGTTAATACATCGAATACTTAGTTAATATGTCTATATTTACTTACTTACATATATGTCTATACCGAGTTACATATGTTTATATAGTCACATAGGCTTAAACTTTGCAGTTTCCTTTAATGAGAAAAGTACCAAGTTAAAATCTAGTTGTTGCTTGTTTAGAAAATGAGCAACTTAAGGAAGTTACAATTGATCTCTCTTTATCTCTCCATTCTTCCCTCATGGCGGTGGATGCCTAGACCTCAGATAAGGATAAAAACAAAAAGGGTCTGCATATTGCACACTGTAAAGATCCATTGTTAGCTTGAAACTGGACAAGAGTAGGCTGTAACAAATTTGCTGCCTGGCAAACTTCTGAAAATTAGAACAATTGCCCACCATAGAATTGTATATTATGTAAATCTCTTGTGTAGATGTGAAAGGTGAAAAAAAAAACATCACCATGTGCCCTGGAGAGTGGCATAGACTTTCATGTCCCTCCACAGATCTCAGTGTTCTGGATCAGTTTTGCTAATATTAATCCATGCCCTCATCTTAGACCTTCAAGTATTATTGCTCTGTCTGCCTCTTCTGATCTGTCCAGTTATCAGTGTTCTCCAGTGCCTCTCTTCCCATTATATGTGTGGCCAAAGAGCACTGTCTGTTTCTTTCTTGTACTTGTATATAATGTTCTACTTGCATTAGCCTCTCCCAGGCAATCATTGTTAGTTGCTCTGACCATCTGAGGTATTGGCAACCATCGTCCCAGAAACCACATCTCCAAGTTCTTCCTATTTCGTGTGTTCACATGCCAAGTTCACTGCATTACATGCAGGACAGGTTTGGTGTAACATTTCATTACTCTCAAGTAGATATCACTGTCATGGTCAGACTGCGAGAACAGGAAGTTTAAAGAGGTGTGGCCAAACAAGAACACTACACAAGAAGCCAAAGAAGATTAATAAACAAATGAACTGGTGTCGTGAGCCGCTACACACTGCGGGATGTACTGAGGAGCACTTATGGACTGAATGGTTTAATGTGCAATGAGGATGATTTGTCAACTAATTAATTAGAGAAAACTGCATTAATTTGCCAAGAATCAGTTTATAGACAGCCTCGGATCACTATTTATGTTGGAGTGATATGTTAAAAAACGTCATACCAATGTTTAGTCCCGATATGCAGATTACACATTCACACTCATGCCTGTATGGATCATTAACATGGAGAAGATTAAAATAGTGAATAAACTATGAATATTTGTTAATTGGTGCCTGCACAGAATAGGTCTAAAGTGGTATGACTGAGTCACCAGTATGGAGCTCAAAGAGAGATATTTAGTTTAGTCGACGGATCAACATCACGGCACACGGGTGTAACCCACAACTGCTCCTTTCTACTCCTAACTCAAACCTGAGTCTGGATAATCTTAGCTCAGTGCACGAACTCCATAGCTCCAGCGAGGATCCTATTTCAAGGAGAGAATTAGACACATACCAGTGAATCAAGAGTTGAGGGAAAGACGCAAGTGCTGGGTAGAACACACATTGAGAAAACTTGATAGTATAACTAGCAAGTCCTGTATCTATAACCTACAGGGACAACAAAGATAGAGGGAGGCCTCGAAACACATGGAGATTAGAGACAGAGTTTAACAATATGGGGATGAAGAGGCAGCTGCATAAGACAGCATAGGATGGCTTGGCAAAGGAGTTTGTTGAGGGCCTATGATCCAAAGGGAGATGGACTCAAGCTTTGTCAAACCAGGACCATTGAGACAGTTTACATGGATGAAACCTCTGACCTGACACCAGGAGGTGCGGGTAGTCTATCATAGCGATGAATACATTAAGTATAACTTAAATTTTAAAAAGTTAGTTGCATATCCTTTACAAGACATTGCAGTCAACACCAGCATTTTTTGCTTTTATGATCTCTTTGTAAGTTTATGTACAGTAGTTTGCCATTGCTTTCTGAACAACTGGCACCCATACCATTTCATAAAAAAAACCAACGCAATGCAGTCTGCTGCCAAATCACGCTCAGCTGTGTTCGAACACGGGTATGCGGGATCACCAACTGCATCTGTAACTCCATCGCCACGGAGCCGGCTTTCTAAGTATAACTTAGAAAACAATTATCTACCTACTAGCTAACCAGTCACTATATTTCCATCAAATATTCTTTAAAAAGTTGACACAGCCAAATGGTAAGAGTGCTTGTTCTTAAACTTCTGGAGCGCCGATTGTGGGGTAAGAAGTTCATTCCCTACATTGGCATTACAGTTGGAATTAAATGTTGACTTTCGCTAAGAAAGCAATGAGAAACTATTGAATGTAAAATTGTCTATATCATCACATGGGGTTGATAACATCTTAATCTTAATTTAAACTAGGTTTGCTGATGTGTTACATTTCTCATTCTCAGACTTAACAGCAGATTCAGTCTGTGTGGCTGTAGCCAGAGTTGGCGCAGATAACCAACAAATTGCCGTGGCAACTCTGAAGGAGATGGCACATCTAGACTTGGGACCACCACTTCATTCTCTAGTCATACCTGGCCACATGCACCCGTTGGAAATACAGATGCTGCAGATATATGCTGTTAGTGATCATGTTAAGCAGCTCTTATCTGATAAAGATCGATAGTATTGATTTTAATTATATCCCATAAATATTAAGAAATTCCAAATGCAACAAGTTTTGAGTATCAGCTCCAAAATCTCACACTGGGGATTATTAAAAAGGAGTTATAGACAGATTGGTTGTAGCAAAGCAGAGGTCAAAGAGTATTAACAACCTTTGGCAGACCAGCAGCAAACAAGTTAAAGTAATAAGAACATGCATACACACAAACATACGTATGTGAGTCACTGACTATTGCACATTTTTAAAGAAACAAATTTGGGGCTTTTGAGCTTATTTGAAAAGTTGTGTTTAGTCGAGGGTATCTGCTCCAGTGAAGGCAGTGAAAGAAAACAAATGTGACAGTGCAGTAACAAATGTTATAAGACTTTTAATCACCAAACCATCACTTACTAGTGTAGGTGATCGTGATCAAATACGTGTTTGATTGTCATAATTATGATGTGACAACTGGTTATGTTTTGAAAATATATGATTCTAATGAAAAATGTATGTTAGTGCACTTAGAACAAGTGCATAGTCTCTCCCAGCCAAAGATGCTGGTTGTTCCTGTTATGAGGTGATTAGCTACATGCCAGAACTGTTCTCACCTGCAGCCATCACAATTAGCTCTATATTTGATTGCTCATTCCAACAGCGCTGTGGTGAAGGGCTTACAAACATAATTCACAATCCTGCATTCGAAACATGGTGGAAGGTGTTTTGGAAGCAGGCTGCCTTGCGCTGGTTTTCATTCGATGGTATGAGTGCCGGTCATTCAGAAAGCAATGGCAAACTACTGAACGTAAACTTGCCAAGAAGCCACAAACAGCCAAAAATTCTGGGGTTGACTGCGACATCCTGTAAAGGCCATGAAACTAATTGTTAACGCTAACAACTATAATCTAGAGGAACCATCAAGAGGTGTGGCACTATGCACCAATCTGTCATTTACAGCTAGAGACATTTCTGGCATGAAAAGATACATGGATGTCTAGTAAAGATAATAATGGAGGGAGGCATTTGGAAGAAGAGGAAAACCACATCATAGACAGGTTCAAAGTGTGCACATGCCAACAACAGGCAGAATTTAGAAAGAAATGAAAGACTGCAAGCCACTGAATGATGATATCACCCTTAGCCCATCTGTAATGGTCCAATGATAGGTACTTCTGGGAGGTTAGCATGGTGGAATGGACAAGAGCTCTTGCTCTTAAACTTCCGTTGTGCTGATGCTGAGCTTCAAACCGTTCACCAGTCAGCTGGACTAAAATGTGGCAAGGAACACTGGTAATAGGGAAATCTAATCCAGATGCAAACACCAGTCCAGTGAACTCCCCAGCAGCGGCAACTACTAGAGGTGGTTGCACGGATGAGAGAATCGCTGTCTCGGAGGTAAAACCAACCATTTAAGGTATGATGATGATCAAGTGCCTTGGCAATTGGCATTGAAGATCATGCTTCTCCACATCTTGTGATTTCCAACAGCATGTACCACTTCTTCCATGCCACAACTCAAGATGTCAAGAATCTTTTCCTTTTCTCCCACATCTCTATTCACAAATGTTTCCAATTATGGAAAGTCTCATCAAGCAGTGCAGATGAAACATTAATAAAACCCATAAATCAGACCTAGATGGTCAAGTTCTGGCAACATTATGAGGAGAATTAAACTTTAAAGCTGGCACAACTGGTGGGAAGAAAAAGAGGTAAATACCTGGATGGTTGGCACATCACACTATCGAGACAACACAGAACTGATCCAAGTGTGAGATGGTACCATGACTGTCCATGCTCATCGGCATGGCACATGATGATGGTGATTGTATATCTAACATCCCAGGAATGCTACCTGGTAAAAAAAAAGCGCGCTAAAAGTCAGATGTGTTGGCCTACGAGTTTCGGCCCAAGAGCGCATAAATTAGACACCGCAATCACATCTGAAAAAACTCTGGATGAACGCAAAGAAGACAAAAACACACACAACCACTGTAATATGTGGATTGCAAACACTCAAAACAAGAAATGTTTTCATTATGAAGAATCACTATAATGATCTGCTGCGTATGGAATGAAAGACACTGATATCTAGATATAAACGGCCAGTGTTTAGACATGAACAGAATGTGCTAATGGTCTAAGGTTCATTGTATAAACATGGTCATTGTCTATTCAAGCTCAAACAAGCTATTAGAACACATCATGTTTGCAACACAAGAACAGTCTGTCACATTCTAACAAGGACTGACAGCAGTAAACACCAATTATGCAGTAAGCTTCAGTGACATGGTAAAGTCACTGGGTTGTCTATTATACTTCATGATGATGATGATACAACACCCCCAAAGGACCAACATACAGATGTGATGCATTCAGCCATCTCTACATACATGTATCTGCTGGATCCTTGATGCTCTCGATCAATTCTATTGGTGATATTCCTCCATCCAGAATCATTTCTCCAGGTTTGCTTCTTTAGCTCCTGATCTGTCCCACTGTTACATTTTCCATTTCCACTCTTAAGTGCCCAAAGAATGCTGTTTGTCTTTCCTATAGTTAGTTAAGTTATCTGCAACATTCATCTCGTACACCTCTGTTGTGTATGCACCCAAGCTCTTCTAATTTGTTCATGTTCCCTTTGATTCACTGCTATACAGCAAAACCAGTTCTATATAACTATTTAACCCCCTTTTTCTGACATTCAAAGATAGTCATTTATAGCATAAAATACTTTTCATTCTCTGAAATATAATTTTTGCTTGACCTATTCCCTTAATCTCTGTCAGGCATGAGATGGGTGGATATCTTTCACAAATTGAAATGTTGGCAAGAAACAGGTACATGAGGGACAACAAAATGTTCCTTAAAGCATGCAGGCAATGCTCCTATAAATGTAAATAAATCTGTATGTACAATGTTTTTTTTTTTATCCCAGTTTAACTGGCAATCATCCATGGAAGGGTTCGAGAAATATATTGCCAATGGGGTCAGGCAGCTTGAGTGGTTTAGTGCACTTACTTAAACTATCTCAGGTGACCATGGTACTGTGGGATCATTACGCACAGACAGTTGGACTGATATACTGACTGCTCATTCTTGAATTGGGGTGTAAAGCACAAGTACCTCGGAAGTGGCAGCGGGTTTTCCTGATGGTGAGGGGCACTGGTATTGGGAAAAGCCAACCCTCATAACTACTAATAGTAGTAGGAGCACGCATTTAAACCATATTCGCATTTAAAACGAGCACTGTCCATCAGTAACATTAATCGTACATGAAAACTGGAATGCACAAAAAACAAAATCCCATCCCTGGAAGAGTTACAGAGAAAGATTGTCAATGGTAATTCAGGAATTATGGGGCTGCTGTACTTTGGTGGTGTTTATAACACAACAGCGTGAAAACTGGAATGCACAAAAAACAAAAATCCCCATGCGTTTTACTCCTTAATTTTGCAGACATAAAATGCCACCCTTCTTTAACATTCCCATTTATAGCACCATCTTGAATATGTATGTAAAGTATATTCCTCTGAATACATAGACATGTTAAGTTGATGTCCACAGAACACAATTTTGATATTTTGTTATACACAAGTATACAGTATCTTGATATATCTGGAACAATGTTTTAAAACAAAAACATCCTTATGTGTATTATGTACTTGCATATTAGGGAGAACAGAAATTATATGTAACAGATTAAAGTGTCTTCAGTAGGTATTATGGAAAAAAAATTACCCGAACACAAGATCCAAAAAAATTAAAAGCTGTGTCAGAAAATAGTACACTGTAGTGTACTAGATATTATGGCACAAAATTCAACACAAAAAATACAGAAAAAACCAAATGTGTGAACAGAAAATAGTCTGTCATCATGTTTAGTAGCATAGAACAGTGTAGTTGTTGCCACCAAGGATTAGATATGTAGCATCAGTGGCTTAGATTCAGTGAATGCAGTTTTACAATTCACCCATCCATCCAATTTTGAAAAAAAAAACAGATTTTGGCCCCATCCAACTGTAGATTCTCTCCTCGAATGGTTATAATTGGGACCCTAATGGTGTTCCTTTCGCTGCATATTTTCGCTTCCTGGATTCTGATTGGTTGTTCATTTCATCCTTGTAGTTTCACGTCTGGTTAGAGTCACATACTTGCAAGGCCTAGTGTTGCTGGGTTTCCGCCCTGTCTAATGGTGTTTTTTTTTATTCAGGGAGTGTTTTACCAGTTGTCATCCTTCTTGAGACTCCATCTATTTTACAATCCTGCATCCTTCTTATAGCTGGCTGCCTGGCCGAGGGGTTAGCAGCTTTCTCCGTTAATCCCGAATACTCTCGTGGTCAACGTGAGCGGACGAGAATTAGAAGTGGTTCGAGTCACGCTAGTGACTTATGAGAGTATGCAGCCGGTCGCTCAGAAAGTCGTGGCGTGCTGATGAGCGTAATCTAGCCTAGGAATCAACATACAGCTGAAAGATGCTGGTGTTGACCGCAATATCCTGAAACAGGATGGAAACGCGGGGGGGGGGGGGGGGGGGGGGGGGGGGGGGGGAATCCTTTTTATAGCCCATGCTGTGTGGCACTGGTGATCATGTTTGTCCACAGCCTTCTGTCTCACATACTGCCAATCATTTCTGTTACTTATCTTCCTCCATTCCATGTTCAGCATTTCTCTCTTGGACACATATGAGTTCAAAATCAGTCACAGGTGATTTCAAATCAGATCGCCTTGCTGGTCGTTCAGAATACAAACTGAACATAAAATCGCCTACAAAATTACAAACAGGACAAAAATTTTGGTGTTGAACATTCCTGTAAAGGACATACTTTTTTTTTTTTTTTACATTATGTAACCTGAGCCGTTTGTAACTCAAGATTTTTCTTTAGGCTCAGGCTGCACAAAATCTTTCTATCGGACACCAGCAATGCTCAATAAGCTTTAGTTAGTTTTTAAACACTCAGAACAGCTTCTCTATAATGGATACACACACAAATCTGTACCCTAAACTAATTGTCATTACAGCACTTAGTACCACAAAGGGGGTGTGCCTCAAGGGTTGTAATAAGGGTTGAGAACATGAAAGCATCTTTCTCAAGCAGTCACTATGCTGTTTTCAGACTTGGGATTTTATTGTCTGTTTCATTTATTCCTCACTCACGGGGAGAATATCACACCTTGCTACACACCAGGTCTATGTCTGAATTTAACTTGTGTACGGGTTACTTCCGTTAGACAAATTCCATCCTTGGGTAGTTGTTCTAACAATTTTACCAGGGCAGCAATCCTGCTATCTACTCTTTACAATTTCAGACTGCCATGGGATGTTTAATGGGACCTCCAGTTTCTCACCTGAGAAGACCAGGCATCTGATCTCACTAACCAAAACAGATGTTTCTTGTAGTCGTGCTCTAGTAAAGCTCACAATCTACTTCTCGTTTTTCGGTGATTCATTCATTGCTTTTTAAGCTTTACTGCAGTTCCCCTTATTCATGTTAAACTAAACAGAGTAGAGGAGTGTTATTCAACTGACAGTTTTAGTTTTTTGTGTTCCCAAAGTTGCACAGAGATTATCTTGATAATGACAAGTTTACTGAAGGTTGAATACAGCTAACAACACCATTACATGCATACATATAAGATATACTGCTCATGAGGTTAGCATCTCAAATATTATGCATAGTGCCACATACCACATGTAAAACGGACAGGATAAACATTCAATAAGCCGAAAATTAAACCTTTTTTAAACATTAATATAAATTAAAACAGAAAAAAAGTTAATAAAACATCATTGGTATACACATTTTCACTCTTATGTCAATTTGTCAGAGTACGATGTTTGGCATCTTTTCTTGGCTACAAGTTCGTTTATGGTGGGAGTAATGTTTTGTGTCATTGAGATTCTCATGATGACTGCAAGTGTTCATCAGTGAGACTGCTCCTGTGTGATGTTTTGTTAATCTTCATCACAGAAAACAGTTGCTCACACAGATATGTGCTACCAAACATGCTCAAGGTTCGAGCCGCATGTAGACGAAGCCGGCACATCTCTTCAGGAATGAAACAAGTGAACTGTGCAGGCCCTACAGTGTTGTACTTTGCCTTTATGTCCCATTACACTGCAGCTCTATTAACTCCATCTGTAAATATACAGGTGCAGTTTCCACATCTATGGCAAATGGATTACGAAACATCTCGCATCTACTGACAAGCGCTTGATTGATATCAGGTTAGCCGTAGCAAGAAAAGGTGATGTAATATCCGGGCCTTACACTACCTTCATTTTTTATGCGCCAATCCAAAACGAGCATCTGAACGCTGCCAGGTAACTATGACGACGAACACTAACTCACTACACAACTTTTATTTTCACTTATTCTGATCAAAGCGAGAACACTCTCAAGTAGCCTAAAATTGTCTCTTGGGCTGAATATATTTGTACGTCGGTTAAGACCTGTCGGGCCTGATATGATTGTATGGCGGGCCGGATGGCCTTGAGTTTCACACGTCTAAGCAGAATGGTGACGTACCATGTAACCTGTTTGCAGAATGGTGATACATACTGTATACCTTCTTAGCAAATGGTGTCAGACACTGCCTTCAACTGTTTCTAAAGTCATCCTTATTTTTGAACCCTTTTTTTATTACCGGTTCACAACCTAGTTTCACATAGCACTATCTCTATTTCCTAGGTCCATGCAATAACTAGGTCACCTATGTAAATAAACAAGCAAACTACACTTTGACATGCCTTAAACTTGTATAGACTGTCGACACTCCCTGGCTGATGTGGTTAGTGTCACACCAGCTGCCTTTACTTCCCAAGACAGTTCCTGGTACTCTTGGCTATGTTAACCTGGGAGCCTGAGTCAATTGTTAAAATCTACTCTGATATGGATTTGAATCCATGACCGCCAGGCCCGCAAGCAAGCATCTAGCCATAACACTACCACAGCTCGCTTACCACCTAAGCCTGATATCAAATTAATGGATCTGTGATACATAAGATCATCCTTAATCACATTATGCAGCTCCTTCACCACCTACGGCTGATAGTAAATTAATGAATACACACAGCATCATCCCCAATCACATTAGGTATTCTTTCAACATGTCTACTTCACTATATTTAATAACTAGCCCAGAATGTAATACATACAAACCCGGGAACCGAGATCTATGGTAGATTACTGCATGACCACAACAAATTTCACACTGCAGGATTCAAACTGAACTTCTCAGTCAAAGGTAACTGTTCGAAGCGAGTTATTCTCGGCAATCTCGAAGGTAGCCACTGCTCCATCGTTAAATCTGAAAGACATTCCTCCATCAATCACAAGGCAAGCATCCCACATTCTGGAGCGGATGACTAAC
Source organism: Cepaea hortensis (assembly GCA_963921405.1). Lineage (NCBI taxonomy): Eukaryota > Metazoa > Mollusca > Gastropoda > Stylommatophora > Helicidae > Cepaea > Cepaea hortensis. The sequence continues at coordinate 98,133,581 of OY992885.1, read as the reverse complement.
CTGGGATAGAAGGGACCCAGATAAATGATAGTAATTATACCGGATAAAATTATGTGCCGATTTTCAAAATCTAAGACTAAAAGACTGACTAAAATCTATTATATATGTATAAGTATTACTTTATCATAATGTAAATAAAAAGTAAGGGTAAAGGGTTCTCTTACATGCCTTGAAGCTATGAGGTATATGGTGCTAGCCCCATACTGTAGCACTGGATGGGTGAGGGGGTCAATATCATGAGGCAACCTTTACTTCCAAGGACATTCCTGGTACCCATTTTTAGCTGGGTCAACCTTGGGGGCATGAAAAATCTACCTCGATGGGGATTTTAATCAAACAAATGGGGTGGATGTGTTTATTTTTTTTAAAAATAAACAATATTTTAAACAAAGATTACAATATTTTTTGAGTCTAGTGCCTTGGTGTGTCTCTTGCATAATTAGTGGTTATTTTACTTGTAAAATAATATAAAATATGACTAATACTACATATACCTTCATATTTAAAGAAAACTGCAGTTAACACGAAGGTGTTGAAATTTTCATAAAGTTGGTTCTCCGATATGTAGGGGGAAAAACATGCCCAGGCCCTGTCAACATGTTGTAATTGGGGCCCTTATGGTGTTCCTTTTCTGCTTGTGGAAGTAAAGCTTCGTGTTTTGCCATTTGTTCTCAAGTAGAGATGGTACAGACCAGACATGCCGTGTATTATGTCTTTCCTACGTTGCAGCAAATCTGTCATTATATCAGTTCTTGTTACATTCACCAGTAGCTCCTATCTTTAGTTTGCTGATGGACGGACCCTCAGTTTGTATAAGGTTGGATGTTACTTTCTCACCTCTGTGCCTCAGTCATTAAAATAAAAAACATGGTGTTAGATAAGGGACTTGGTTAGCTCAATATTTAAAGCTGTAACTCAGTACAAGTGAAATCTGCCACAGACATACTGTTCAATAATACACTATCATACTCCACAAAATATGCTTTCCTCCTCCTTGTCTGCAGCAGATATTGAGAATCATGACTTTAAGACTCTCTAATCCTCTGATGTGGCCAAAGGGATAAGAGCGATGACAAGATAGCGAGATCGTTTTCTACATGCGTCAGTTAACTTCAACGTTGACTGTGCTTCTCATTTTCACATAAGGGTTCATTTACATTAATTACTGTTTTTTTTGTTTTTCTTCATTACTATCTAACATTGAAAAAAAAAAAACAATTACTAACTTCTTCGCAAATCCGCCAGTATGCTCAGCTTTATAGATAGCTGAAACAAATAATTCAAAAACATGCATTACTTGTAGTTAATTAATTGCATATCCTTTACAGGACATTAGTCAACACCAGCATTTGTTGGCTGTCTGTGATCTCTTGTCAAGTTTACATTCAGTAGTTTGCCATTGCTTTCTGAATGACCAGCACACATACAATTTTATAAAAAACCAATGCAATGAAAAATGAAAATACACAAATAATATGGAATAGCATGTTATGTGATTATGTATACGTTCCTGGCAGTCTTGTATTCTCTCTCAAGAGCATAAAACTCACATTATTTTTAATCTGATTTTGGAGGTCAGAACAGCAGACTCTTGTACTCTCAAGAACATTTTTCAGTCACTTCTGCAATCTGATTCAGGAGGTTGGCATGGCAGAATCTTGTATTCTCTATAATATCGCTTTCATTTTATTTTTCTGTCATTTCTGCAATCTGGACAAAATATTCATATCTTTGCAGTGGAATTGGCCAAAATTGCTTAACCATATTTACAGAATTACAACTAACAGACTGACAGGCAATGAAACAGCTGGAGAGATGTTCTGGCAGAAAAACAATGTGATGACTTGATTAAAAACCCAGACTCACCATTTCGCACAGGGTCACGTATAGTGTAAGCCATACGTGGCTCACTGGGGTCAAAGCGTAAACTACTATTGAAAGTGTTCATAACTTTTTCTGTCATTTCTTTGTCTTGAATCGGAAAATTACTGCCAGATACGTGATTGGCTGAAAAGAAAAACAATTGTGATTCATGTAAAGTTATTTTTTGGGGGCATAAGTTTCAATTCTTTCCTACTAATCTCCCCTCTCCCAGGGACAGGATTGTTGACTGATAAGATCTGTAATAAATCTTTGATATTTAAATAAATAAGCCACAAATAATGGATTACATAATGTGTTGCCTCGCATATTTTGCTGCACCTCACCAGCTGCACACTGCAGTGTTATATAATACACTAGGCGAATAAATGAATTATATTTTAGCTGAAATATTTAACACATATAGTCACTGATACTGTTCTAATGGGGAGAATTTGTTATCAGCTCTGCAGTCTTCCATTAACTATAAATTCTTTAGGTTTGCACAAAACTGGTTTTAAACACCTAACTGCTAAATCCTCAGCATATTTGAGCAATCATTTATTGCTCACAAATATAATAATGAAACTCCTAAAGCAAAAGTTCATACGGTATCCTAGCAGAAGCTATTACAGCTACTATAAACATGTCAACTGAATTATTGCAGAAATTATTCAGCAGTCTGGAAAACTGAAGAAATACCAGCAGACTGGAGGGAAGGATATGTGGCAAAGCAACCAAAGAAAGAGCACCTACATGAGTGTGTAAATTATAGAGGAATAATGTTACTCTCAGCTCCTTGAGAATATTGAGCAGAATCATTCTGGAGAGATTAAGAGATGTTTCTGACAAACTAAGGCTTATGACCAAAAAGACCCTGCACAGACCAGATAAACATGCATAATACTGAGGAAAGCAGTGAAATGAATTTATTGTTACACTGCATGGCTTTTTGCATTATTTTCTTGCAGTAGTTCTTTCCAAAGACCTGTTATCACATTATTATGTTTTCTTTTCAGAGCTGTTTCTATTGTACATACATCTTTGGTTCTTTCTGCCATACCTCTAACAAAAACTAAGATTTGCATAGTAAGTAAGTAAAAATGCCTGTTTACACACCTATAAGTACTTATAGTGACACCACAATGTTTAGACCAGTTGGCACATACAACTTATAAGAAAGAAACAAACAGCTTTCTTTGGTCATGTAATAAGAAGAGAGGCATTAGAGAACACTGTGACAATTGGAAAGATCAATGGGAAAAAAGAGGCAGAGGCAGACAGAGAAATTATGCTAGATGGACTAAGATGATGGTGTGGAGGAATATCATCAACAGAGTTGATCCTAAACACCAAAGACCAAGATCTATGGAGAGACATGAACACTTACGCCAGCTGGCAGGGCACCTGATGATGATAATCAGCACATGGTAGTTGATGTAACCAATACCACGCCAGCCGCCTTTACTTCCGCAGACATTTCCTGGTACTCACTGTAGGCTGGGTCAGCCTAGAAGCCCAGGGCAATGTCTTTAAGGCCTTGGTTGAGACTTAAACACGCGACCGCTGGATCGGTAAACAAGCGTAGGCAGACAAGACTGACATAGGTTCCAGGAAAAGAAGGGAAGGAATCTCATCATACCAATTTCAAGTATCTTCTCCACAGAATCCATTGACAGCTGATTAATGTGGAAGTGCCAGGAGCTTGATCCGGTCCCTGTGCATACGGTAACACCTGAGCTCTTCTGTTTCTCCTTGGTGGTATCTGTAGTAATTTCATAATATGAAACTCTGAGGATATACAAATACGGGTTGGGAACACACGTTAGTATAGCCAGGACAGACTGCTGTATTATCATTTCTTAGTTGTCTATAAACAAAGCAGCTAAAATAAGGAACATATGGATGTCAGTCATCAGTCGGGTTCCAACTTCATGGCAAAGGGTCACTCCATAATAATCACACAAAATGCTTTTCACTGTCCCATGTAAAAACTGGAACAGACAGCAGTTCTGACAAACCAATAGCACACATAGGCATCCTATGGATGTTATACCCTCCCATCCTTCCTCCACCACCACTTTCTGGATCCTGTGATAATGACTTTGCCTTTCCAGATATGGGTAGAAAAATAGACCTCATGTGCATGATGCACACATTAACAATCTTTCAACAAAATTTAAAAACAGAAGTCACATATAAGAGAGTGGGTTGAAGTTCCGGAAGACATGACGGACTGGCACAATGTAATAATAACACTGGGCCGTGAGTGCAGAGAATGGGCAGCGGGCCACACTGAGTTTGAAGTGCAACAGCTGATCCAGAACAACACACATCAAGGTGACATAGTCATCTACACCGATGGGTCAGTGGTGAGAAACAGACGTAGTGGCTGGGGCTTTATTGCAAAGGCTAATGGACAAGTCTTGAAAAAGGAGAGTCTGGCATATGAGACTACGACCTCCAGCAAGAGTATGGAGGTGGAGGCAATAACAGCGGCATTCCGGTGGCTAGAGGAGACTACTGCAACACACGTTGCATTCATTACGGATTCAAAGAGTATGCTTAGTAAGGTGGAGAAAGGAATGTTTCGTGTGGAATGGCTCTCGTACAGATTGTGAGAATTGTATGGATATTTTGCCCTGGCCATGCGGGGGTACGGGGGAATGAACAGGCTGATAGGCTAGCAGGGAATGCACCTCTTGGTGGTAGTTTGCCTATGGACAAGGGGGAGGTGGTCGTGCGCTTGTGGGACCAGGTGGAGAAGGCGGAGGAACTGATTGAGAACCCATATGTAGAAAGAATGAGATTGCGGGGGATCGGCAGGGATTCTGGAAGAATCTCAAAACTAAGAGGGAAGACCAGGAGAACGTTTAATCAGATAGCGGTGGGAACGATTAGTAGTATGACTCTTTGCTGGCTGTTGAATGAGGGGACTGAGCACGTATGGGAATGTCCTGAGCGCAGTGATGTCAGTTCTTAACTAAACTCAACAGTCACATATAATAAAATAATAATATGCAAATCTATATAATGTGTGAAAATTAAGTGAAAGTCACCACATTAAGTTCTTAAGAATAAGTTTACAGGTTGTCACAGAGCTATATTTAAAGCAGAGAGGCATGTTAACAACACTAAATACCAACCTTTGAACTCAACAGCACCTAGATTAACACAAGTACAATAAGCCTACAGATACATCACACAAGTATAACATGCTCAGACTAACCACTACTAGCAAGAACCTTCTTCACTGCACAAGGAGAAATCCTCAAGTGCTCTTACCTCCTCCCTCTAATCACACCTAGATTAACACAACAAGTACAATAAGCCTACAGATACATCACACGAGTATAACATGCTCAGACTAACCACCACTAGCAAGGACCTTCTTCACTGCACAAGGAGAAATCCTCAAGTGCTCTTACCTCCTCCCTCTAATCACACCTAGATTAACACAAGTACAATAAGCCTACAGATACATCACACGAGTATAACATGCTCAGACTAACCACCACTAGCAAGGACCTTCTTCACTGCACAAGGAGAAATCCTCAAGTGCTCTTACCTCCTCCCTCTAATCACACCTAGATTAACACAAGTACAATAAGCCTACAGATACATCACACGAGTATAACATGCTCAGACTAACCACCACTAGCAAGGACCTTCTTCACTGCACAAGGAGAAATCCTCAAGTGCTCTTACCTCCTCCCTCTAATCACACCTAGATTAACACAACAAGTACAATAAGCCTACAGATACATCACATGAGTATAACATGCTCAGACTAACCACCACTAGCAAGGACCTTCTTCACTGCACAAGGAGAAATCCTCAAGTGCTCTTACCTCCTCCCTCTAATCACACCTAGATTAACACAACAAGTACAATAAGCCTACAGATACATCACACGAGTATAACATGCTCAGACTAACCACCACTAGCAAGGACCTTCTTCAATGCACAAGGAGAAATCCTCAAGTGCTCTTACCTCCTCCCTATAATCACACCTAGATTAACACAACAAGTACAATAAGCCTACAGATACATCACACGAGTATAACATGCTCAGACTAACCACCACTAGCAAGGACCTTCTTCACTGCACAAGGAGAAATCCTCAAGTGCTCTTACCTCCTCCCTCTAATCACACCTAGATTAACACAAGTACAATAAGCCTACAGATACATCACACGAGTATAACATGCTCAGACTAACCACCACTAGCAAGGACCTTCTTCACTGCACAAGGAGAAATCCTCAAGTGCTCTTACCTCCTCCCTCTAATCACACCTAGATTAACACAAGTACAATAAGCCTACAGATACATCACACGAGTATAACATGCTCAGACTAACCACCACTAGCAAGGACCTTCTTCACTGCACAAGGAGAAATCCTCAAGTGCTCTTACCTCCTCCCTCTAATCACACCTAGATTAACACAAGTACAATAAGCCTACAGATACATCACACGAGTATAACATGCTCAGACTAACCACCACTAGCAAGGACCTTCTTCACTGCACAAGGAGAAATCCTCAAGTGCTCTTACCTCCTCCCTCTAATCACACCTAGATTAATACAAGTACAATAAGCCTACAGATACATCACACGAGTATAACATGCTCAGACTAACCACCACTAGCAAGGACCTTCTTCACTGCACAAGGAGAAATCCTCAAGTGCTCTTACCTCCTCCCTCTAATCACACCTAGATTAATACAAGTACAATAAGCCTACAGATACATCACACGAGTATAACATGCTCAGACTAACCACCACTAGCAAGGACCTTCTTCACTGCACAAGGAGAAATCCTCAAGTGCTCTTACCTCCTCCCTCTAATCACACCTAGATTAACACAAGTACAATAAGCCTACAGATACATCACACGAGTATAACATGCTCAGACTAACCACCACTAGCAAGGACCTTCTTCACTGCACAAGGAGAAATCCTCAAGTGCTCTTACCTCCTCCCTCTAATCACACCTAGATTAACACAAGTACAATAAGCCTACAGATACATCACACGAGTATAACATGCTCAGACTAACCACCACTAGCAAGGACCTTCTTCACTGCACAAGGAGAAATCCTCAAGTGCTCTTACCTCCTCCCTCTAATCCCACCTAGATTAACACAACAAGTACAATAAGCCTACAGATACATCACACGAGTATAACATGCTCAGACTAACCACCACTAGCAAGGACCTTCTTCACTGCACAAGGAGAAATCCTCAAGTGCTCTTACCTCCTCCCTCTAATCACACCTAGATTAACACAACAAGTACAATAAGCCTACAGATACATCACACGAGTATAACATGCTCAGACTAACCACCACTAGCAAGGACCTTCTTCACTGCACAAGGAGAAATTCTCAAGTGCTCTTACCTCCTCCCTCTAATCACACCTAGATTAACACAAGTACAATAAGCCTACAGATACATCACACGAGTATAACATGCTCAGACTAACCACCACTAGCAAGGACCTTCTTCACTGCACAAGGAGAAATCCTCAAGTGCTCTTACCTCCTCCCTCTAATCACACCTAGATTAACACAACAAGTACAATAAGCCTACAGATACATCACACGAGTATAACATGCTCAGACTAACCACCACTAGCAAGGACCTTCTTCACTGCACAAGGAGAAATCCTCAAGTGCTCTTACCTCCTCCCTCTAATCACACCTAGATTAACACAACAAGTACAATAAGCCTACAGATACATCACACGAGTATAACATGCTCAGACTAACCACCACTAGCAAGGACCTTCTTCACTGCACAAGGAGAAATCCTCAAGTGCTCTTACCTCCTCCCTCTAATCACACCTAGATTAACACAAGTACAATAAGCCTACAGATACATCACACGAGTATAACATGCTCAGACTAACCACCACTAGCAAGGACCTTCTTCACTGCACAAGGAGAAATCCTCAAGTGCTCTTACCTCCTCCCTCTAATCACACCTAGATTAACACAAGTACAATAAGCCTACAGATACATCACACGAGTATAACATGCTCAGACTAACCACCACTAGCAAGGACCTTCTTCACTGCACAAGGAGAAATCCTCAAGTGCTCTTACCTCCTCCCTCTAATCACACCTAGATTAACACAACAAGTACAATAAGCCTACAGATATATCACACGAGTATAACATGCTCAGACTAACCACCACTAGCAAGGACCTTCTTCACTGCACAAGGAGAAATCCTCAAGTGCTCTTACCTCCTCCCTCTAATCACACCTAGATTAACACAACAAGTACAATAAGCCTACAGATACATCACACGAGTATAACATGCTCAGACTAACCACCACTAGCAAGGACCTTCTTCACTGCACAAGGAGAAATCCTCAAGTGCTCTTACCTCCTCCCTCTAATCACACCTAGATTAACACAACAAGTACAATAAGCCTACAGATACATCACACGAGTATAACATGCTCAGACTAACCACCACTAGCAAGGACCTTCTTCACTGCACAAGGAGAAATCCTCAAGTGCTCTTACCTCCTCCCTCTAATCACACCTAGATTAACACAACAAGTACAATAAGCCTACAGATACATCACACGAGTATAACATGCTCAGACTAACCACCACTAGCAAGGACCTTCTTCACTGCACAAGGAGAAATCCTCAAGTGCTCTTACCTCCTCCCTCTAATCACACCAAGCAATCCTTGTGTATTAACTCAGCCGTGTTGGCAAGGACAATATCTTATACAGAATTAAGGTCACATGATTGTTTAAATGTTGCATGTCTTTTGCAGGACTTTGCGATCAACACCAACCTCAGGTTGATTTTCTAGCTATTGTACAAGCCGTTGCTTTTTAAACGAGAAATCAACGTTGCAGTCCAACTGACTGATGCAGGGGTCAAACCCACTAATCCACTGTCAGCGCACCAGAAGTTTAAATGCTACCGCATGACTCTCTGCGGCTACGCAGACCTCTGTGGCATAATTATAACATTAAAAATGATTAGGAAGTATTAGCTCAAAACAATTTGCATTTCAGAAGATGAAAAGTATCTTATGTAATACATCACTTCTACTGAATTTCAGAAAGACAGTACTGAAATGGTCTATCAAACATGCTCTGATGTATAGCAGTGAATCTTGGAATGTGAATGAACAAATTAAGAAGAACTAGGAAGCAACAGAGATGTGGTTTATAAGATGAATACCTTGGAAGGCTAAAGTAAGTAACGATTGCCTGGAAGAGGCTAGTGAAAATACAACATTATATACAAGAATAAGAAAAAGATAGAAAGTGGTCTTATAATGAAAAAAGGGGCATTGGAGAATAATGCAACAAATGGAATGATCAGCAGCAGAAACAGAGGCAGACTGGGAAACATTATTCTTGATGGTCTACAATAGAGGAATGTGGTCAGGAGAACTGAGCCAGAACACCAAGGACCGAGATCTGTGGAGAGACATGAACTCTACACCACTTAACAGGCACATGATGATGATATCAAAACAATGCCAGTCAGCTGTAAATAAAATAACCGCCAACTCTATGATATCAAAACAATGCCAGTCAGCTATAAATAAAATAACCGCCAACTCTATGATATCAAAACAATGCCAGTCAGCTATAAATAAAATAACCACCAACTCTATGATATTAAAACAATGTCAGTCAGCTGTAAATAAAATAACCACCAACTCTATGATATTAAAACAATGCCAGTCAGCTCTAAATAAAATAACCACCAACTCTATGATATTAAAACAATGCCAGTCAGCTCTAAATAAAATAACCACCAACTCTATGATATTAAAACAATGCCTATCAGCTCTAAATAAAATAACCACCAACTCTATGATATCAAAACAATGCCTATCAGCTCTAAATAAAATAACCACCAACTCTATGATATCAAAACAATGCCTATCAGCTCTAAATAAAATAACCGCCAACTCTATGATATCAAAACAATGCCAGTCAGCTATAAATAAAATAACCGCCAACTCTATGATATTAAAACAATGCCAGTCAGCTCTAAATAAAATAACCGCCAACTCTATGATATCAAAACAATGTCAGTCAGCTCTAAATAAAATAACCGCCAACTCTATGATATCAAAACAATGCCAATCAGCTTTAAATAAAATAACCGCCAACTCTATGATATCAAAACAATGTCAGTCAGCTCTAAATAAAATAACCGCCAACTCTATGATATTAAATCAATGCCAGTCAGCTCTAAATAAAATAACCGCCAACTCTATGATATCAAAACAATGTCAATCAGCTCTAAATAAAATAACCGCCAACTCTATGATATCAAAACAATGCCAATCAGCTTTAAATAAAATAACCGCCAACTCTATGTCACAATCTACAGCAGCGTCCTTCGCTCACCTTGAAGACAGAGACTCCCCAACAAAAACTTCATTCAGAGCCAAGCAGGGCAGTTTCCTGGAAGGAAACTGCATCTTCTCTGGTTCATGTTGCCGAAGAACACGGACCTGCTCATCCTCTGCTATATGCTCCGTAAAGCGGTGTTCTGGGAAAATCAGCTGCTGGTCATGCAGTTCAACAGGATCATCATTGACATGCCGTCCTGACACGGTTACCTGGATGCGCTGTCTCCATTTCCACCTGATGTAAAAGTTGCAGCAAAGTCAATATTTGTGATGTAATCAAACTTAAAGGGCAAAGGCAGTCCCACAGCAAATACTGCCATTCAGGTAAGAAGATAAGGTCTTCATATGTTCTAGGCCACCACATGAGGTGGGTTGGTATATTTACCAAGCAGTTGTTATGTAGGTGTGCGCACACTGACTCGTAGAACAAAGACAACAGTTGACAACTTCAGAATCTTCACAGCAAAAATGACTCCAACACCCAAGCGTTGCAGTTCATACCACCAAATATTTATTAGGCGACTGCGATGACATTGATTCCATACACCACCAGTAACATCATTCAAATGTGTACTGTATCGTGTTCCTGTGTATGGCAATCACCGTCCGGAGTCCCTATTCATTATATGGTCCCTGTCGTCAAAGCGTTAATTTCCATCCTGCTGCTTATCACGCTTAACTGTCAATAATCACTGTCAAATGTTATACACTTACGGTTCGGCCACCGGTACAAACACACGAACCACGCATTGAACCCATGTCCTGTGACTCTAACACTGTCACATTGTCCACCATGGTTGCATAATCTGACTGAAGTTACTGTCAGATGATTGTTGATTCATTGGCGAATTCAGACAACTTCGTTAGTTAATATAATAATACTTTCATCATGAGATGTGATGAGAGATGTCAACACGTTCAAGTTCCCCACCCGAATCCCATAGAAACAATTTCCAGCTCTCTTTAGTGTCATATCGCGCGGCCGTTCATAAATAGATCTGTGTAGTGCAAATCAATACTTGTCTAAACCCTTTTGTTCACTTTTCAGTGAGCTGGTTCCTGGCAATGTTCTCTTCTTTGTCACCCTTCCTTCTGAAAACCTGCTACCACTTTTATGAAGCTGGGTAGACACCAAAGCTGCACTAGTCAGGAAAAAAACAATCCTGTCTCTTGATGATTGAACCCAGACCACGGTTTTGGCAGGCGAGTACACTAAACATTATGCGACTGTGGCTCATAATATAGCTACTTGTCAGTAAAAGGGCCAGTTTTCTGACCAGTACAGCACTAGGGTTAAAGCAGCACTACAGATGCCATGGGTGAGATACTGGCCTTATCATTACTTTTGTGCCAAGTAGTTACTGAAAATGTAGACCCAGGCCTACAATAACATGCTCAAAATTTCTAATGTACTGACAACAGTAAAATGTTTACACAATCTGAAGATGAGAATTTAAGGTTTTAATTTGGAAAATTTGCCAGATTCTTCATATTACAATTAATATTATGAAAAGTGGGAAGATAACATCAAGAGATGAATGAACAGCAATCTGTTAGTGTTCAACCACAGCAACTGACAGTGTTTGAGATACACTGCAACTAATCTTCAATGTGGAGATGGCACATCAGTTTCAACTTAATTTTGCTTACCAGCAGATGGTGATATAAATTTACGTCTGCACCTCTAAAAACTTTTACTTCGTGTAGCAACGATCTAAATTTCTTGCTAATACAGATATGATCAATTTAGTTTTCCATTTTTTGTAGTCTGGTGATACTACGTTGCTTTATTATAGGTTTGTGTGGATAAACACTTCTGTCTATGACACCCTGACTCACTCTCTCCACAGCAGGTCAAAGCTCTTCTTGAGCCGATCACTTCTAGAAGAGCTTCCATTTTTCTTGGTTGGCCGAGTTATTATTTCATAATGTGGCCTGTTCATGGTTTGTTGGATTTTGTGGCCGAATTGTTCTATGTGATCAGGCCCTCAGCACAACTCTTCCAAGTTATCTCTTCAGACATGCCTGATTGGTTACAGTGGTAATATTCTTTGCTTCCCTAGTTTAGTTTCAGTTTAGTCAACGGATCAACATCACGGCACACAGGTGTAACCCATAAGTGCTCCGTTCTACTCCTAACTCAAGCCTGAATCAGGAGAATCTCAGCTCAGTGCATGAACTCAGTAGCACCGGTGATAATCCTGAAAATACTTTGGGTAGATTTTTAACTCAAAGTTTTGCCAGGGCAGCGCCGTTAGGCTACTCTTTTTCGATTTCCAACTGCCAAGGGATTTTTTACGTGTACAACAATCCGGGGAAATTTTGTTACTAGAAGTCTACGTGAAAAAATCCCGGCCCTCACCGGGGCTTGAACCCGGGACCTCCAGCACTCGAGGCGGACACCATACCTCGAGACCACTCAGCCCCCTCTTTGCTTCCCTTATGGGCCCTGGTAATACACAAGCAATAGTTGGCCAAACATCCAAGCACACTTGTTTTCCAAGCAAGATCCAATCATTATCATCACTTTCCACTTTTGCCATCAAGTGTTATGGGGAGGAATAGCTGTTGCTCCAGTGTCCAATCAGTGGCACTGGATAGTGTCACTCCATGTGATTGTACAACGTCTTTGATGTCGCTAATCCATTATCTTCCCGGGTGTCCTCTTGATCTCGTAGCAGATGTTATTTGATGTAAGGCCAGTGCTGGTATAGTATGTTCCGATTTGAATGCCTTCATTCACAATCAATTATTTTGAAAACTGTCTGTTGCATCGTTATGAAATTATCCAGCCGTCTTATATTTACCCCCACCCAAGGAGTATGTCTTTGATAGGTCCAAAAAGAACTTAAATCATCAAAAGCATTCCTTTGATGTTTTGCTGAACAACTAGTGATTTCTCGCTAACAAAGTTAAGTTTACAGTAATTGGAGACCTGCCAATTCAGATGACGCACAAAGGCGTATCCAGATTCGTATGGGGGTGGGTGCAATGAAAGAAGTAGCTTAAATTCGACAGGGTCGGCTGCATCGCACCGGGTTTTTATCCTATATTACTCAGTTTCTTTCCGCAGCGCGGAAAGCGTCGCACAAAGCACGAACTCCGTAGCTCCAGCGACGACCCTCGGGAGTCTCCGAAAAAATGCACTCGTGAAATGAAGGACGTGGCCCGGAATCGAACATACAACCTTCGGAGCCCGAGTCAGACGGCTTGACCACTTCACCACGGAGAATCCCGAGAGGGGTGCAATGTGTAATATTAGTAAAGACAGAGAATTTACAGAGGCACGGGGTAAATAATTTGTAAATTAACAGGAAAGTAGAAGGACTATATTTCTTACCTTATTTTTCATTTCCTTCTTGTTTCTTCAGCTGATGCTGATGCTGTAATGTTTAGGGCCTGCAATTCGGCTGGATAATTGGAGCAAAATATCCCAGGAAGTGTGTACGTAGATTAAGGTCTGTGATCTGCTCGGACGATTCCATTAGGTTGATGATTGCTCTCGGTTGCATAAAATTTAATCCATCCTTTCTCCAATAGTCCTCTTCCTCTTTCAACACATGGTCCTCACATTTTTTCCAGTAACTTTTATCAATATTTAATAGCGCGGACAGACAGACAGACAGACAGAAAGGTAGGTAGGTAGGTAGGTAGGCAGAAAGGTAGATAGGTAGGTAGGCAGAAAGGCAGGAGATAGGTAGGTAGGTAGATAGAACGAACAAACAAACAAACATTTTCAAAGGGTTAAGAATTGGGCATGCAGGCCCGTCTAACATTCTGCCCTATCTTCTAGATAGATAGATAGGTAGGTAGGTGGGTGGGTAGGTAGGTAGATAGATCCCCGCCAAAAGCCGGGCCTTGTCACCTAGTTTATTTATATAATCACGTTTCATGAAAGAACCCCCATTTGGAGACACCTCTGAACAATCCCATTTAACTTTGCGCTGTTTGTTTCAAAACGAAAATCACGTGAAAATTTTAAAATATGCGGGGACGTGTCTTGGTGAAGCTGTAATACTGTTAAAATGATGGACGTAATCTCTAAGTCGTAATTTATATACCGCATATAAACAAACTTTGTAATCTGCTGTAAAATCTCCAGAACAAAAATTGTTTTGTTGGGTGGACATAATGATAAGGTTATATACTAAATCTCATAATTTTCCCTCAGTTGGTTACTGAGATATTGAATTTTATATTGAGGCAACAAAAAAACACACTATAGTTGAAGTTGTTGCATTTCTAACAAGATGGCCAAACCATTTGATCTTCTGCCTTTCAGTATATGTGGCACAAGGTTTTGAGATGTCTAATAACATAATTTCTTATTTGGTCTCGGATGGTTAAGTTGGCAACACTCCTCAAGCATCTCATCTCACAGGTGTTGATTTTGCATAAGTGTGATTTGTATAATGTCCAAGTTTGACATTGGTAGCACAGGATTGGTGTGAAAATGCTATTTATTATCTGTCAGTCCAATCATCATTTAGAGATAATTTTATTGTAATTCCAATATAACAATACTTTTTCTGTTGTCTAGAATGTCTTCCGATTTCTACACCTTGCCTTGCAGTCTTGCACACCTGGCATTTCAGAAACTCACTGTCATGACATACCCAGACCAGGATTGAATTTTGACAGATAAAATCACATGCTTACCCAAATTCACCCGCTAACAGCCTTTTCAATGCATTGCCAAATTTAGGAGCAGGATAATCATTCTTTGGTAGACAAAGGTGACCCTCTGACCTATTAAGTAAAATAAAATGACCACTTCACTATATTAGGTTTGATAAACACCCCAACATTACTTATTAATATTATAAATTGTTGAAAAATGTTGGTGCTGGATAGGGCAAGAGTAAATAAAACACAAAAAGACCAAGGTAAAACATGCAGTACAAATGTAGACACAGAGAGAAAGAAACGAGACCTTCTTCTTTCATGCTTTATCTGCCAATGGGACGTAGGTCCTCAGCCAACTCACCTCCTTAGCTTTCACATGTAGCTCTGTCCATACCCTCCCCAAATTACTCATAAACATGTTTTATCTAGACCAACAAGCAGCGGTTAGAATAGATGGCGAGACATCAGATTGGTTTGACATTAAGCAAGGAGTCCGTCAGGGCTGTGTGCTGTCACCCTATTTGTTTAACCTGTACGCCGAAAATATAATGAGAAATGTCAGAGATAATATGACCGGGGAGCAATATGATGCCCTAAATATCGGTGGTCATGAAATACCAGAGATTCGATATGCTTATGATACAGTATTATTATCCACATCACAGAATGGTATATAACACTTAATAATCTCAACACAAAGAAATAGTGAAAATCACAACTTATATCTTAATATAGCAAAAACACAGATAATGCATACAGTTAAAACTATTATGGAGAAAGAAATATATGTTAACGAGGACAGATTGGAGGTGGTGGAAAATTCTGAATATCTTGGGTCATTGATTATCAACAATGGTTACATGATGAAAGAAATTAAACGTCGACTATCAATTGCTCTTCAAAGACTAAAACAACTGAATAAATTATGGAGTGGAACAGACAGAACTTCAAAAATTAGATTTTTAAGAGCATGCATCTTTCCCATTGCCTGTGAGACCTGGAAACTTACTAAACAAGCTGAACTTCGCATAAATGCCTTTGAATATAAATGTTATAGATAGGTTGAGTAAAGAAATGAACAAATGCACCCATACTTCAAGAGCTGAATATTGAAGAAGTTTGGCTATTAGTTAGTTAGTTAGTCGCAGTTCCAACTTCACAGCAACGGGTCGTCCCCATTATGCTCCGTTCCTGTGCCAGTGAATATCACACAAAACGCTCCCCACTGCCCAATGTGAAAAGCGGAAAAGACAGGAGTCTCGACAAACAACAGCCCGCACAGATACACTGTGCATAATGCCGCCACCAGAATGTCAACACACCAGTCCCCCACAAAACACCCAGTTCATCTCTGATGGAATCGGCAGTCATTTTCCTATCTGAATGTTTCCTAGATGTTCACCCACAGTCCACGAAAATACAGTTCATTGCTGATGGCAGTGGCAGTCAACCAGAAGCCCAGCAGCCACGCATTTCTGCATAAGGCAAAAACCGGTCAACTCTTGGCTATTAAAGACGATACAACAAAGAAAATTGAAATACTTTGGTCACTTGAAATGTCATGACAGTTTGGAGAGAACAATAATGGAGGGGTATATGCCTGGGAAGTGAGGAAGGGGAAGGCCAAAGAGAAGATGGGTGCAGGATGTGTCGGATTATCTCCAGATGAGTGTATCGGATGCGAGACATCTTGCTTGTGATCAAGAAGTTTTCCAGAAGGTTGTTATGGGAGCGAGGTTCTGCAAAAGACATGCTACTGAATGAATTTCCGCTGTAAATATCCGTTCACAGTGGGTGCATGTGAACACGTGGTCATTTCCACCATCATGCACCATCTTATGTCTCATCTTATGTCTGCAATCATTTTCTCCTTTGCTTTATTCCATTTCTGATCTTTGCCCTCCATGCAACACGTTCAGCGGCGACTTGCTCCCAATGTGCATTATCAATGCCTGTATCAAATCATGTCCCGCTTACACACATCTTTGTATTGTAGTAGAGGCCAACCCTGAGATCTCTAACCCATCTGTAATTCGCCAAAAAAGACGTACTTTGGTATTCTACCATCATCCATCCTCCTAAGATGTCCTATCCATCTAAGTCTATGAAGACTGAGCATGGAATAAACCGTCACACAACCTGATCTTTCCAATACTTCAGTATTTTTGATTTTGTCTTGCCACTTAATACCAAGAATTCTTCGCAGACACCGCATATGAAAGCTGTTTAAACGTTTCTCTGGGTGTGAGTAAGTTGTCCAGGTTTCGCTGCCATAAAGAAGATTACTAAGGACACAGGCTTGATAGACAAGGACTTTTGTTTTGGCAGTAATCTTCCTGTTCTCCCAGACTCTTTTTCTTAACCTGTTCATTGTTGTTGCTGCCTTACCAATCCAGATGTTGATTTCCTGATCAATCAATATTTTGTGCAGGTACCAATTAATACATGTTTCAAGAAAACGTTAGTAAAAAGGACTTCCGGTCGCCAACATGGCGGTTAGGCGTTGAACCGTTAAGGCTTGTGGCAAGTTTATGCTGGCAGCTACGGTTTGCAATTGCATTTTCCTCACGTTGGACTGGTAGTACATGGTTCTGTCTCCCTGCTACTGAGTGAGTGCGTGGGCGACACTGTGAGCCGTGAAATTCGTGTGGAATGCTTTTACATCTGTCCTGTACAGTGACCTGCATGTTCGGAACAATGGGTACTGGCTGTTGCTAAATTGACTGATTTGATTTGCCTTTTCAGCTCACAAGTGCATTTTTCAGGAGACTGAAGCTGTGGAGTTCGTGGTTTATGTGACACTTTCGGCGGGTCACCCTACAGTAAAAGACCGAGCCATGTGAGAAAACCCGGGGCAATGAGGTCTTTCTGATGACTGCCGAGTCCATCAATGATGAACTGTGTTTTGCGTGGATAAATTTTGTGTTAGCATTCTGGCGACGGCATTATGCACAGTGTACCGGTGCGAGCTGTTGGATTGCAGAGACTTCTGTCTATTCCACTCTTCACATTGGACAGAGGGGAGCATTTTGTGTGGTTTTTCACTGGCACAGGAATGGAGCATAATGGGGACGACCTGATGCCATGAAGTTGGAATCTCGACTAACTAACTAGTTAGTAAAAAGGCTAAACAAAGGATAGGATTTTGTGGCACGAGCTGGTTGAGTCTATGCTCTGTTCATCATCATCATCAGGCTAGGTCTGGTGCTAAAGTAGTTGATCATGGTAGGCTGCTCTGGGAAAAGAAGACCAAGTCATTATGGAACTGAACCCCGTGCAATGAAGTTGAACCTCGAGCTTTAACCCCATCTGAGCCATGGTCCTAACTACTACACTAAGACAGGTCCTCTAGGGTAACATGACTTGTTAAAAATGTTAACAGATATTTTAATTAATCACTGTAGGTCTCATCTGGAAGCCTTTGTTTGTTTCACTTTTTGATCAAGGATGACTTTCAATGCACATGGATATCTCCACAAGTGCTCTTGCCTCCTCCTATAGATCAAACATGGAGACTTTGAGCACGGTGTATGAACTTTGTAGCACTGGCGTGGGTTAAAATGTGTGCATACCAGAATTGCATATGCTATAAATATCCATTTGTGGGCAGGTTTTCTCATATTGAAATGTATCTTGGGCAAACATCCGAAAGCGTCAATTTTTTTCCACATTATTTTTTTTTTTTAATGTAGCATATCCCTTATAGGACGTTGCAGACAAAACTAGCATTTTTCAGCTGCAGTTGACGTACTTGGCAAGTTTTACATTCAGTAGTTTGTCCACATTATGCAAACAGAAAAACTGGAACATGCGACAACTGGACAGATTTGTAGAAAGAGTGATAGAGGAAAGCAGTGAGAAAAGATTCTTCAAAACCTTCTGTCATGGCACAGAATGGTATTAGCACCTGAATCAATCCATGCTGTTAGAGACTGCAAGATGTAGAAAAACATAATCACATACATCAGTCAGCAAGGCACTTGATGAAGAGCTCTCCTACCTGGCAAGGCACTTGAGGAAGAGTTCTCCTACCTGTCTGGATCTGTGTTGATTCCAATGAGAGGCTTGCTTGTGTTGATAAACTTGTTTGCTGCAAGCAGGTATGTCCCATCGCCACCAGCAGTGAACACAACATCTGCCCAATCCACCACACTCTGATTGAGGTCAAACCGATGTACTATCCTGGTTTCAATATTAGCTTTACTGAAACAGTTCAGAGATAATTGACTCTTGGTGTTAACATTGAAGAAATTGACTTTTAATGTCAACATTACATAAGTTAGTTAGTCAACAGATCATCCTCACTGCGCATCGAACCATTCCATTACATAACATTAACATAACATTACATAAATTTACTTTTCATGTCAACATTACATAAATTTGATTTTTAATGTCAACATTACAGAAATTGACTTTCAATGTGAAAATTACAATTCCAGATTAAATTTCTTTACTTTAATGGCATAACAGTTAGTGTGCTTGCCTGCGAAGACAGTGGTCCAAGTTCAATCCTCAGCTGAGGCAGGATTATTTGTTCCAATCAGAACAGCTATGGGGTCAACCAGAATTTTCTGGAGATTGTCTGGGAAGCAAAGGTCATGAGGAAGGGAACTGACCACCCTCATCTCATACGCCGTGGACTGGGACATGTGAAGGTCTAACACCTCAGGCTCCAATGGCAGTATCTGCTATAGGTCTACACCTTTTTCACAAGAATCGCCACGGCAAAGGCAACATTTTGCAAGATGGAAAACACGGACCAATAAAAAGATGTCATTTGCAACGAGAAAATGAGTGTTGAGGAGCTACACAGAACCTGTGCTTTTGTATGGATGTGAAGCATGGACAATGAGCAGACAAGCTAAAAAACATCTGATGGCTGTGGAAATGTGGTTTCTTAGGAGAATGCAAAGATTACCATGGACAGACAGAAAAACCAATGACCAAGTCCTACAAGAAACAAATGAAAACCGTAAACTGATTAGAGAAATTAGACGTAGACAGTCACAATTATTTGGTCACGTTATGAGAAGAAATAAATTGGAGAACTTGGTGGCAACTGGCAAGATCGAGCGGAAGAGAACAAGGGGAGGGCAGAGAAGTAAATACCTGGATGGCTTGGCCATGGTGTATGGTTGAGAAAAGAACACTGAGCTGATCGACGATGCTGATGATGGAGTGAGATGGCAAAACATGACCACACACGCTTACCGGCATGGCACATGATGATGATGATGATTCATCTTTTAATTTTATGTTAATATGACTAGCCGACTCCGTGGCAAAAGGGTTACGGACGCAGCTCGTAATCCGGCATACTGTGTTCGAAACACAGCTATGTTGGTTTTTTATGAAATGATATGGGAGCCGGTCGTTCAGAAAGCAATGGCAAACTACTGAATGTCAACCTTCCCTGGAATCACGAACAGCAAAAAAATGCTGGGGTTGACTGCTACGTCCGTAAAGGATATCAACTAACTTTTGTTGTTGTTAATATGACTAAGACCAAATAAAGAAAGAAAACAATGTATAACATGTCCACTGTAAGAGAAAACATTCACAAAGGACAGTACTAACATAGTTTATTTAAAACTGTCATCATCATCAACAAAAACAACTGAATAAAGACAAATAAATATGGATACAGCTAATATTAATACATTCACAAAGGACAGAACTAACATAGTTGATATAAAACTGTCACCGGCAATAACAAACACAACAGAATAAAGACAAATGAATATTAATACAGCTACTTATATTAGTAAAATTCTTCTTCTGCTGCAGCTTTTTATCTCCCAATGCAGCATAGGGCCTCATCCAATTCACGACAAGCCCTTTGAAGACCTGTTCATGATTGGTTGTATTTTGCAACTATTGTTTTCTATGGGACAAGTAGCCAGTCCCAAGACAACCCTCCTTAGTAGCCTCTAACGCCATGCATAGTAAGTTATAGTATATTCTCTGCTTCTCTTAGGAGGCCATTGTAACACACAGAGATGATTGTAAAATTATTTCAATTAATTTCCAAAAACAATGACTCACGTAAGTTCCTTCTGAACAATATCCAAGGCAGCATAATGGTTCTTGTGACGTTCTAGGAGACCCAAGTAATCAGAATCTTTGGAATCAAGCTGATGACAATGTGAAGTACATAATTTAATTCTTCTTATATGTACAATGGCAGGCAAGTTAGGGAAGTTGAAATGGAGCTATGCTGACAATGTCGTGAGGGTGGTCGGATGAGGGTTTGACAGCCATGTTCATCGTCTGTCGACAGAGACTGTCCACCTGTTACTCTGTGCATTCAGGCCACCAAAATATGATAGCCCTATCATATTATAAACCGATAGCAGAAAACTGCTTCGGGATAAATATTTTTAGTCATGTAATTTTTATAAGAATAAATATTTCTTAAATAACTGGATTGATATCTTCAAGAGGCAAAACAGGTCTTGAGTGTAATATCTTTGTACATTTGTTTCACTTTAATCTGATACTAACATAAAGCAAGAAAAATCCAGGACGCCAGTTGCTATGGCGCATGAAAATGTTTACCTGTCACCTGAAATTTCAAGAATTCTCTAAGTTTGCATTTGCAAAATAAACATGCTGGCTCCTGAGTAAAGAGGTTGGCTGCCTAAATCATGTTTAATGCTTTCTTCTTTTGTCCTTCATTGCTCCAGGCTGTTAGGCGTTGCAGGCCTGTTTGATGATTGGTTTCAAAACTAGGGCTCGCTCGGTCTCTTGGTATGCTGAGATGTGGGTTTTTAAGGTGTTTATGACTGCAGTGATCCATCTTTTTTGTGGTCTTCCCCTGCCTCTTGATGTTTCCATTTTCATGTTGTATTCTATTGCTGCTGACAACATTGGGTTCATTCTCACTAGGTAGCCGAACCAGTTAAGTCTTTGTCTATCAATGAATTTAACAACTTGTGTTGCTCCAACTGTTTTTATAGATTTTGTTTTATAGCGCAATGCACGCTGAGATGGAGTGACTCATTTACTACCTCACCACCTTTACTTGCTTAACAAAGTTCAAAAAATTACCCAGCCCCCTTTTTAATGGCACTAGATTTACTACAGTGTTAGTTTAAGCATGCAGTGGTTGGCCTATATTTATTGTTGTGTGTATGAAAATCTTCCAACCTACATGAGCTTAAAACAGCTTTTATCTTCCTGGACATGTAGCTAACTAGGATTAGCTGGAATGAGAGAGCTAACATGAAGGCAGCTGTGGCCAGAACAATCATTTTATATAATAAGCAGAGGTAGAAGCATTCATTGGGATGAGTTTGGTAGCAATGGACATGTTTCTGAGACAAACATGAATACCATTAGTTGCCAGAGTAATTAACAAGTGCCTGGAAGAAGTGTGAAAGAAGTTAATAAAAACATATATACAACTACAAGAAAGAGACAAACAATGTTCTTTGGCCATGTAATAAGGAGAGGGGCAGTTCTTGGGTGGCAGAAGCTGAAGATATTATTAGAAATTGTCAACTTGGTAAGATAGTGTGGATAAAGGAGTAGACCATGGAGTCACCCAACAAGGTAGCCTTATATAGTGATAGTTATATCTGACCAAGGATGTCAGGAATGGACAGAGGGTGAGAAAGAGGCATCCATGTAACAAGTGATAAGCTGTAACTAATGCCCAAGTAATGTGATAATATGGATGGGCTTATGGTGCAAGCCGGCTCCGTGGCTGAAGGCTTGCGAACGCGGTTCGTGAGCCGGATACCAGGCGTTTGAATTCAGCTGCGGCCGATTTGTGCAGCAGACCGTGTCGCGTTGTGTTATAACGTGCTGGTATGGGAGCCGGTCGTTCAGAAAGCAATGGCAAACTACTGAACGTAACATTTGTCTAGTACATCAACAGCAGCTGAAAAATGTTGGTGTTGACTGCAACGTCCCGTAAGGGATACGGAACAAAATTTATTTTATGGTGCAATGTAAATGGAGTGGGTGGTGCTTCAAAGGTAAAGGCACGCTGTATAAAAAGGAGAGTCTGGTGTATGATATCATGACTTCCAGCATGAGAATGGAAGTAGAGGATGTGGCTGCAGCTTTTCAATGGCTGAAGAGTAGTACATAATAACTTGTATGATGTAGACAACGTGTTTTTCATTCCCAGCTTTGCAGATCGAACTACCTTTGAATGTGGAGATTATGTTCATTGTTTTTCTGTTATTATTGATAAAGTCTGATGGAAACATTTACCTGTATCTGTGTGTGCTTTTCCGTTCGTCAAGCTTTTAAGTCACACTTTGTTTTTATTCAGACCAGTAACAGCTTGGCAGCAGTCAACCCTCTTTTTCAAGAGAAGTGATGCTAGATGGCCTCAAAAGACAATGGCATAGAGATATATCATCAAAAGAAGTGATCCAGAACAACACAGAGAGATCTATGGAGACACATGAATGCTTATGCTTATGCCATTTGGCACAGCACATAATGATGATGATGACACAGACATAGTTGTTACTAGTACTCACATATTCTCTGAACTCTGTGTCTGACATTCCAACACAAATTTTTCTCTCATACTCGTATCTTGTCATCTTGGTCAGTATCACTGCACGTTTTGGTTGAAATACAGGAACCTTGTCTTCCGTAAGTTTTAAATCCAACCTGAGCTTGTCATTTTGTGACGCTTTATTAGCCACATCCAGACTATAATTGCACTTGTATCTTATGGGTCCTGTAGTAGGCGTGGGAGCAAAGTGTTTAACCGAGTTGTTTATCGTCTGCCAGTGAAGATTACACAGAAGAATTATATTTGTTGCTGTCTGGCGTAGACCGTTTTTCAAGTGAAAGACCCTTTGAACTGTTGTGTTTTGCATTATGAATTATAACGACCGCTCACTGAACTCGCAAACGGCTGCGTTCTTTTTCAAATCTTTTGTTTTAAGTCCCAGCAATCACAATTCAAAATCACAATGACATCAAATCAGTTCAATATTCAATTTTGTACGGACGACGAAATAAACCATCTTAGTAAATGTCACAAAAACAAAATTAAAGTGACAGTCACAAGAAAGACAGTATTTTATATTTAAACCAAGTCAGTTTCTAAGAAAATAAACACGTCAAACAACTTATACAGACTTTATTTATATAATCGGCGATATAAGTTTGGGAATTTCAAACCAGACGCCATTTTGTCTTCAACAAGTAAACTCTCAAACAAGTGCCCACAGAGAGCTGTCTTATTTGTTTTCATATTATTAAAGCAGTTACTTCTCTAAAATAACATATTTTGTTAGATATTACTGCCTAAATCTAATTCATGTACTATGAGTAAACATATTTCTGTTATCTTCCTTAAAGTTTAACAATATGGATGTAAATTGCGAAACTATGAAAACTGATTTCCTGCTAGAAGAACAGCCACGACAGCTGTCTGTGCCGACGATGTCGGTGTTGATGTTTCTCCTCTCCTAGTCTCACATGGTTTTAGTTGATTTCTAGACTTTATTTACCCATATTTAAGATGTTACCTCTACATACAGGAGATAAATATCGCCCGACTTCGAAAATAAAAGAGAAAGTCTTCGGTTTGATAAGGTAATAATTCAAACTAGCTGATACAGTGGATATGAATTCTGGTCCGATTTATTTAAATTTAAAGTTTAATGAATAATTTGAGTTGAGGGTCTGAGGTCTGCGATCTCACAAAATTTACAGAGACCGGACAGTTGCTTGTCAAACATGAATGCTAGACAGCACCGTTTAGTCCAGGAGCTAACATGGGTGGTGGACGTTTTATAAATTAATTGCCAGATTCACATTTTCATCTCATTCATCACTTCTGCCTCTCCTCTGCTTGCATGCTTTTAAATTTTCTATGCTGAATTGAATATTTAACCCAAACCAACTCACAGAATATACAACTAAACCTTCCTCTAGTCTATTCCTACTGAAGACTTGTTTTAATTTTTCATTTAAAGTTTCTATAGGATGAAGTTGCCAACCTCCCTAAATGAGGAAATGACATGTTACTGCATTAAAAGTTTACCACAACTATCTTATCTTAAGAGCAACTAAGTTTATTGCAGTTATCTTATGAGCAATACATCGTCATCACCAAGTGCCTTCCCGACTGGCATGGGCAATCATGCTTCTCCACAAAGTGTGTTCTCTGGCGGCATGGATCAATCATTTGTTGGAGGTCTGCATGGCCGAATGAACAAGAGCATTCGTTCTTAAACATCCTGTTGAGGTAGCAGGTTCAGCCTGTACACTGTTCAGTGCTAAAATATTGATTTGGAAATGTTAATTACAAGTACCTCTGAAACTAGAGTGGATTCACCTCATGACGAGGGACACTGGTAATAGGGAAAGCTAATTCACACACCAATCTCCTTGACGAAGGGGTTGACGACTTTCTCCGTAATACTGTATATCCATGTGAGGAATGCGAGACTTGGCAGCGGATCGTGTCGCGTTGGTTGCTTACAGGGTATGTGAGCCAGTCGCTCAGAAAACAATGGCAAACTACTGAGCGTAATCTTGCCAAGAACATCAACTGCAGCTGGAAAATGCTGGTGTTGAATGCAACGTCCTGTAAGGGATATGCAACTTTAAAAAAAATATCCACACACAAAAATCAGTCCCCAGTAGAAGCAACTACTAGTAGTAGCACATATATGGACTACACTTGAGTTCAAACACATATGCGAACCTCTCATGACATGCTTGGTAGGTTGCAGTGTTGCTATTCGTTGCTTCCCTTTTGGGCTATAATAACATACAGGCTAATATGTTTTCCTTACTCTATTAACAATGTATTTTTATGCACATGGAGGTGGGGAAAGGTTGCTGGTTACTCAATTACTGCAAAAAAGGTTAGGAAACAAGAACATTTTTATTGCTCTTTGTGGTTGACACAACTGGAAATATTTTACCTGTCGTCTGCATTTTAAATTATTTTTTAGCCTATATTTGCAACAACAACAAAAAAAATCTTCTAGCTGAGAAAAAGGGGCTGGCTCTTGAATTATGTTTGGCCTTTTCTACCTGTGCATGGCAGTGTTTCCCAGATTTACTTTCCAGTGCCAGTTTACCAGCTTGGATGTATACCTCAAGATTTTATAATATTAAAAGTCGACAGGGTTGACTTAATTACACCGGGTTTTTATCCCTTGTACCTCAGTCTCTTTCCGCAGCATGGAGAGCATGAACTCCGTAGCTCAAGCGACGACCCTCAGGAGTCTGAAAAATGCACTCGTGGACCGAAGGATGCGGCCAGGAATCGAACCCACAACCTTTGGTGCCCAAGTCAGACTGCTTTACTACTTCACCATGGAGACTGCCTATAATATTAAAAAGGAAGATCAAAGAAATATGGTTTAAACAGACATAGTAGAACCTTACAATTTATTAACAAGAAGACATATCAAGTGATGAACATTTGACAGTCTGTGTCCAGAAAGCAACAAAATTGGTATATGTCCTTCGAGGCAAACAGCACTTTCAGAGGAGCAGACCAATGACATGGCCTTCCCCCAACCCAAATAAGAAAAGGTCACATGGTGATGAATGTTTTTTTCTTGCATTTTGTCACAATGAGAATATCATATCAAATGCAAGAAAACTGTCATGAACAGAATCAACCACTATTTATTGCCTTCATCGACCTCACAAAGGCATTTGATTTGGTCAGTCGTGAGGGTCTGTTCAAGGCACTAAAGAAGATTGGCTGCCCACCAAGTCTTCTGTCCATTGTGGAATCATTCCATACAGGCATGATGGGTATAATCAAGTTTGATGGTGCAACTTCAGAAGAGTTTGAACGTGAAATGTGGAACGTCTATTATCCCCATGGTTATTTCAAATTTACAACAAACTCTTTCTGTTTGTACAAACCCAACTTGAACCATCCATCCATCCATCCATCCATTATGTGCCATGCCGGTAAGCGTGGGCGGTCATGTTTTGCCATCTCACTCGATCACCAGAGTCGTGGATCAGCTCTGTGTTTCTGTCTCGACCATGCCACAAGGCCAAGCCATCCAGGTACTTGCTTCTAGGTCTTCCCCTTGGTTTGTTCCCTTCAATCTTACCAGTTGTCACCAAGTTCTCCAATTCATTTCTTCTCATAACGTGCCCAAAAAATTTTGACTGTCTACGTCTAATGTCTCTAATCAGTTTACGATCTTCATTTGTTTCTTGAAGGACTTGTTCATTGGTTTTTCTGGCTGTCCATGGTATTCTTTGCATTTTCCTCAGAAACCACATTTCTACAGCCATCAGATGTTTTTCAGCTTGACTGCTCATTGTCCAAGCTTCACATCCATCTAAAAGTACAGGTTCTATGTAGCACCTCAACATTCTTTTTCTCGTTTCAGTTGACATCTTTTTATTTGTCAGTATGTTTTTCATCTTGCAAAAGGCTACTTTTGCCCTGGCAATTCTTGTTCTAATCTCTTCAGGGCATCTCCCATCAGATGTTATTACTGTTTCGAGATAATTGTACCTATTCACTTCAAAACAATGTTTTCCCGTAGTGAATTTGAATAACGAAGACACAAACAATAGATTGCACGATTTATTGCCTGGCATATTTCACTGCATCTCGTCAGGTACATATTGCAGAAATGACACAACTTACGTGAATTAAATAGATAAATCCTCCAAGTTGAAATATACACATATTCGCACAGTAATTTCACTTATCTACCACGGTAATTTTAAGCTGACTAACATGTCTTTCTGTTTGCACAATTCTGGCTTGCGTTGATAGATCATAATTGCTTCTGCAAATTTTAACAAGCGAGTATTTTGTGTGTTAAACAACACGCAAAATGCAGTGTCTCTGTCCACAACATGGCCACTTTCGACAATGTGCCTCCCGATTGAATACACCGGGAGCTTCCGGTGTGTCGGCCCCACGAGGCTAGCATCTCCTGTGTGTTGTATCTTGTTGACCCATTGAGGTATGTGTTCTGACACCCGTTTGTTAAGCTGTCTCTCTGTTCTACCAATGTAAACGACCTGGCATCTACATGTGAATTGGTAAATACAATTGTTTGTGGCATACAGAGGAACAGGCTCTTTGACTGCTGGTGTAGGAATCGGTACGGTTTTATATCTAATGACTGGAGTTGCCGCACAGAATGTTCGGCCTACTGCTGTAGTAAGCCGGTCTTGTAGACGTTGCATTATGTCATCCCCTCGAAAGGTTAGCTAGATGAATACCTTGAGTTTAGGGACTGTAGTTACGTCTGCTTTGGGTTTGGGCTGTTGGCAGTGGTGCTTTATAAATCCTGTGGAGTACCCATCCAGGTTTAAGACATTCTTCAGAGTTTCAAATTCCTCTGTCAGTGTGTCCTGGGTGCATATCTTTCTAGCACGGTCAGACAAGGTCCGTACTAAGCCCCGTTTGTACTGGACAGGTGTGAAGCTCTGAAAATTTAGGTATTGGCCAGTCCATGTTCCTTTGCGATACACCGATCTTTGAATTGTGCCGTCTGCTCTACGTCTCATTAGAATATCAGGATCATGTGAATAATGTGTAGGAACAGATAAATCATCATTAGGATCATGTGAATAGTGTAGAACAGATAAATCATCATTAGGATCATGTGAATAATGTGTAGGAACAGATAAATCATCATTAGGATCATGTGAATAATGTGTAGGAACAGATAAATCATCATTAGGATCATGTGAATAATGTGTAGGAACAGATAAATCATCATTAGGATCATGTGAATAATGTGTAGGAACAGATAAATCATCATTAGGATCATGTGAATAATGTGTAGGAACATAAATCATCATTAGGATCATGTGAATAATGTGTAGGAACAGACAAATCATCATTAGGATCATGTGAATAATGTGTAGGAACAGATAAATCATCATTAGGATCATGTGAATAATGTGGAAGAACAGATAAATCATCATGGGCAGGAGAGAATGGTGTGAGGGAATGACCAGAGGATATGACGAACAATCACCTCTTGAAGGAAAGACCAGACTGACACATACTCAGACTACAGCTGGTACCATAGTAGTGGGACTCTTCGCCGGTTGGTGAAGAGGAGCATGGAGTGCATATAAGAATTCCCAAGTGCTGTGATGTCAGTTCTTGACTCAACTCATATTTTTCTGTTTCACCAACAGGTTAATATTTTCTATTTCATCAACAGGTTAATATTTTTCTATTTCATCAACAGGTTAATATTTTCTGAAAAAACATCTCGTCGGTTATTGGGATTCCTTATTTTAAATCTGTCATTTGCCTTTGTGGAACTGCTGTATGGAGTATGGACAAACAGTCTGGGCCTCATCTCAGATTCTTTTCACATGTTCTTTGACTGCACTGCCTTGCTGGCTGGTCTTGCTGCGTCCGTGATTTCTAGATGGCGTGCTACAGAAACTTTCTCTTACGGGTAAGTGCAGTTAACAAAAGATGTTAGTTACCAGGCTTAGGGTAATTAATGAATGAGATCAAAGGCCGGTGAAATACTTTGACATATAAAGAAACGTGACACTTTAACAGATCATAGTAGAGTGCAAGGGTAAGGACTCTGTTACAAACTGGCAGATAACATAAAGTGTATTAGTAATGACTGACACCAAATGTGTTGATAATGACTAACATCAAATGTATTAGTATTGACTTTCATCAAATGCATTACTAATGGCTAACATTACATGTAGCATCCGCAGTGACTAAGATCAAATATATTAGTAATGGCTAACATAAAATGTCTAAGTACTGATCAATATCAAATGTATTAGTAATGGCTAACATCAAGTGTGTTAATTATGACTAACTTCAAGTGCATCAGCAATGACTAACATCAAATGTATTATTAATGTTTAACATCAAGTGTATTAGCAATGGCTAACATTAAATGTATTATTAATGATTAGCATAATATGTATTATTAATGACAAACAAATGTATAATGTAACAGAAATGCCAACATCAAATGTATTAGTAAAGACTAGCATCAAATGTGTTTGTAATGAACAATGTTAAATATGTTTGTAGTGACCAACACCAAATGTATTATTAATTAGAGAGACGATGGTGGAAGGTAAACTCTATGGACCACTGAGGGAACTAAAAAAAAAGACAGTTAAATTCATACAAGAAACAACATTGCAGTTGTAGACATATTTCAAATTAAAGAAGAGGAAGAAATGTATTAGTAATGACTGCAAGCTGCACTGAATTGGCCCCAAAGAATACATGGTATCTACGGTGCAGACAGAGAGAGAGAGATTGATGTAGTTAATGTTTTTCTGAGGATTTCAGCATTGTAAAGTGTTTTGTACATGTGTTTTATATTTTTATCAGTGTAATAAACATATATTTCTCATTGTCGTACTGATTCACATTTTTATTGTATGAATAATATTTTGTCATTGCAGCTTTCCATAGTGTTTACACTTGTTTATATTTCTTGTCAGGTACGTCCGTGCTGAGATCTTGGCAGGTTTTGTAAATGGCTTGTTCCTGCTGTTCATTGCATTCTTTATCTTTTCTGAAGCTGTTGAGGTATGCTTCTTAATTTATTGATTGGTGTGTTTTAGTGTTGAATACATGAGAATTATTGATTGTGTTTAAGAATTGCACAGCTCAAGGAAATTAAAAGAAAAGACAGTTGTGTTTTTAATTAAAACCAGAAAGGTACAAGCACCACATTTCAGATACTTAATCAGTTAATGTTTGGACGTGTTTTTTTGTGTGTGTTTTGTTAAGAAGTTTATGGTAAATTACAATTTAGTCTTTTTTTGTAATCTATATAATTTAGTTTATGGCAGATTAAAAAAGTTTGTCTTTTTCTATAATCTATATAATTTAGTTTATGGCAGATTAGAAAAGTTTGTCTTTTTCTGTAATCTATATAATTTAGTTTATGGCAGATTTAAACAGTTTGTATTTTTATGTAATTTAAAAACTATTGATAGAAGATATTATTTTTACACGCCTTGGGCAGTATTGGGCATATGGTGCTAGCCCCATATTTGTATAGACCTGTTGGAATTCAATGGGCGATGAAATCAGTACCAGGCTGGCCACCCATGTCTTTCTGTTACATTTCCTGTACACATTTTTGGCTTTGTCGACCTGTGACCCTTGGTAATTTTTTTAAATAAAAATCTATATTGATGCAAATTCAAATCCATGGATGCAAGGGCTGATAAGCAACCTTGCTAGCCACTGCGCTGCTGATGCTAAAGAGGGAGTGCGTAAATAGAAACGGCTGCTTTGCTTTCAGGAGCCGTGATAGCTTAGTGTCTTACCGTTCACCTGCCGACTGAGTGGTTATGGGTTTGGTCAGTATCAGACAGATTTTGATTTTTAAAATATGGGCTCCTAGGTCAACCAAACCTAAAATGGGTACCAAGAAATGTATTGGGAAATAAAAGTGGCCAACAGGAAACTGACCACATCACCACCAACTGCCATTAGGCTTATCAAAATGTCTAGCACTACATCCTCAGTGGGCCATCAGGCTCATGTGCCAGGGCCCCTTACTTAACCTTATTTGCTTTACTTTACTTACTTTGTATTGTGTCTACACATTTAGTTGTATTGTAACTCTAATGATGTCTATACATATTATACTTTCAGCGAGCTGTGGAACCACCAGAAGTGAAGCACGAGAGACTGTTTGTGGTTTCAGTACTAGGTTTTCTTGTGAACCTTGTGGGCATCTTTGCTTTCCAGCACGGACACTCACATGGAGGTGGAGGTACTACAGTTCTTGTGTTCTTTCTCAAAACTTCTGGTTTTTGATAATCTTTTGGTTGTTAGTTTGAGTGTTTTAAAGTCTCTAATTCAGTTATCAGTTGGGGTATCTTCATTGCACTCCGGATATGTCCATAGGTGCTCAGATCCTCCCCCCAGCATATGCATCTCTAATTGAAAACATGAAGGGTTGGGCACTTTACAGAATGCACTTACAAAACACAAACTTGACAGGCATTCATCTGCAAACAAAAAGCAAAAATACAACACACAAACAACAGAAATGATTCTGCTGTGATTACGGTAAGGCATAATATTATGGAATCATGGGGGTCTCCGTGGCGAAGTGATTAAGCTGCCTGCCTTGAGCTTTGATGGTTGTGGGTTCGATTATTTACTCTATTATTCGGTTCAGGGGTGCAGTTTTCTCTGAGACTCTGGGGGGGCTCCTTCGCTGAAGCTACGGATTGTGACGCTTTTGACAGGCCGACCTATGAAATTAGACTGAGTCATAAAGGATAAAACCCTAATCAATTAAGTCTATCCTCTCGCCTGTAATACGCTACCCCTGCTCCCCCTTTTCCCCCTTCTTTAATTATAGAATCAAGTAAAAGAAACATAAGCAGAATCAAATAAGGCCGGCTTCGTGGCCTAGAGGTTAGCGACTTCTCCGTAATCTTGTATACTCTCGTAAGTAACGTGACTTGGTGAGAATCAGCAGTGGTTCGAATCACGTCGGTAACTTACGGGGTATGTGAGCCGGCCGCTCAGAAAGCAATGGCAAACTACTGAGCATAATCATGCCAAGAAATCAACAATCAGCTGAAAGATGCTGATGTTGACATAGATGTCCTGCAAAGGATATGCAAATGCATCTTTAGAATCAAATAAAATATGTGCATTTTGTATTTGGAGTCTGTGAGCTATGTATTACTTTCTTTAAATATATTACAGTTGTTGTCTTAAGGTGTACAAAGAAGAAGAGCATGAATTACTTGTACAATTTTTTTAGAGGCATTCTTGTATCTATTT
The DNA here is from genome assembly GCA_963921405.1 of Cepaea hortensis. Taxonomy (NCBI): domain Eukaryota; kingdom Metazoa; phylum Mollusca; class Gastropoda; order Stylommatophora; family Helicidae; genus Cepaea; species Cepaea hortensis. The sequence goes on along the minus strand of OY992885.1, from coordinate 98,100,935 downwards.
CTGTTGTTTTGTCATCAGATCATGGTCATTCACATGGAATCAGTGGTCATGGACACAGTCACGGCTTGGGTAAGTCTGTAACACGGTTGGTATAAAAAAAGAAGCGACCACAGATGAGCCATGACTGAAAATACAAACTAATATATGTGACAGCTCTACAAAGAAGCGACATATACAAAATCAATATTTCAAGTAAAGTTTTTATCAGTGGATTAAAAAATAAAATACCAAGAAACCAAACTAAGAAAGCATTAAAAACTGATTGCAGACCCAAATAACCACATCTAAATGCTATAATGCAGCGTAGATAATCCAAGTAGCCGGCTCCGTGGCGAAGGGGTTACAGACACAGTTTGTAATCACGCTCACCCGCATTTGAAACACAGCTGTGGCCGATTTGGCAGCAGACCGACTTGTGTTGGTTTTTCACGAAATGGTATGGGTGCCGGTCATTCAGAAAGCAGTGGCAAACTACTGAACGTAAATTTGCCAAGAGATTACAACAGCAAAAAATGCAGGTGTTGACTGTGACGTCCTGTAAAGGATAAGCAACTAACTTTAATCCAAGTTCAAAAGGGATGAGTGATGAACAGATAGGAAAAGAAACTAAAAAGTGGGATGAAAGGAAAGGAATTCAAATGGATGGGAAATGAATGTGTCCTGGTGGATTTAAAAGAAATGTTATCCTTACTGATTATAGACTGGGTTATAAAGACAGCAGTAACTACCACCAGAAATGGAATTCAGTGGACTGATAAAGCAACTTCATGATCTGGACTAAGCTGGTATTTCATTCATGTCCTTCATATAAAATCAGATGCAAGATAAAATACACACACTTGATGGGCAGTCACGACAATGAGTACAAATTCAGAGGGTAAATGCATAGATAATTAGAATAGATCAAGCAATTATAATCTAATATTTCTTGATGAAATCTTCACTTGAAGAGATAGAAATCGTACATATATTTGTGGATGCAATATAGGCAATGGCTAGGGAACATATAGAGAAGAATACACAAGGCAAGAGGAGCTTTCATAAGACTAAAAAATTTGTGGAAGTCAGAAGAAATGAAATATAATAACAAACATAGAATATTTAACTCTAACAGTACTTATCGGTAATATCGTATGGATTGGAAATATGGAGAAGGGCTAAAACTATTTTATTTTATTACTAATAAACTAAAAACATTCATTAACTGGAGCCTGAGCAGAATAGGACTGAAATGGATGACAGAATCACTAATGTGAGCTTATTGAGAGAACCAAACATATTTCCACAAATCATGAGGTGAGGAAAGGATGCTGGCGCTGGATAGAACACACATTCAGAAAACCTGAGAATAGTGTCACTAACAAGTCCTTTCTGCAGATCCCACAGGCCAGAGATATAGAGGGAGTCCTGAGAACGCGTGGAGACTAGACAGATGAATAATATGGAGAGAACCTAGAGGTAGCTGCTGGTAATGGCAATATTAGGGCGGTCTGGTGTAAGGTGGTTGAGGGCCTATGCTCCAATGGAGGATACAAGTCAGAAGAAGGTGTGTGGATGGGTGTTAATATTGTTAACATATGTTCCTATAAATAAGGTAAATTAACAAATGGTTTGGCCATTTGACAAGTCAGACTTGTGCAGAGTTATAATCACATTGTGCAGGGAGTGGCCAGCATGAGCCATGGAAGTGGAAATCCAGCAACTAATTCAGGATAATGCTCGCCCGGGTGATGTGATTATCTACACAGATGGTTCGGTGTTGAGAGGTGGTAGAAGTGCCTGGAGGTTCTTGGCAAAGGCTAATGGTCGACGTTTGGTGCAGGAGTGCTTGGCATATGATACCACGACATCTAGCTTAAGAATGGAGGTGGAGGCAGTCAGTGCAGCTTTCCGCTGGATGGAGAATACGATACACACACACATCGTGATTGTAACTGACTCAGAAAGCATGCTGAGTAGGGTGTGGACGGGCAGGCTTCGTGCAGAGTGGCTTGCTTCGCTTCGGAAGTCACGGGTGGCAAGCATCATCTGGATCTTTTCTCCTGGGTATGCTGGTGTTCTGGGGAATGAACAGGCAGACAGATTGGCTGGCTTATGTAAAACTTGGTGGAGTATTGATGCATGACAAGACAGATGTGGTTGCGACCTTGTGGGAGCATGTGTACACCTCGGAGGAGCAAATACATCACCATGGTCTGGCAAGAATGCGACAGCGAAGAGTGACGAGGGGATCTGGCCGATGCTCGACGCTTAAAGGAAAGGCGAGACGCACATATAATTAGATTGCTATTGGTACTATTGGTGTTGGAACTCTTCGCTGGCTTCTGAGGATGGGGACATAGCGCTTATGGGAATGCCCCGAATGCTCTGATGTCGGTTCCTAAATCAATCATTCAATCAATCATGGTTTGGCCACATAAATAGGCTACCATCTAACAGTATACCACAAAAAGCAATGGTGTACAGACCAGATGGAGCCAGAAGAGGCCGGCCATATAAACAATGGACAGAGGGGATAACAGTCCATGGAAATCTCGTTATATGATGCCCATAAACAGGAACTCTCCTGCTGTTTATACTTCACCTCGACACCACAAGGTACAAGAGGAACGAGGTGAGATGATGAACAAATGCTATAACCTGCAGGTGCTCATATATTTCAGTCCCCTTTGAGGCAGGGCTTGTTTTTCATTTGCTTGGTCTCCCAAGTCTATCCAGCTAAAATGAGTACCAAGAATTTCCTGGAAAGTAAAGGGACTTATGTTACCAGGGTCCATATAGGAAGCAAATAATTGTAATGCTGTAACCTACATGCAAATTATAAAAGGCAGCTAAGGAGGCTTGGTCTGGGACTGGTTGCCTCTTATGTAGAAGCTTTGAGCTGCAAAATCCATCCTTTTTTTTCCCTGTGTACATTGAGTCATCATTTTCAGAATCCATCATTTGGTTCACAAGTACAATTTTTCTCAGACCGCTGGTGGTTGTCACTGCAGCTACAGAGTTCATGCTCTGTGCGATACTTTTGGCAGATCACCGTGTAGAAATAGACAGCCATATGGGGTAAAACCTGTTGCAGTGAAGCTGATCTTCTTGTTTTTAAACCCTTTTTATTATACATAGTTAGTCGACAGATCATTCTCATTGCACATCAAACTATTCAGTCCATAGGTGCTCCTTATTTTTTTTTAAATGGTGGCAGACAGTTGGGTTTTATTATACATAATGCTGGCAGAATTGTTATTATATTTTTCTCTCCTTTTTTTTTTTTTTATTATCTCAGGCTTAGAGGATTCTAGTCATGAAAAACATGGACACAGCCATGTGGATCACGGACACAGCCACAGCGACCATGGACACAGCCATGGAGATCATGGACACAGCCATGATGACCATGGACACAGTCATGATGACCATGGGCATGGACATGGCCAGGTGGGACATAAAGAGATGCCATCTAACACTGCCAAAATAGCCCAGGCACAGATCATGCAAGGTAAGTCTTGTGTTGATTGTGAAAGCTGTGTGACTGTTCCATTCATACATATTTTAAATATTTTAAGAGACTAACCTGTTCAGTGACAGAATATTTGTAATCAAATGTTCTACATCTCAACCAACTGGGTTGACCCCACAGCCGTGCAGGTCAGAAAATAATAATCCTGTCTCTGCTGGGCAATGAACACAGGCCACAGTCCTGGCAGGCAAGCACACTAACCATGACTCCAATATTTGATGTAAATTAATTGCATGTCCCTTACAGGACATTGCAGCATTTATTGGCTGTTCATGATTTGCTGGGCAATTCTTGTTCAGTACTTTACCATTGCTTTCTGAATGGCCAGTCTTTCATAACATTGAAATCACACAACAGCCTGCTTCCAGATTGGCTGTGGCTGATTTTGTTGGAATAATTATGAAGCTATATATTTCACTATCTCCTAAGCCACAGGTGCAGGTAACATTAGATATGCAAATACATAATCATTACTTTCAGCATGCATTAGCAGTATATTCTTCTTTCTTTTTTTCAGGTGTTTTTCTCCACATTCTAGCCGACACCCTGGGCAGTGTCGGTGTGATCATTTCTTCAATACTTATTTATCAGTTTGGCTGGATGATTGCTGATCCTGTATGCTCAATGTTTATAGCCACCCTTATTGCAGTTAGGTGAGTATTTTAAATGGCAACAGTAGTAACAGTAGCAGCAAGATGTGATATTTCTTATCAGTGTCTGATTTTACTTGTTGTACTTTGCTGTTTTCTTAAAACTTATGCTCACATATATGCCCAGATGAAACCTGTATTTTAGTTTACATATTTTAAACAGGCTTGTGGTTTTGTAATAAGTGTGGTGGCATTGAACCAAGATTTGGTCAAAATATGAATAATGTCTTTTTTTATGTCATTGACAGAAGTAAGATATAATTTATCTTTGTCTGTTTTTCTATTTGTCATGAAAAGGATGTTTATTGTGTAATGCCCAATTACATGAAAACTGCAATGTTTGTATCTTTTTACTAACACATTCAACTTCATTTACAATAAAACTTCAGTTTTTGCCTTCTCTCTTCAATTTCTACTATAGATATTCTATTGTGTGTTGATAATGTTTGTAAATATAACACTAAATATGAGAAGTTCCATGAAACAATGATTTTTTTCTGGGAAAATATAATTTCTGTACACTTGGGAAAGACAGCAAGACATATTGGAATATAACACCAAGACATGGACAAGGCAAAAATGTGTCTGAACCAGTACATGAGATCAAGGTCAGAAAGATTAACTACTTTGGACATTGTAGAGAGAAAGGGCACACACCCACCGAGGTAATTCGGTGGCAGATGCTACCAGGCTTATTGTGAGATGTTCTGGCCATTTCCCTTCTATGTTAGTTTTCCTTCCTATGCTAGTTTTCCTTCCCATAGAACTTGTAGAATCGTGGGACATGTTTTTGAGACTTAGTTCAACACCAGCGTAGCAGTAAGTTAGATGCTCAGCAGTGATTCACTGTAGAAAATGTAATTAATCTCTTATTTTGTTTCAGTGTGTTGCCGTTGTTACGTGAATCAATTGGAGTCCTCATGCAGCGGACACCGAGAGCGTTAGATCACCAACTGCCAGGATGTTATCAGAGGGTATGGGATTGCTTACAGCTTACATTTGTTTGTGTTTTCTTTTCATGTCTTTTTATTTCCTTTTCTTTTCTTCAACACTCTTCTTCATTCTCCTTTTTTTTCTTTTCTTTCAAGCTCCTCTTCTTCAACATTATATCTCATTTAATGCTTTAAATTGTTGACGATAGCCAAAATGATCATGATAAGCTTTATTTTCATAAAAGCATTTATTTTACTTTGTTCCGTGCGCCGTTATAGCACAATGTCTAGGTCCGTGATAGCACAATGTCTAGATCTGTGATAGCACAATGTGTAGGTCTAGTTCTGTTATAGCATAATGTCTAGTTCTTTGAGCCGCGATAGCAAAATGTATAGTTCCGTGATAGCTCAATGTCTAGTTTTGGGAGCTGTGATAGCACAATGTCTAGTTCTATCATAGCACAATGTCTAGTTCTGTGATAACACAATATCTAGTTCTATCATAGCACAATGTCTAATTCTATCACGGCACAATGTCCAGTTCTGTGATAGCACAATATCTAGTTCTATCATAGCACAATGTCTAGTTCAGTCATAGCACAATGTCTAGTTCTGTGATAGCACAATGTCTAGTTCTATCATAGCACAATGTCTAGTTCAGTCATAGCACAATGTCTAGTTCTATCATAGCACAATGTTTAGTTCAGTCATAGCACAATGTCTAGTTCTGTGATAGCACAATGTCTAGTTCTATCATATCACAATGTTTAGTTCAGTCATAGCACAATGTCTAGTTCTGTGATATCACAATATCTAGTTCTATCCTAGCGCAATGTCTAGTTCTATCATAGCACAATGTCTAGTTCAGTCATAGCACAATGTCTAGTTCTGTGATAGCACAATGTCTAGTTCTATCATAGCACAATGTCTAGTTCTGTGATAGCACAATGTCTAGTTCTATCATAGCACAATGTCTAGTTCTGTGATAGCACAATGTCTAGTTCTGTGATAGCACAATGTCTAGTTCTGTGATAGCACAATGTCTACTTCTGTGATAGCACAATGTCTAGGTATGTGATAGCACAATGTCTAGGTATGTGATAGCACATGTCTAGGTCCATGATAGCACAATGTCTAGTTCTGTGATAGCACAATGTCTAGTTCTGTGATAGCACAATGTCTAGGTCTGTGATAGCACAATGTCTAGGTATGTGATAGCACAATGTCTAGGTATGTGATAGCACATGTCTAGGTCCATGATAGCACATGTCTAGGTCCATGATAGCACAGTGTCTAGTTCTGTGAGCCATGTTAGCACAATGTCTAGGTCTGTGATAGCACAATGTCTAGGTATGTGATAGCACAATGTCTAGGTCTGTGATAGCACAATGTCTAGGTATGTGATAGCACATGTCTAGGTCCGTGATAGCACAATGTCTAGTTCTGTAAGCGACGTTAGCACAATGTCTAACATGTGTGCCTCATAGTCATATGTTTGAATCCATACTGAGGCAGATTTTTACATCAGATGAGGGTTCAAAGCCAGCTCACAATGTTTGTTAAGGGAAGGAAAGACTGACCACTTATTTCCGTGCACGCAGGGCCACACAATGTGATGGTCCTAATACTTCACATACACAGCAGGGTTCTGCTGTGGGACTGGTTTTGTTTTTATTTTTTTTATTCAAACACCAAAGAATATTGGAAACAAAGAATTCTGAATAGGAACACTAACATATGAATGGGTCTTCAAATGAAAACCTTAAATTTTGTGTGTGTGTGTGAATATATTCTGACAAAGTAAAGAACAAATGATTCATTTATTGATGTAGTCACCTCTGCGTTCAATGCAAGTTCTCCAATGCCGTTAAAATGCTTGGATTCCTGTAGAAAAAAAACATTCTCTTGGCCGCTACTCGGTACGCCTGACACGGTCGTGAACAGTCTGTCACAGAAGTCACGCCGTTTAGAAACTTCTTACTTCTCTCATACACTTGCTGGACTGACAGGCCTGCATCACTATACTGGACCTTCATACACAAATGAATTTTTATAGGTTTTGCCCCTTCACTTATCAAAAAATGGATAACAGAACGCTGCTTCTCTTTGGTGCGTGTCAAAAGTATGGTGGCCATCTTTAAACTGTCCTTATAATGTCACCATGTTTGTCTGCACTGTGATGTCACATGCTGAACATTCTTGACATCCTTAACAATATTGACAGGTTATAAGACAATGGCTTGGTTATTGTAATTTCTATCATACTGTTAAGGTTTTCATTTGAAGCCCCCTCGTACAATGTTTGCCGTAAGTGGCAATTAATGCAGGTTCATGTAAAATTGGCTACCTCATCCTATAAAAAATGTTAACTGCAAAATCCAACAAATCATAAACAAGTCCACAAAAGGCTTTGCGTGGGTTGGTTGAAGGCCTCTACATCATTGTAAAATAATGGACAAAAAAAAAGATGTAAAATTCATATGCTGTATTTCCATTGCTTTGATGCAGCTGTATAATGTCTTCTCTTTTTACTTTCCTGAGTCTTTTTTTTGTTCATTAATATTATCTGTTGTTACAATATATTCCAATGTTTCTCTTCTCATGATACATCCAAAAATGTGTCCATTGTCTCTTTCTGTCTGACAAGTTTTTAAATATTTTAATTACTCATTTTGACAGTCTGTGGTATTTTTTAAATGCTTATGTAAACCCACATTTTTTTAAACGAGACTTGAATGGATTCACTAGCTTGTTTACTAATTGTAAATTTTGGTGTAATAACAAAAATACATTTAAAAAATTTTAATGACAATTACTTTGCATTTTGTACACATCATCATATTCATATATTTGACTAATACATGGAAATACCAGTTGGGAAGCCCCTAAAGGCATTGAAATAGCCTGAGTGTTACATGTGCAGGATTTCACTAACATTCATAGAAGTAAAGGAAAGAAGTGGAGATTAGAATGCTAATAATACTGAATTTAATAGTTTACATCACTGCACTTGGAACATTCCCACACTGCGTCGTTTCACTCTTCAAAAGAAAACAGCATAAAAATAAAACATAATATAAACATTGAAAATCATAGAGGCCAGACCAGGATTCAATCCTGCCACCTCCAAATGACACCAAGGCCTCACTGAAGGAACAACTGTGCTTCGACACACTGCCAGCAACACTTATTTGAGTGTGGAACTGGTCACAATGATTGCAGCCGAGGACAGATAATTCCAATATGTACCTGACCAACTCACAATGAGGACTTCAGCAACTACTCTCTTTAACATCTGCTAGGAGAGACTGAGTGCTTATAGGTTTGTCCTGCGTGCAATGATATTCACCATCATAGTCATAATCTTATCAGAATTGATTTATATTGAACATGTTTGTCCAGGTGAGTCAGCTGGAAGGAGTGTACAGCGTACAAGAACCACATTTCTGGACACTGTGTACGGATGTGTATGTAGGGACCATTAAGTTGGAGGTGGCGTCAAACGCTGACAGTCGGTATATTCTCAGCCAGACACACAACATTTTCACTCAGGTCAGTGTTTGGTGAATGTTTAGTGAATGCTTAGTTTGTGTGTGGTGAATATTTACTGAGTGTTTGGTGAATGTGTGAGTGTTTGGTGAATGTGCGAGTGTTTGGTGAATGTACGAGTGTTTCAATCAATCAATCGTGTACCATGCCGGAAAGCGTGGGCGGTCATGACTTGCCATTTCACTCGATCACCAGCGTCGTGGATCAGCTCAGTGTTCCTGTCTCGTCCATGCCATGTGGCCAAGCCATCCAGGTATTTTCCTCTCGGTCTTCCTCTTGGTCTGTTCCCTTCGATCTTGCCAGTTGTCACTAAGTTCTCCAATCCATTTCTTCTCTTAACATGTCCAAAAAATTGTGACTGTCTACATCTAATTTCTCTAATCAATTTACGATTTTCATTGATCTCCTGTAGTACTTGGTCATTGGTTTTTCTGTCTGTCCATGGTATTCTTTGCATACAAGTATTTAGTGAAGGTTTAATGAGTGTTTGGTGAAGGTTTACTGAATGTGCGGTGAATGTAAGAGTGTTTTATGAATGTGTGAGTGTTGGTGAATGTTTACTAAGTGGTGGTGAATGTTTACTCTGTGTTTGGTGAATGTGCGAGTGTTTGGTGAATGTGAGAATGTTTGGTAAAGGTTTAATAAGCGTTTGTTTGGCACAGTTGTTGCAAGGTGTGCTTGATGTGGCTCAGTCTTCTGGGATTGAAGTAAAGTCCTGATCACTCTGGTGAATTAAGCTAAAGATGACAGCATATGACTGTATGTTAAGTGTAAAATAAAACAGTGAAGGTCCCTTTTACACACAAGACACATTGTGTATATGAAGATAGACCAATATTTTTATGAACCAAATGGCATTCAGTGGGTGATATGGTCAGCATCCCGCTGGCCTCCTTTACTTTCCAAGACATTTCCTAGTACCCATTTTAGTCCTAGTACCTAGTACTCATTTTAGACTGTGTCGACCTGGCAGCCCACATCATTAAAAAAAAATTCTAACCCATCCTGATAATAATAAAACCCAAGAGCGCCGGTATGGCAGGCGAGTGTCAAGCCGATATGCTGCCGCTGCTCCCATGTTGAGTGTTAGTTCATATCCTTTACAGGATGTAGTATTTAACTCCAGCATTGTTTGGCTGTTTGTGATTCCTGGGCAAGTTTACGTTAATAGTTTGCCATTGCTTTCTGCATGACGGGCACTCATTTCATTGTAGGGAAACCAACGCAAGGCAATCTGCTTCCAAATCACCTGCAGCTGTGTTTCGAACGCAGTATACAGGATTACGAATTGCGTTCATAATCCTTTCACCATAGAGCCGGCTTGAGTGTGGCAAATCAGAATGTTAAGGAAGGTAGCTGGTTATCTCATATTATAAAGTTATGACTTTGTACATAGGTGGGCATGTTTTTGTTTTTTTTTTGCTAGTGCGGCTCTGGCGGTCGACCCAGCCTCATAACAATGTGGATACCAGGAAATTTTAAGTATTGTCTGGGAAGGAAAGGAGGTGATAAAGGTCACAGGCCACCTTACTTCAGGGGTCCAGTGGGCAAGTTGTGTACAATAAAAATACCACAGAATTTGGAAGTCACAAAGAGCAGACTGTAAGGCCATTGCCCAGGCAATATTGTTAAACAACCTGTGTGGATAGACAGAGCCTGTTACCGTGGATGGAATCTGTCTGAAGGAAGTAAACCTTACACAAATGCATGCCGAAGTCTGACACACTAACATGTTATGTGTATAACTAGGTGCTAAAGCAATAACATGGTTCGGGCATGCTTCCTTAGTGACTCAATGAGTATGCTCAGGAAGATAGAGATGGGTTGGATCCGAAGACAGTGGTTGTTGTCTCTGGAGCAGTCACGGCTGGCAAAGATTAGTTTCATTTTTGTGCCTGGGCTGTACACGGAAATGAGCAGACTGACAGATTTGTGGGTAAGGTTACTGTGGAGGGTGGATGAGCCATGGACCAGGCTGATATACTGAATGCTCTAGGAGAAGTAAGACATTTGCAAGAACCAAGTGATGACCATGAACCTACAACCATGGTCAGACTGCGAGCACAGCAAGTTAAAAAAGGTGTGGCCAGACAAGAACACTGTGCAGGAAGCCAAAGAAGATTAATAAACCAACACAGAATTGGTGTCGTGAGCTGCTACACACTGCAGGATTTACTGAGAAGGGGATCCGAGCACTTATGGAATGATTGGTTCGATGTGCAATGAGGATGATCTATCAACTAACTAACATAACTATATGTGACTAGCTCCCCCCTAAAGAGGAATGAAAACGTAGAAGCTAATTGTTTCAGTTCCCAGTACTTTAACCAGTTGTTCACAGAGAATGTAGTTCCCAGAACTTTAACCAGTTGTTCACAGAGAGTGTAGTTTTGTTTATTTGCTTGCTTTGAACTCAAGCATAGTCCGTACATGTGCTAATACTTCCAGTGTACTGGAATGGTATTTGCGTGTGGATTAGCTTTCCCTATTACCAGCGTCCCTAGCCATCAGACGAACCCACTCCGACTTCTGAGGTATTTGTAATTTACGTCACCAAGTCAGGGACAAGAGGTCAACATTTTAGTCCATCTGACTGGTGCAGGGGTTGAACCCACTACTTCACATCAGCACAACGGAAGTTTAAGAGTTGACCTCTTTTTAGGTGTGTAACTAGGTGTCTCTCTCTTGCCCCGAAATGAGCAATGAAGAAGTAGAAACTTCTTTTGTAACAGTTTCCAATACTTTAATCACCTGTTCAATACTTCAATACTTTAATCAGTTGTTTGAGGTGCTGAATGGTCTCGAGGTATGGTGTCCATCTTGAATACTGGAGGTCCTGGGTTCAAGCCCTGGTGAGGGCCGGAATTTTTTCATGTGGACTTCTAATAACAAAATTTCTCCTGGTCTCTGGGTAGTGAGATCGGATGCCCGTATGTATTGTTGCGTGCGTAAAAAATCCCTTGGCAGTTGGAAATTGAAAAAGAGTAGTCTAATGGCGCTGCCCGTACAAAATTTTGAGTTAAAAATCTGTCCAAAGTATTTCAGAATCCTGGCTGGTTCTGCAGAGTTTGTGCACTGAGCTGAGATTCTCCGGAATCACGCTTGAGTTATGAGTAGAACGGAGCACTTATGGGTTACACCCCTGTGCTGTTATGTTGATCTGTTGACCAAACTAAACTAATCAATTGTTCACAGAGATTGTAGTTTATTATCTTTCTTGTTTACATGGTATAATCTGTTTCCTGCAGAAATTTAGTTACCTTTGTTTTGTTTTGTGTTCCAGTGATGTAAGCTGTTGACTTCAGAAATTTTAATTTGATATTCTCTTTGCTTCCTTTTCCAGATCGGAGTCAGGCAGTTGTATGTACAGATCGACCATGCCCCAATGTAGTTTATCACAAGTCCTGGCCGACTATTCTAGTTTTGAAAGCTGAACTTTAAGCAGTTGTCCTGTGAAGAAACAGCTCCTTGAACTCTGCAAGAATCTTCATATTCTTGTCTGCCAGTTGGCCTTTTGAGACATTTTACACGAGATTATAATTCAGTGGTTCCCACAGTTTTTCCCTGGGCTGCATTCTCACAGTAAAGATACGCTCTTGTCTTGCCAGGATTTATTACAAAGATTTCCGTTTCCACAGATTAGAACATAAAATTGCCTTACTGTACTGTATTATGTGTAACAGCATTTTTAAAAATTATTTGTAAGAGTGGCATTTGTGTTTGTTTATGGCATGTATGTGTTTCCCTGTTGTGGTTGGTGCTTCTCCCACCAACATACAGGATGTGGGTTCACCTCATAGTAGTCAGTGAAGAAAACAGTAATAAATGATTCCTGTTCATGCCATGAGATGTGATGGGTATAGGATTCTAACCCCATATTGTCTGACAATTCGGCACTCACTGGGTGATGTAGTTAATATCACAGCCATGCCTTTACTTCCCAAATAATTTCCTAGTGCCCATTTTAAGTTGGCTAAATTAGGAGCCTAAATGAATGAAGCAATTCTACCTTGAGTGGATTCGAATACATAGCCACCTGACCGGCAGTCAAGTGTATAAGCTGCTCTTGGACTGCGGTTCGCATAGTTGCAGTGGTAATTTTTTTTTATAGCTCGTACCACTTTAAGGTCACTTTAAGGAAAGTGAGGGCAGGCAGTGTAATATTATATTACCACTCTCATTAATTGTTCGACCATAGAAAATATAAACCTGGCAACGTAGCCTTCCCTACTTCTTCATGACACCTAAACAGGGTAATTTCCCTTTTGTATGACCTTTTTTAGTTTCTAAAATTTTTATTTTCTGTTAATTCTTTGTTGCATTGTGTATTTATTTATCAGCAACGTGGCTTTGTTTATTAATATTTTGTTATGGCATTGTCTATTAATCATTTTGTCAGACCAGTGCCTATTACTTTTTCTGCCACATCTGTCAGCAATGTGGCTTTGTCTATTAATCCTTCAGTCACATCTGTCATCAATGTGGCATTGTGTTTTAGTCTTTCCGCCACCATTGTCCCGTTGTCTGTTAATTTTTCTGTCATACCAAAAGTGGCATTGTCTGTTAATCTTTCTACATCTGTCAGCCATGTGGCATTGTCTTGTAATCTTTCTACCACATCTGTCAGCAATGTGGCTTTGTCTATTTATGTTTCAGTCACATCTGTCATCAATGAGGCATTGTGTTTTAATCTTTCTGCCATCATTGTCCTGTTGTCTGTTAATTTTTCTGTCATGCCAATGTGGCATTGTCTGTTAATCCTTCTACCACATCTGTTATCAGTGTGGCTTTGTCTCTTAATCTCGCCCCACATAAGCCACTGTTCCGGCATGCACCTTCTGCTGGGAACCACTGCGTACACAGAATGTGAACATAAACCAAATGATGTCATTTGTGTACCTGTTATTGCTGTTAGAATACTGTCAGCATCTGTATGTTTCACCCTGCTGCCATGTGGGGATGTTTGTTTGTATGCTGGGTTGCTGATCGCGGCTTGTAGGTGATGTGTAGAGGTGATATCTTGTTTAATCTGACATAACCAGTCAGATGCTATAACTTAAAAGTTATCTTATATGTATGGTGTTTTGACAGAACTTCTATTGTCTTCCTCAGGCATAGGTTATTTATAGCTCTCAGTTGTCTTTACAGTTATTCTCGATAGACCAGAATTTACAGTATATTTTAACATAAATGAATATTTTTAACCAATCAAAATATAAAATAGATCCAGTGGTCACATTGTTAACAATCTCTTCGAAGTTGTAAGTTGCAAGACAAAAAAGAAATATAAAATTAGATCCAGTGTGCACATTGTTATCAATCCCTTCGAAGTTGTAAGTTGCAAAACAAAACAGAAAGCCCTGAAGCAGGAACATGCTGAGGGTATGCAAAGTGTTAGAACCATCATATTTTGTGTGACTGAGTGGCAGTTTTGATGAGAGTTGACCTCAGACCCTTGTACAATGTAATTTGCAAAAGTTAGGCCATATAGGCTGCTGTTGAGACTCAGTTTCAAACATAAAACCTACCTGCAACAGAATGTGTATGGTATAAATGGGGAGGGGATAGCCAATGCTAAGTTGGTCTCTGGTCCCCAGTATTTAGCCTGCACTTAATGTTGATGTTCTCATCATGGCACTCCCAATGCCCACAGTTGAGTTATGATGTTCACGTGGTTATTTTTGGACAAATGTAACTGATTTCGTAAAATTGTATAGCTGGTTTGAGAGTTTGCGAATGGAGCCCAGAGGGCTAATGCCAGAGCTGGTGAAATAAGTCAGGGATTGATTCTATACAACACTTAAATATTACTTCGATAAATAGTCTTTTCTTTTATTTTTAAAATTCTAATTGTCAAGTTGTTGTCATACGTTGGTGCTGTCAGATCCCTGTGTAGATTAAATGTACATACTTAGTAGGAAAAAAAAAACGTGGTCTAGTCAGGTTTTTTAAAATTTGAATGCTGTGTTGTCATAAGTTGGCACCTGTAATTATTTCTCATTTTCATAACTTGTCTTCCTCTTTGCTTTAGTGCTCATGTTGTTGTTGTTGTGTGTTTTCCTTTTTTAATCTGTGTTGCACATGACATGAAAATGAGTCTGTATATTTGAATGAACTATTATAAGGAAACAGTTTTGTTTAGTAGGGATAAGAATGTTCTTATGAACAACTCATACTCACTGCCTTACATGTGAGATCAGTAGAAAGATGAGCTCTGTTCTGAACATACACTCACTGCCTTAAATGTGAGATCAGTCTCATGTTTCCTTAAATGATTGCATCTCCAGTAGTGACCAACTCACTGCGTCATGACTTTTCATCACATTCAACTTAATTATCGTAATTGTTCCAGCTACAGTGTTAAATCTGCTGTCTAAATTTATTTCAATTATAACCATGACACTGTTGGTTCTGATTCTTTCTCTCGCTGTTTATTTTCTTAAAAGAGAATAAAATTTTTCTTATGCATATAAAAAGGTAACTGGGGAGCCGTGGATGAGAGCTTATGTCATCTAGAGAGCTAGAAATAGAGATGAATAATATGGGGAGGGTACGGTGTGAGCTGCAGGAGATACTACTACCTCTTGGTGTGAGTTGGTTGGGGGGCCTATGTCCCAGTTGGTGATAGTGGGCAGAAGATGATGTCTTGGTGGAAGATAAGGGGAACCTCCACATTCATTAATTTCCCAAGATTATGTTTAAAGTTGCCAGTCTCTGTGGCGAAGGGCGTGATTTGTGAACCTGCTTACTCGTGTTCGAAACATAGCTGCAACTGATTTGGCAGCAGACCGCGTTGCGCTGGGTTTTAACGAATTGGTATGGGAGCCGGTCGTTCAGAAAGCAGTAGCAAACTACTGAATGTAAATTGCCAAGACATCAACAACAGCAGTAAAATGCTGGTGTTGACAGCGATGTCCTGTAAAAAGGATATGCAAAAAAAAAAAATATTAAGTTAGACACACAGTTAGATTCATGGTGGAGAGGTGTGTTTAAAAACAACTTCATACCAGTTTTTGAACTGACTAATTTGGTATGACATAATAACACCTCTTAGATTCTTGGATCAGATATATTTTTTTTTTTTATCCGCGTTTCCATCCTGTTTCAGGATATTGCGGTCAACACCAGCATCTTTCAGCTGTATGTTGATTCCTAGGCTAGATTACGCTCATCAGCACGCCACGACTTTCTGAGCGACCGGCTCCATACTCTCATAAGTCACTTTTGCGATTCGAACCACTGCTAATTCTCGTCGCATCACGTGACGAGAGTATTCGGGGTTAGCGGAGAAAGCTGCTAACTCCTCGGCCATGGAGCCGGTGGATCCGATATATGTGAATTAAAATTTCTGTTTATGAGTTACATAAAAAAAAAACTGTTGACATTGGTTGCAAGAAATAAGTTATAGTCTTTAAATGTGGAAACTTTCATCCTGTCATATGAAGTCACATTCGGTTAACTAGGGGTCAACATATTTGGTTTGCTGTTTTGTGTTAAAGGTGGGACTTATAATTGATGCAGAGGTACATGATGTGGTTTGGGCTGGTCATCATTGATTCAGCTAACCAATTGGTACAACAATAGAAACCGGGTATTCACCTCATTGTTATGAAAGGTCAGTGCAGGAAAAAGCTGATAATCCTACCTCACAGTGTTTGACTTCATATCAACATGTGGGTGACTTTGTTGTTGTTGTTATCTTGAAACTTTATTGGTGCTCACATTTAAGGAGCTTTTTTTTTTTTTTTTTACTTCAATTTTACAAGACGGGCCAGGTATTTATTTATTTATTTATTGAAAGAAAAATAAGTGTTAAAAAGTGCTCATTTATTTAGGCAAAAAAGCTTGGGCTGTTTTCACCCTTTCATCATTTTCTGAACGACCGCCACTCTTGCCTCTCTGTGTGTACTAACACTATATAGGTTTCCACAGCGGTGTTTCGAGCGCTTAACGATAATTGCTAATTGTCATCTGCGTCCGTAACATCTTTGCCGGTCTCTAATTTCACTTTTCCGCACACATGGGCGCGTCTCCACCCCACTCCCTTCCCGCTTGACCTTTGACCCGTGTACCATACATCCGGTCTATTGATCCACTGGCGCCCTACGTGTGTCAGACCTTCCAAGCTAGGACACGGTATTCAGATGAGTACATTTAATTTTAATTAGTTTAATAGTTTAATATTGTCATAGTGTGTTTCATGTAGTTTTGTGTTGGTTTGTATTTGTTTGTCCTGTGCTGACGAAGGCTTTGGCCGCAACGTCCAATTTGTCTCTTGTAGTCGTGTTTTAGTAAAGCTCACAATCTACTTCTCGTTTATTTGGGTGATTAATTCATCATCATCAAGCAGTCTTAAGAAATATTTATCGTAGGCCAGATGTGCTTCCTTTGTGGCTGCCATGTATTAATTGTCACATCTTGAATTAATCTACATTGTGGTCTTCCTTTTATCTTCTTCTCTGGAATACCTCCCCGCTGTTCATCTTTTCTAGGCATTCCTGTCTTTTTATGCCCAGAATATTTCATTTTCCTCTGTTTGATTTGTTTCAGTGTCCAGTCTTCCCCAGGACTGAGTATTTGTTGGCTAGATCTGTTTGCTCTTTTTTTCATCCACTGAATCGTTAACTCTTCTACCACACATCTTCAAAGGCAGATATATGCTTTTCAACTGATTTGTTACAAACTGTTCTGTAACAACCGGCTCTGTGACGGAGGGGTTTCGGCCGCAATTTGTTATTCCGCATATCGTGTTTGAAACACAGCTGCCGGCAATTTGGCAGCAGACTGCCTTGCGTTGATTTTCAATGGTATGAGTGCCTGTTGCTCACAAAGCAATGGCAAATCACAAACAGCCAAACAATGCTGGGGTTGACTGACGTTCTGTAAAGGATATGCAAGTAACTATTTTTTTCTGTAACATTTACGTCCAGAAGCCC
The DNA here is from genome assembly GCA_963921405.1 of Cepaea hortensis. Lineage (NCBI taxonomy): Eukaryota > Metazoa > Mollusca > Gastropoda > Stylommatophora > Helicidae > Cepaea > Cepaea hortensis. The sequence goes on along the minus strand of OY992885.1, from coordinate 98,083,354 downwards.
TGTTTTGAATTTAATGTACTCTAGGAAACATTTCAGCCGGCATTTGTAGCGTGGGCTTATTCTCATCCGGATATAAATGTGTCCTTTAGAACAAAGTTATCATGTCGTGTACATTATGTTGATGGTGATTTCAAATGCTTGAGTGTGGCATGGAATGTTGGTCATGTGAGCTTTGTTATATTTTGCAATTTTTTTTTTTTGGACATATCTTGAAACGGTGGTGGTATTTTCCATATCTCATTAATATACACGTAGGTGACAATATGTTGTTTGTGTTGATATATTGATATATCTGTTGGTACAAGATTTAATCTTTAAACTGCTTTATAAAACTTGCCATAAACCATGCTTCTGTATTAGTGATACATACGTACTTCATCGTGTGTGTGTTTCATTCCCTTTTTTAAGTTGACTTATTGTTTATGTGGCATATCTTCTTTATTTTTCTGTACATTAATGGTATCTGTGGGCTGTCAAATTGCCACCATGGATGTGGACATAAAGTTTTTTCACTGCTACCGATCTTCAGCAAGAAGTCTAACTGGCAATGCTGTAGCACTTCCACTCTCTAATGTTATCAGCCCAGGATATCTTTTGTCTGCTTCTACAGCGCTTACCTTCAGTTTTAACACATGCCAGAGGTAAATGAATACAAGTGGAGCTAAATAGTCCGTGAACAATGGAAACAAAGTCGTGTTTAAGACAAGTCATATTTTTACAGTGGTTTCCTAGCTGTTTCTCACTGTCATGCATTGAGATTTACTCACAAAGTGACCAAATCATCTGTATCACTATCTGAGGGTCGTCAGACTGCGTCGTTCAGACCGTGAGTGCAATTTTTCTAAAGAATTCTTGTGACATCACTGGAGCTATGGGGCTCTTGGCAAACATCTTCTATGAAGAGAGACTGAGTAACATGAGGAAAAACCTGCTGCAATGAAGTCTGTCTGCTGCCTTTAACCTGTGAACTCATGATACACCTGGATTTTTTAATGATAACATGCTGTTAAAAAACAAAATATGGAGAGTATGTTAATAGATTCTTTATTTACATTGTTTCTTTATATCATTGTGGCATAGGGATAAGGTACCTGTCTCAGATGTGAACAGTGCCAGCTTTGCATCCAGTTGAAAAGAGTTGCAGCCATGGTGATTTGTGCGCTTCCTTGTCAAGACACTGGTCCTGGTTCAGACCCAGCTGGGGTAGGATTATTTATTCCGACCAGTGTTGTTCTGGGTGTCAACTCAGCCTCATAATAATGAATACCAGAGTTTTATTGGAAGGATAGTTGGCTAGGGAGAGGACTGATCCTCTCCTTCACTTCACACCCCACAAGAAGTATCTGCTTTGGCCTACTTTTACCTTTGGGAACATTTTGTGAGGCACACACAACGACATTAATGGGGTTGGAGTCTTCTAGGTTAATGGAGGAAGAAAGGACCTTGAAAAATGAACTTCAGCAATGCTACAGTCGTGGCAGAAATGTAATGAACTTTGAATTTTCCCACCAGCATGTTTGCTGTCAGACTATGGCACACCAGAGTACCACATCATCTACAGACCAGTTTGAAGGGAGCTGAAATGTTGAGAGCAAGTTGTTTTGTCATTGTTCTTTATGTAACACATTATTTCAGTTCTTGTTGTCAACTCATATGCTACTTGCCCACCGGTTGAAAAAAAAACAACACAAAAGCTGTGGGTTGTAACAAAGAAGCCATAAATAATAAATTACACAATGTGTTGTCTGGCATATTCTGCTGCATCTGGCCAGGTGCATGCTGCAATGTTATATATCATATGAAGTGGATGTAGGTCAGCGTGACCAAATGGATAAGAACGCGGGTTCTTAAACATCCGGTGTGCTGATGCCGAGGTAAGGGGTTCAACCTCTACACCGGACAGTTGGACTAAAATGTTGACCTATCATCCTTGACTTGGGGACGTTAATTACAAGTACCTCTGAAGTCGGAATGGGTTCACCTGATGGCGAGGGACACTGTTAATAGGGAAAGCTAATCCACACGCAGAATTTGGTCCAGCACGACTAGAAGTAGTGTGAATGGACTACGCTTGAGTTCAAAGCGAGCGAGTGCACACCAAAAAAAACAAGCAAACAAAAACATGAAGTGAATAAATGAATTATGCTTTGGCTGAAATATGAGTCATTTATTCACTTCATATGATATATAACTTTGCAGTATGCACCTGACGTTCACTCAATAGGGTCTTGTATCAGGTCTCTGTTATTGCTCTGATTTTACCTTGTGGTATAATATTGTTACAATATTCAACAGATTAACTGGCAAACTGAAACATACAAGAAAATGTAATACATCTGCCACATTTTATTTCCATTTGGCATCATGGGTGATGTGGTTAATGTTTTATACACCTGAGTCAGAACTAAAGCTGGTAGTTAAATGTAAATGATTGTACCCACTGGCATATTGAGAATTATGTAATTGTTTTAATCATGAAATATGATAGTTTGTATACTCTGCTTGCCAGGTAAAATTAACAGAGTCAGTGTACTTAGTTTTCAGATGGACAAATAAAATCATGATTTGGTTTCACATGTACTTTTGCACTAACCACATCTTTGACCAAGTTGGCACATGAGCTTTCAGTTTTTTTTAACCATTGAATAAGATACATAATTTTATATTTTGCAAGTATAATAAAATTTAAAACTAAATTTTGAAGATCGTGTTGTAGAATATTTGTTTCTTAAGTTTTATGTAAATTTGTGTTTCTAATTTTATAAATATACCATTCTTTCTGTTATCATATTATTATATGTAGTCACTGATTGTATTTTGTTTGTTTGCCTTTTTCACCCCATTTTATGATCTGCTGAGTGTATTGATTTGCTCCAGTTAGTTTTTGGAGACAGTTTTGTTATGTATTCCCCCAGGAGTAATGTTTACAAATGCAACTCTGCTGCAATGACTAGATAGCGGTGGGAATGATTAGTATTATGACTCTTCTATGGCTGTTGAAGAGGGGACGGAGTGCATATGGGAATGTCCTGAGTGCAGTGATCTCGGTTCTTAGCTCAACTCAATTCAACGATTAGTTGGTTTAAAGGGTTTAAATGGAAAGAAGATTGACTTTGTTGAACACCGAGGTTTTTTCCCCCGCATGGTTCGGTCTCTTTCCACAGGACAGCCTGCCAAACACGTCACACACAGCACAAACCCCGTAGCTCCGGCGATGAGCCTCCGAGAAAATAGCACTCATAAACCGAACAACATAGGCTGGAATCAAACCCACAACCTTCTGAGAGTGAGGCAGACTGTGTAACCACTTCACCACAGAGACTCCTGACTTGGTTAACTGTGTATGTTCAGTTGCTGTAGCTCAATTGAAAGACCTGACAATATGCTCTCCGTTACTGGTTTTATCTTTCAAACTACTGTGATGTTTAATATGGCGAAAGTATTTCAGTTTTCAAGACATAATGCTGTTTATGCGGCAGTCTTCTTCAATCTTGCAGACTGTCAATATTTTTCGTCTTCTTGATCCATGATATTTTAAGAAATTTTAAGTAAGATGTAAGTTCAGTACCCCCAAGCTTTTTTGTTTAGTTCATGACACGTCCATATGTTCGTTCCCACAGAATATGTTTAAATGATAAAATTGAATATTTCTATTCTGTTGATTCTAAAATTTACACATTGATATCCTTGCAGAATTTGTGCACTGAATTAAGATTATCCTTGTGTGATCTGAAGCAGTTGATAATCAGAGGACTGTGGGCAGTTTTATAGTGTGGTGAAGTTGGTTCATAAATCTAATTATTCAGTTCTCGAGTGGTGTTATTTTTTTAGACCCCTATGGGTTGTCACTCGAGCTCTGGAGTTCATGCACTGTATGACACATAAACTCTATGGACCACTGAGTGAACTAAAAAATACAGTTAAATTCATACAAGAGACAACATTGCAGTTATAGACATATTTCAAGCAAACGAAAGAAGAAGAAGAACTGTGTAACATTGGTAGATATTTAGGTGTATGCGCAGCACTTTTGGTAGATGTTTATGTGCATGTGCAGTACTTTTTGGAGATGTTTAGGTGCATGTGCAGCACTTTTGGCAGAAGGTTAGGTGCATGTGCACCACATTTGGCAGATGTTTAGGTGCATGTGCAGTACTTTGGGCAGATGTTTAGGTGCATGTACAGCACTTTTGGCAGATGTTTAGGTGATGTGCGGCACTTTTGGCAGATGTTTAAGTGCATGAGCAGCACTTTTGGCAGATGTATGCGCAGCACTTTTGGTAGATGTTTAGGTGCATGTGCAGCACTTTTGGCAGATGTTTAGGTGCATGTGCAGCACTTTTGGCAGAAGGTTAGGTGCATGTGCAGCAAATTTGGCAGATGTTTAGGTGTATGTGCAGCACTTTTGGCAGGTGTTTAGGTGCATGTGCAGCACTTTTGGCAGATGTTTAGGTGCATGTGCAGCACTTTTGGCAGAAGTTTAGGTGCATGTGCAGCACTTTTGGCAGATGTTTAGGTGCATGTGCAGCACTTTTGGCAGAAGGTTAGGTGCAGCAAAGATGTGTCAGTCATGAATACATTATAGTACATCATCTCCTTGTTTTTTTATGCTAAAATGAAATGTTACTTTTTTATTTTACATTTTAAATAATATGCTTTGAGATCCTTGACAATCATACATTTTCTGTGTTCATGCAGCAGCAGTGCTTGTATGATGGGGTAGATGCTAATGGAGTTTGTATGTTAATGAAAGCAGTCACTAAATGTTGTCCTGAGTAAACATAACCACATTAAATAGCCCTTTTCCTGGTGTCTTTCAGAAGCAATAGCCCTTTTCCTGATATCTTTCAGAAGACGTAGTTCTTTTCCCTATTCTGCTTAAAGTTATTTTACCATTTCAATAAAGTGTACCATTGAACTTGCATTCTCATGACTTTGTTATGTTTGTAGGGGGATTCAAAACTAAGTTACTAAAATTACCTCAATTTAACTGAATTATCAGAGGAGCATCTGGCCGAGAGGCTAGGATACCAACCTTCTCTTCAGTAGACTCGGGTTTGCATCCTCGGTAAGGTGATGGATTTTTTTTTTCTGCCGGGGCCAAGAAAGAAACCCTAACTTGCATTGTTCGCAGCGACTGCGCTAGCCATGTGGCCTTAATTCCTCAGGCTCAATACTCCCTGTCCTGCACCACAAAGTACTATAGGCAGTAATGACAGATGACTGAATTATAAAAAGGCAGCCTTTTTCCTCATTCTGCTTATGGATTGTCTTCTACGTCTGATTGTTGTCTAGGCTCTCAGTTGTTTGTACCTGTCCTAATCTGTAACAAGGTTTGATATAACAAATTGTCTGAGATGTGGTTAATTGTAGTTCTTAGTGGTAGCCGGTCTTACCTAGTGTGGTTGGGTTACCTGCAGTTCTGTGAGATATTACCCTTCACACATACTAGTTTATGTCATGCGGCAGGGTGACCTTTTTACCTTACCTTCTGAGAAGATTATTTGATGCCAGTTATACAGGATTTGATACAGATTCTACAACCATTGAGGGTGGAACGCAGGACTACTGTGTTGTTAGTATGTTAACTAACCTTCAATGCTGCCACAGCTCCTTATTCATTATCATCATGTGTTCTGCCAGATAGCATAGATGTTGATCATATTCCTTCATGCCACTGTCTTAGGCTATCCAGCACAGTTCCTTACCACAGCTCATTAATGAAGATAATAATCACAAGGTTTGCAAAAAGCTCAGGCATATCAGTTTTTGCTGTCCTAGATTTTTGCTGTTTTGTTTGTGTTCACTTGTGTTGATTGCATGCACAGCAAAAGACAGATAATGGGATGCAAGATCAGAGTTAATATTTGTAGAATACACCATTTTTTCAGATTGAATTGCAAGATTGTGTACAGTGCATTAAAAACATAAGACAAAGAACATTTAGGGCAAACAGTTTAGAATAGCAGACTCTGAGATGTGAAGTCTCTAGTCTATTCAAAGCTCAGTAAGGGAAGTATTTTATCAATGAGAGGTAATAATTTAGTGACTACCATCCTCATTAACCGCATGTGTTTGCTTGCGGTTAAGAATCACTGTCATTGCACCCACATATCTTCATACATACTCCAGTCTCCCTCCATAGATCACACAAGGAGAATCTCAGCACAGTGCACAAATTCTGTAGCACTGACATTGATCAGAATACGTGTATGAGCATCACACATTCCAACAATAGTCCTGTTATGGGTAGGCTTTCTAAATTTGAGCTGTAGCCGGGGCAGCAACATATTCGACCAGCTCTTTTATATTTCCAGCTGCCAAGGGATTTGTAACATGCACAGGGTCCTCGAAATGTTCACCCTTATCCTGGAATTCTACAAGTTTGATGCACTGCCCCAAGATTAGGGGCAAGTATATATTCCTTTTCTGATATTTTTTTTTAAAAAATTGCACAAATTTCAGACGCTGAAATGAACCAGGTCTGCATGAGCTAGAGATGGATGTTATCTCCTATGAGCCAATTTTTTTTTTGGGGGGGGGGGGGGGGTGTTCTGAACTGTTCCCAAAATAATCTGCAGATATGGAAACCACAGAAACAATGATCGTATAAGCGAAATCGGCGTATATTCATGGGGACTTTTGTATCTATACACAGCCACTACCTGCTGCCATAAACACATCATTTCTTATACTGTACTTGTACGGAATACTTCCCATGCTACAGTGTATTTACTATAAAGGTATTTTAGGCTTTAGCTTAACAAACAATTTGTGTATTTAAAAAAGTTTTAGCATAAATATGTGAATGTGCATTTTAACATCAAAATGTAATAATAAAGTAAATACAGCAGTTTAACAAAAGCTCATGAATAAAGGAAGTCTTACAAAACATGTTGTTTGTCCTTCATTGAGAGAGAGAGGACCAAACTGTCATCTTTTAGTCCTGGAATGAGTTCATAGATGGTTGATAAAATGTTTCCAAGCCCAGATATCTGTTTAAATGAGTTCTGTGATGGTTGATTAGAATGTTTTTAAGCTAGACATGTCTGTTTAAATGTATTCAAAGATACTTGATTAGATGTTTCTAAGCACAGACATGTCTATTAACATGAGTTCAAAGGTGCCCACCTTTCAGATAAGTTGACTTTTGATTTTCATACTGCATGCCTCCTTGTAGCTTTTTTGTCATTCTTAACTGCTCAAGGGTCTCCCTGCCATCATAGACCTGACTGTTGTTGTTCTGAACATAATACATATGCTTTCTGTCTTCAAGCTGCTTCTGTGGACAGAACTCAAACGTGGTCCTCACACTATTTGTGCACTGGACTCATTTTCACATATTGGTTAGATTCCCTATTACCAATTACCAAAGTCCCTCACCATCAAGTGAACCCACTCCAACTTCTGAGGTACTTGTAATTTGTGTCCCCAAGTCAAGGACGAGAAGTCAACATTTTAGTCCAACTGATCCGCTACCTCAGCATCAGCACACCAGAAGTTTAAGAGCAAGCACTCTTGTCCGTTCAATCATACTGACCCCCCAAGCAGCTGTTATCTGGAGGTTGTTGACATCTCCATAGAGCTTCTAAAAGGGAGTGGGTACAAACCAAAGTAATTTCCTGGGTTATCCATATGTTAGACACTTTTGAAGCAAATGATTAGCTCTCATTCTGCCAGTTTCGCAGTTACATTCATCAATATATTCTGTCTTACTAAATAGTTTACTAAATAAGTGATATTTCAGTCTGTTATGTCCCGTGTAGGGAATGAAAACTGCTACGTGTTCACTTCAATAAGTTGGTAGGTAATATGTATCATTCTTCTAAGTGTCCTGTATCCTCCGATTCCCGCTTTATCTATAAGCGTTATTACAGATTCAACACAGGACTAGTGTGTTGATAGGCAAGTACACTAAAGATTGCCATAACTAACATATATTGGAGCGACTGGAAACAAATAACAGTTTATATTTTTCAAGCATTATACATTCCATGATAAGAGCATGACATTAATATGGTGGTGGTATTGTTTCTACATTTATTTTTTGACACGATTTATTCTCGTAATGCTGTTTTGCTTTTTTCCTCTAATTTGTGTTGCTTGTATCTTGTATTGAGCTTGCATTTATCCCTGCTCTCGGTACTTGCATAAATTGCTATTCACATGTACCTCATGTACAATAATTGAATACACCCGATCTTATCTGCGTGTGTGACAAGTACATCTGGTTAGCTGACTTGGCAGGAGGCTGATTGTTGTGTCCGTGTGATCAAGTCAGTGTTATAAATTAGATAAGTAGGTCAGCATGGCTGAATGAATAAGAATGCTCGCTTTTACACTATCTGTGTGTTGATGCTGAGGTAGTAGGTTCAATCCCTGCACTGGTTAGTTGGACTAAATTGTTGATTTGGGGACATAAATTACAAGTGCCTCAGAAGCCGGAGTAGGATCACCTGAGGCAAGGGGCACTGGTAATAGGGAAAGCTAACCCAAACGTAAAAATCATTCCAGTGCACTAGATATAGTATCACATGTATAGACTATGCTTGCGTTGAAAGCGAGCGAGCGAAAAAAAAAAAAAATAGATACTTTTCTTTAAATTAGACGGTGGTCAGGAAGAGAGGTGGTCACATCACCTCAAGATACACAACAGCATATGTGAGGTTGTTAGTGTGTCACATTCCAATGGAGGTGGTTGGTGTGGGAGTACAGTTAATGTACTTGTATCCTTCTTGCAACTAGTCACTTATTTGTATTTGTTTCTTCTGTATACAAAAACAACCACCTGGCTCTTGAGGAAGTATGATGCATGATGTGTTTCACAACCTCTGCATCTGTATCTACATTGGGATTATGTGTAAGCTTCCTCCTCTTTCTTTCTTTCTTCTTCCATTTTTCCTTTTTTTGTCTGATGTGGATTTTTAAAATTATTGTTACAGGAGAGCTCTAATGCTTCTGCCTTTCGGCTGACGCATTCAACTACTTCCCAGCTTCCTCTTTTTCTTCAGCAATCAGTATGATAACTATGTATCTATTCTGCCATGGGTTATGAAAAGGACTGTTTGCTTGAAATCTTCACTTGTTCCCCAGTTTGTCTTGAAGTTTTGTTCCTTTTAGCCAGATTTTTCAGAATTTATTAACCAGGTTAGTCTTCCTGCCGGTCTCTCTGGCTGTGGGGTTACAACACTTTCTCTCTGTAATCCCATTTATCACGCAGAGTCTCGCAGCGGAGCGAGAACTGAGGTGGTTCGACCCCCGCTCGTGACTTGCGGATACTGAGCCGGCCGCTCAGAAAGCAATGGCAAACTACTGAGCGTAATCTTGCCAAGAGATCAACAGACAGCTGAAAGATGCTGCTGTTGACAGCTAAGTCCTGTAAAAGGATACGCAAAAACTTTTTTTTAGTCTTCCTAGGTATCTCTACTATACATATATGACAGTCCACCATGAAATGGTCAAGAAATCGCATTGTTTAAGTGTTGAATTAGAAAGATGGTTACTTTTATCTTCCATTTAGTTTTAATATTAAAATTATGCACAGGAAAATGGTTCATAACTGTCATTTACTGCCAATATAGTACCTTGCGGTGTATGGCAGAGGGGTCTGTGAGCCTGAGGAATTAAGGCCGCCTGGCTAGTGCAGTCGCCGCGAACTGTGCAGGTTAGGATTTTCTTTTTGCCCCCGACAGAAAAAAAATCCCACACCTTATTGAGGGATTGAACCCGGATCTCCCGAAGGAGAGCATGACGTTGTAGCCACTCAGCCAGGAAAAAATGGTTCATGTGTTACCAAAAATAAATGGTAGTGCACTTTTTAATTACATTTGTGGCTTAATGACAATGATGTCGATAGACATTTCGGTCATGCCTGCCTTCCCTAGAATTTGACTCTCCTGGGTCTTATGCCTACTCCTTTAACTCTCCTACTTGGCAGATGCTGTTCAAAGCTTCACTTCTGCATGACCCACATCCAGGCTCACAAATTACTATATATAGCAGTGACATGCGAGAGGAGAGTTATTACTATAATTGAAAGGTGTATAAAATTCCATATGACATTGCACGACATAATATTTCTCATGCATCTTGAAATGATCGCATATCTCATCTAGACTGATTGTGGTGTCCACCTCATGTTTAGAAGGTCTGGGTTCGATCTCAGCATAGGAAAGAGCTAGAAATTTGTTCTATGTACCAGAGGTACTTTATGATATCACAAGTCTGTTTCATCTTTTGGGTAATGAGAGCCTGTTCAGATGAAGGGGAAAACAGGAGGCCTATGTACAAGTTGTGCATGTTAAAAATCCCATGGCAATTGATCATTGTAAAGAGTAGGCCACAAAGCCTCTGCCCTGTCAAAATTGTTAGGAAAGAAAGCCTACCCATGGGTAGATAGAGTCTGTTACCTTGCATGGGAACTGTCTTGAGAAGTAAATCTGACACAAATGTGCGCCGAAGTCGGATACACTCTTTGAGGTGCATAACTAGGAGTGAAGGCCTTCCCTTGAATGAAAATTTATTTCACACCCTTGTAGACTTATAGAGTTTCAGAGGCCAGCAAGAATAGCCATTGCCCAGGAGTTCTTGGCACTATATGGGAAGCATAGAACTGTTACCTACCATGCATGCCATAAGAGGCAACTAAGGATGATAGGCATGAGACAGGCAACTTAATATCATAGAAAACTTTAACTTCAAAATCCAGCCAATCATGAACAAACCTATGAAGAGCTTGGTGTGAGTTGGTTCACGACCTATGCTCCATTGGGATCTGAGAGGCAGAATGAAGAGGGGAATGGTTGTAAGTCAATTGTCTGTGATGTAAATTTTAGTATGTGATTGGTACTGGGTAGTTCTGTGGAAAGAGGGGAATATCTTTATGTCACTTGTCTGTGATGTACATTTCTGTATGTGATTGGTACTGGGTAGTTCTGTGGATATTATGTGCACCATTTCCTTACTATTGTTTCTTTTCCTTGAGATTTCTGGACATCATGGGTATGTTTACTTGTTTCAATTCTTTAGTGATAATTATTCTATTTCTGCCAATTTTCCATTACATTTAATCTTCATCATTTAATATCTCTTTTTTGTCAGTCTTGTAGATCATGCATGGATTATTATGCTATATTAAAATGTTTATGTAACACTCGCATTCTTGTGTTATTTATGTTGTTATTTATATTTTTTAGTTGCTATACGTTGTTGAAGCGTGTGCTGTGTGTGTAAAGTTCTGGGTCAAGTGAAATGTTTTATCCAGTGATCAATCTGTTGGACATTTTATGCAAATTGGTAAAGGACAGGAGTTGACTGGTTGTTGGGTTTAAAAAAAAATTTTTTAACAGATCCATTGTAACTTCATTACTTGATGTAATGAGAATTTGGAAATTAATTAAGATGTCAGATCCATGCGATCTGACTAACTTGAGGCTGTGTGTTGTGTGTGTTTTAGGAAATGAATCATTTCAAAACAAGGTGATGCTTGTGCACCATTTACATGTTGTACCTGAAACTATTCATGTGAATTGTATCTGCAACTGCCCACATGAACATATCTCACATTGTCAGAAGATAAGTAATAATTCATTAAAAGCTGGCTGAAGAATTGAACATGTCTGCAATTGTTGTATTAGTACATGGTAAGGTAAAGTACAGTAAAGAGGTCAACATGGCCGAATGGATAAGAATGTGTGTTCTTAAACATTCGGTGTGCTGATGCTGAAGTAAGGGGTTTGACCCCTGCACCGGACAGTTGGACTAAAATTTTGACATATTGTCCTTGACTTGGGGACGTAAATTACAAGTACCTGAAGTTGGAGTGGGTTCATCTGATGGTGACTGACACTTTTATTAGGTAAAGCTAATCCACACATGCCAGTCTCCCTGGCCTAGAATTTATCTACTTTCTCCGTAATCCCGTATAATCTCATGAGTAACGTGACGTGCGCGAGAATCGGAGGTAGTTCTCGCCACGTTGGTAACTTACGGGGTATGTGAGCCGGTCGCTCAGAAAGCAATGGCAAACTACTGAGAGTAATCTTGCCAAGAAATCAACAATCGACTGAAAGATGCTGATGTTGACATCGATGTCCTGTAAGGTAGATATGCGAAAAGAAAAAAAAATCTCGCACAAAATTCAGTCCAGCACTAGTGGAAGTGGTGTGTATGGACTATGTGTCACGAATTTGCAGCCTTTACTTCCCAGAACAAATTTCGGTTCACTTTTGATGAACCATGTAGAGATATTACAGAACAAGGAATGAAATTCTCTATCATAAAGAATGCTGAGGAAAGGAGAAATAGACACAGAATTGATAATAACACCACACAGTTATGCAGTGTTAAAGGAACAGTGACTGTGAGTGGAAATTAAAACTGCCCAGGCCTGACACAAGCAACCTGGAGCTATAAACATGCCAAGTCCAGCCATTCACACAGACTCAACAGAGTGTGAACAGACCTTGTAAAACTGATCCTAAACTTGACTAGAGGCTAGTAACTCCGGTAGACAGGTAGAAAGGCGGGGTGTTAGAAGGATAATAAACCATTCGGACGGGATTCAGAAATTAGGTGTTGGATGTCTGGCAGAGGCAATTAACACTGGGCCTGTGGACTTTGTACCAGACACTGGAGAGCAAACTGGCAACTCAAAACCATCCAGGTGTGACACAATGGTGATGGTTAGTGGTTCAGAAAGCATTATGACTGCCAGGGGGAGATAAGTCAGTCTGCATGGGAAAAGAGGCGTGAACTGGCCCAACACTTGAATAGAATTAATTACCTATAGGAGGTCAGCATGTTTCTGTCATACCAGACAGAAAGGTGCCAAGGAGATAATACGGTCTGCTGGACTCAGCTTAAATAAGGGTCCCTAGCTCTGGTCATGTTAGAAACGAAAAAATCTCTGAACAGGTAGGAACTATCTCAATGTTCTGTAGTCATATGCATGATTATTATGTTAGATTTCTCTACAAAAGTTATTTCTTAGTTACTGACTTTCAGTCTATATCTGATCTAGGTTATTACAAGAACTATCATTGTCGTAGGGTACTGGAGTGTGAATTATTCCTTCTTCAGTTCTGTGTTCAATATCATTGTGCTGTAAGTGCTACTCTTCTGAGAAGTAGAAACTTATGGAAGGCAGGTCTTGTCTAGATATACTTGAGGTGTCGTAGCAGATGCTTGCCATCTCTTTCTAAACTAGACTAGTCTCGTTTTGGTGTGTGCAATTTTTCTTGTACAGAATATAGTCAACTGACTATTTATTTAATTCTTACAACAGCAGTAACTAAGTGGTGATTAAACCGGGCAGATCAGCAAATATGGCTGGTCTGTGTGGTCACTTCAATTAGACTTGTTGTATATCTCATTTTGTAGCTATACAATATTAGTACTCATTAATAATGCCTGATGCTATTATGTTGAGTATCATTATATGTCTATCTTGAAGTAATATAATGTTTACGGATATGTTGGATGTATGTATGTGTAATTTCATATGAATATACGATGCTAGGAATATGCTTCGTACATATTCTTTTTGTGTATATACGTCTCATTTCGTATACATACAAAATAACTAGTGCATTATGCTATGATGTTACAGTATCATAATATGTCTAGTTTAATCAATATGTTTATGTGTATTGGATGTTTGATATATTGATTTGTCATATGCAAACCTACCAATATGAAGTGTTATGCTATGGTCTGCGCATTAGCACATTGGCCAACGATTATGTTGGAAGCAGAGGTGTAATGGTACAGACATTACCCACAATTGGTATAGGGTATATGGTGCTAAACTTTCTCAGTGTATTGTGGGCGTGCGTTCACGGTAATGCATGGGAACCTGGCACAGCTACTGGTCATGGCTTGTAAGCCCGGATGACCCGGCATTATTATAATACCATTACCGATCCTGTGAGCTGCTAAACCAACTTTGGATGGAGCGGCTGTACGACACAGAATTTCTGTATTAGTGACATGGACATGGGGCGGCAGAAATCTAATCATTACAGGCGTGTGAGACAATTGAAAAGCCCGTCCCAGACTAAAGACAGTAGGGAGAAGGAGGATGGTGAACGCAGTAGAGCTGGAAGATAAACTTGGCCAGACTGGTCATTGTATATGTTTGTTTGTGTTATGATATGTTTTAATTAGGATTGCACTGATGTAGAATTAGATATAATACATTCTCGACTTTCTTTCAAGCTCTCACAAGGAGCACCTATGTTACAGATCTCAAGAACGAGTGAAGACTAGGTAGAGCTAGGACTGGCGGGAGTCAGAATACCGGCAAGCTGTTTCTTTTTTTGAGTCTACTGGAGAGTGAGGATCTGGACCACAGTTCCAGATAGATCAAGTAACATAAGTTACGTAATGTTTGTCATCAATAACAATATGTTATATGATTTCATCATCATCATCATCGTACAAATCGTCTATTTTTATGATTAGTAAATAAATGTTGTAGTATTGTAACTCATAGTTCTGTCATTATATTTTTTCCAATTGTGCATACGTGTTGTTGTGTACATTGGTGGGGGTTCACTTAGACACCAAGGAAGGGAGCAGTCAGGGAGAAAAACCTGTACTGAGATAGTCGTCTATACTCATATATTTAGACTTAAACATCTATCTTAGCTAACCTTCTATTTCCCATTCCTTGGCGAATATTCAGCACAGTTCATTTCATTTTGTAACGAGCCACTTGGAGCTGTACGTTGGATATTCATGGGCTTAATCTGTTGTTCAGCCATATAGATTTTGTCCCTAGTCAGTTTCTGACTATTTGGGGTTTCTCGCCAGTGAATAATACTTTCATCTAGCCGGTGGGGCAATCCGACTTATGACAGGTGTGTATGGACGATGTTTGAGTTCAAAGCAAGCAAGTGCAAAAATAACTAAAGTAAAGTACAGTAAAGGTTCTGCTTAGATGTCTTAAAGTGTATTGGCCATGTGGTGCCAGACCCATATGTCCTGTCCACACACCAGTCTGCACTCCACAGGTGATGTCATCAGTGTCACACTCCACCGGCGATGTCATCTGTGTCACACTTCACGGGCGATGTCATCACTGTCACACTCCACAAGTGATGTCATCAGTGTCACACTCCACGGGTGATGTCATCGGTGTCACACTCCACCGGTGATGTCATCAGTGTCACACTCCACGGGTGATGTCATCATTGTCACACTCCACAGGTGATGTCATTAGTGTCACACTCCACGGGTGATGTCATCAGTGTCACACTCCATGAATGATGTCATCAGTGTCACACTCCACGGGTGATGTCATCAGTGTCACACTCCACGGGTGATGTCATCATTGTCACACTCCACAGGTGATGTCATTAGTGTCACACTCCACGGGTGATGTCATCAGTGTCACACTCCACGGGTGATGTCATCAGTGTCATACTCCATGGGTTATGTCATCTTTGTCACACTCTACATGTGATGTCATCAGTGTCATACCCCATGGGTGATGTCATCAGTGTCACACTCCACATGTGATGTCATCAGTGTCACACTCCACGGGTGATGTCTTAGTGTCACACTCCACGGGTGATGTCATCAGTTTCATACTCCATGGGTTATGTCATCATTGTCACACTCTACATGTGAAGTCATCAGTGTCACACCCCATGGGTGATGTCATCAGTGTCACACTCCATGGGTGATGTCATCAGTGTCACACTCCATGGGTGATGTCATCAGTGTCACAGTTTACGGGTGATGTCATCATTGTCACACTCCTTGGGTGATGTCATCAGTATCACACTCTACAGGTGGTGTCACACTCCACGGATGATGTCATCAGTGTTACACTCCATGTGTGAAGTCATCAGTGTCACACCGGCCACCGTCACTTCCCGTGACATGTCCTGCTACCCATGGTAGGCTAGGTCACCCTGGCAGCTCGGGTCAGTTGTGGAAATCTGCTCAATGTAGGTTCGAGCCCATCATCACCGGGCTGGCAGGCAATCATCCAGAGACTACACTACCACAGCTACCACTTTTGTTGTGTCATAGTGAACAGTGTTTACAAAGTTAGCAATTCCTTGATCCTACAGCTGCGTACAAAGTAAGGAACTGGGATGTTACACTATCCTTGATTCTACAGTTGCGTACAAAGTAAGGAACTGGGATGTTACACTATCCTTGATTCTACAGTTGCGTACAAAGTAAGGAACTGGGATGTTACACTATCCTTGATTCTACAGTTGCGTACAAAGTAAGGAACTGGGATGTTACACTATCCTTGATTCTACAGTTGCGTACAAAGTAAGGAACTGGGATGTTACACTATCCTTGATTCTACAGTTGTGTACAAAGTAATGAACTATAATGTTATACTCCCCTTGATTTTATTGTACAGTAGTGTACAATTTAAGGAACTGGGATGTTACATTCTCCTTGATCCTACAGTTGTGTACAAAGTAAAAAACTGGGGTGACACACTCTCTTTGATCCTACATTTGTGTACAATTTAAGAAAGTAGAATGTTATACTCCCCTTGATTCTAGAACTGTGCAGGACAAACTGCTCACGCATGTCGTGATTGTAC
Organism: Cepaea hortensis; assembly: GCA_963921405.1. Taxonomy (NCBI): domain Eukaryota; kingdom Metazoa; phylum Mollusca; class Gastropoda; order Stylommatophora; family Helicidae; genus Cepaea; species Cepaea hortensis. The sequence continues at coordinate 98,066,778 of OY992885.1, read as the reverse complement.
CCGACTCACAAAGTATGATGAGAAAGGTGAAGACAGGCATGCTTTGGGCAGAGTGGCAGGCTTCAATTCAACAGTCATTTATTAAAAGCATCTGTTGGATGTTTTTTTCCCCCCGACACATGCAGGTGTGGTGGGAAACGAGCAGGCGGACAGATTGGCTGGGTCTGCACCACTTGGTTTATTACTGGTGCATGATATGGCAGGTGTGATCGTGGCCCTTTGTAATTGTGTGTAAAGTGGGGAAGAACAGATAGATCATCACTGCTTGGAGAGAATGGTGCTGCAGGGAGTGACATGAGATATTCTTCCTAGTGATGACCATAATCTGTGTCCTCTTACAATTTAATTCCAGCCCTAGTTGTTACTGTGTACAATAAGCGCATCTACTAAAGGTTAGAATTAAATTGTAAGAAGATACAGATTACGGTAGTCACAAGAAAGAAAGAAATAAAATAAAAAGTTAGTTGTATATCCTTTACAGGACGTTTGCAGTCAACACCAGCGTTTTTTGCTGTTGTTGATGTCTTGGCAAGTTTACGTTCAGTAGGTTGCCATTGCTTTCTGAACGACCGGTACCCATACCATTTCGTAAAAAACCAGCACGTGGTATGCTGCCAAATTGCGCGTAGCTGTGTTTTGAACGCGGGTATACGGGATTATGAACCTCGTCGGTAACTCCTTTGCAACGGAGACCCGCAAGAAAGAAATATATACCACAATGTAATATACAGGTAAATGGGAATGTTCTTAAACAAGTGAATCAGTGCAACTATATCCGATGAGGCCCTGTAAGGGAGACTGTTTACACCTAAGAGTTATCTCCCGATTTAGACCCGTCTTTCGGAAGAGTGTCGCATCGTGGTATGATCGAGACAAGAACACAGAGTTGATCTACGACTCTGGTGATCGTGTGTGCTGACGAAATATGACAGCCCACGTTTATCGGCATAACAATCAATCAATCAATCAATCATGTGCCATGCCGGAAAGCGTGGGCGGTCATGATTCGCCATTTCACTCGAAAATTTTCATTTCATCGGCATAACACATGATGATAAAATTTGAATTGCAGAAAACTGCATCGGAAATTCTACAAATGACGCATGACGCTGATGGGAAATTCCCGAATAAGGTGGCCATTCCAGATGTTTGACATCTAGATCTAGATGGTTTTGCCTTCGTCTAGATGTCGGTCAAGTTTAGATGTTAGATGCAATTCTAGATGTTTTTCATTTGGAATCAGATATTTTAGATTTTTGATCAGTAAAACTTTAGACTTGAAAAATTTGGCTGCAGTTGGTACTGACAATGCCTCGGTAATGGTTGGTATCAACCATGGCGATTATGCCAAAATGAAGGAAGATATCCCATCTTTAATCGTCATAAAATGTGAGTGTCATGCCTTGCAGCTAGCATTATCACACGTTTACCAAGGAATTTGGAATTCCTTATGCTGAAACACATAACTGGTTCTCCAAATCATCTGTCAGACAACAGCAATACAATAATTGATATCAAGCATTAAATGATAGTTAGTTAGTTAGTTAGTTAGTTAGTTAGTTAGTTAGTTAGTTAGTTAGTCAGTCGACAGATCATACCCATTGCACACCGAACCATTCAGTCCATAAGTGCTCGGATCCCCTCTCAGCATATCCCGCAGCGGCTCACGACACCAGTTCTGTGTTGGTTTATTACTCTTCTTTGGCGTCCTGCGTAGTGTTCTTGTTTGGTCACACCTCTTTTAACTTGCTGTTTCCGCAGCCTGACAATGGTTGTAGATTCCCAGTCATCGCTTGGTTCTCGTAAACGACTTACTTCTCGTAGAGCATTCAGAATGTCTGCCTGGTCCATGGCTCGTGCGCCTTCCACAGTAGCCCTACCCGCAAGCCTGTCAGCCTGCTCATTCTCTTGTACACCCTCATGCACTGGCACGAAGATGAAACTAATCTTTGCCAGCCGAGACCGCTCCAGAGACAGCAGTCATTCTCTTCGGATCCACCCCATCTCTATCCTCCTGAGCATACTCACGGAGTCACTAAGGATACGTGCCCGATTGAATGTCTGTGTCTCGAGCCATGCTATTGCTTTACTTACTGCCATGGCTTCCATAGCCAGGCTGCTTGTGGTCAAAGCAAAAGCACCAGACTCTTCCTTCACAATTTTCCCTCCGGCCTGTGCCGTAAAGGCCCATGAACTCACTCCTCGGACGACCGACCCATCTGTGTAAATGACAGCAGCATCCTCTAAAGCAGGGGTGGGCAAACTATGGCCCACGGGCCGCATTCGGCCCGGCAACTGATATTATGCGGCCCTCGAGGGCATTTTGAAATAAAATTATTTACTTCGTTTTTACGTTATTTTGCTGAATTTTACAGAATTTCAAGTAACGTTATGATTGTTTTAACACTTTTGATAACTTTTTAAAAAACTTTTCTATATTTGTAAACAGTCCTTGACCTTTGTAATGTAATGCTAAAATGCGAATTTATCGATTTTAACATAGAGAAATATTTAACGACATGTAAACATGTAATAAGGATGATTTTATGGAAACCAGATATTTCTCCGGTGAATAAAATGATTTATTTTGCAAGAAAATATTAAATTTAAAAGATTTTTGCTGTTATAAATTATTTCCATATTTATAATGTTCAAATTAATTTATTTGTTGTAGTAGTCTTGATATATTTCTAAAATTTATTCTAAGTTGACTCCTTGTTTTCCGAATATTTTATTTTCACACACAGCAGGAAGTAGATTTTGTTTCATTTCCTTTGTTTTAAAATTCTAACTGTTGGAATTTTATTTAAACAATGCGTGTAACTAAATAATTTAAGAGTGAAGATTAATGCCATGCTTTTAATGATGAATGGATAACTAAGTACTGTTTTATAAAAGTTGGTATCAAATCAGTTTGCTTGTTGTGTCGTGAGTCAGTGGCTGTCTTCAAGGAGTACAATATAAAAAGTCATAATCAAACAAAACATTCCGATGTCGGATACAATTTAGCAACCGAAGAGAGGGAAAGGAAATGCCTGGAGTTGGTGAAAAATTTGGAGAAACAGCAAACTGTTTTCACTAAACATTCTTTAATTCAAGATACTGCAACAGAGCCTAGTCTTGTTCTGTCACACAGAATTGTAAAGCAGAAGAAGCCATTTTCTGATGGTGAGTTCATCAAGGGATGTTTGCTAGATGCAGCAAACATTATGTGTCCAGAAAAAAAAAGATTTGTCAACATTACTTTATCAAGGAGAACTGTGGTCAGACGTGTTGACAGGATAAGTGACAATTTGATGCATAAACTTCAAGATGCAAGTAAACAATTTTTGTGGTACTCTCTTGTATAGGATGAGAGTACCTATGTTCATGATGCTGCCCAATTATTTATATTTATACGTGGAATAAACACTTCTTTCAAATTCACATAAGAGTTACTGAGTGTTGAGTCACTCAAAGACACAACCACAGGCCATGATATATTCAATGCTGTTACTAAATGTATTGAAAGGACTGGGTTGGTTTGGAACAAGATGAGAAGTGTTACAACTGACGGAACTCATGCTTTGACTGGAAAAACATGTAGGTCTGGTAAAGTTGATAAATGATAAGATTAAAGCAGAATATCCTGACCATACATTATTACAAATTCACTGAGTGATTCATCAAGAAAGTCTGTGTTAAACCTTTTTGAATATCAGTCATGTTATTGACCCAGTTGTCAGTGTCATCAACCTCACCAGATCAAGAGGACTTAATCACAGACAGTTCAAGGCATTACTTTACGATTTGGAAACTAAACATTCTGATGTTCTATACCACACCAGTGTTCGACGGCTGAGTCTCGGCAAGGTGTTGAGGCAAGTGTGGGACCTCAGAGAATAAATAGTGATGTTCCTAGAGATGAAGAGCATTGAATGTGACTTTAATACTAACATTGTCAATAAAGAGTGGAAGTTAGACTATATGTTTGCCATTGAAATTATGGAAAAGTTAAATGAACTGAATGTCAAACCTCAGGGCAATGGTGTGTTTGCACATGAATTGTGTGTACATGTAAAATCATTTTCACTCTCACTGTTCTCCAGACAAGCAAGTGAAAAATGTTTTGTCACTTCCCTTTGCTGAAACAAGAAACCATTTCTGGTGAAATGACTGGAAAGTACAAAGCCGAATTAAATGCATTGACTGAAGAATTTGAATGGAGATTCCAAGATTTCAAGAACTTCTTCTTCTTCTCCCGTTCGCTTGAAATATGTCTATAACTGCAGTGCTGTCTCTTGTATGAATTGAACTGTCTTTTTCAGTTCACACAGAGGTCCATAGAGTTTATCTTCCACTGTCGTCTCTCTAGGCCAGAAGGTTTGCCTAGATATGTTATATTTTGGGCAGTCTTGGAGTATGTGCTCTGCTGTCTGTGACGCCAATCCACATGTACACATGGCTGTTTCACCAATCTTGAATTTTGTATACATGTGGTTGCTTAATCTATTGTGCCCTGTTCTGAGGCGCAGAATAATGACTTGTTCTGGTCTATCCATAACGTGGTAGTCATCTTGAGCAGGTTTTGGTGGCTTTCTGACTGATTTGATCATTCTTTTCTTTTGGTGGTATGTTACAGGCACATCAGGCTGTTCTTCTTTGGCTCCTTCCTTAGCCAATTGATCAGCTCTGTCGTTCCCGGGTACTCCACAGTGGGATGGTATCCACTGTATGGTGACCTTATGCTGACTGCTAAGTTCAGAAAGTAGTGTCCTTAGTACTGGCAATTTCCCAGACAGGAGCGCCTCGAGTACTGATTTTGCATCTGTCAATAGCACCACAGGTTGTGTACCATTGCTGGTATTTAGTAATTTCTCTGTTGCTACCTTGATTGCCTCAATTTCAGCATCGTAGTTATGGCAGTACTTTCCTGTCGGTACTCTAGCTGTGTCCCTGGTATTATTTGGGTATTCTATGTACACTCCCGCTCCTCCATTTCGAACAGCATTTTGTGCTGACCCATCTGTGTAGACTCGGATCCAGAGGTCCTGTGGGTATTCTTCATCAAGAAAGCTGAGAGTGGCTGTTCTGCGCTGCACACTGTTCTGATCTTTCTTGTCAAATATTCCTCTCACTTTTGTCTGGATTTGTAATGATAGTCTATGCTCATCTTTCCATGGAGTTCGCTCTGGAATAGTTGTTAGGGGGATACCAACTGTGGGCAGATCGGTGGTTTCTCTGCAGAGTCGTTTGGCCTGGTGGATAAAACTACTTCTTTTCAACCGCCCCATAGCTAGGTTTTCAAATCTGTTCTTCATAGGGTGGCCTGGCAAGCTGAGGAACTTTTCTGCTTGTATTAGCGTTTTCGTATCTCTGCGCTCACTCAGTGCTTGTGTCCTCCCCATCTTCTCCATTTCCACTATAGGGGTTGATCTCATCCCTCCTGTGGTGACTCTAAGTGCTTGATTTTGCACTTTGTCCAGCTCTTGTAGTGTGGTTTTTGCTGCCGAACACCATGCAGTTGACCCGTATTCCAGGTGTGGTCGTATGCTCTGTTGATAAACTTTGCTAAGTATTTTCCCACTGGCTCCCCATGTGGTTCCACTTAGCTTTCTCAGGATGGCTATTTTCCTTCTGGCTTTTGCTGCTGCTTTGTTGATGTGCTTTCTCCATGTCAGCCTGCCATCAAATGTTACTCCAAGGTATGTTGGTTCTTTATCTTCTCGTAGGGGTGTTCCATTTATCTGGATGGTCCCTGCCTTTTGTTTTGGAGAGAGGGTAAATAGGGTGGTGCTGCACTTGTCAGTGTTTATGCTGACACACCATGTACTTGCCCATGCAGCAAATGTATCTACAGCTCTTTGTAGTAATCTGGTGGCCACTGATGCATGTTCATTTGTGCTCCATAGAACCAGGTCATCGGCATACATTGCGGCTTTAATTCCATGCGGTAGATTAGCAACGAGATCATTGATGAAGATTAGAAAGAGTGTGGGGGATAATACTCCGCCCTGGGGAACACCGTGACGCAGTAGTACTTTCTTGCTCTTTAGTCCGTCTATCTGTACTCGGGCTCTTCTGTTGTGCAAGTATGCTTTCACCCATTTGTACATTCTTCCATTAACTTTGCAGTTTCTCAGTTTCTCCAGACTTTGTCAAAGGCTTTCTTCAAATCTATCCACGCCGCAAGCACCAGCTTCTTCTCTTGGAATGCATCCTCAATTTCTTGAGAGAGGTAGGTTGTCTGATCTTCCGTAGAGTAGCACTGCCTAAAGCCAGCCTGCTGTGGCACAAGGATGTTTTTACTTTCAATGTACCACTGCAGTCTGTGATTGATGATGCGCTCCAATGTTTTGCAGAGACAGCTGGTGAGGCTAATTGGTCTGTAGCTAGAGGCAATGGAACTATCTTTCCCTGATTTTAGGAGGGGTATCATGATTGCTTCTCTCCAGGCTTGTGGAACACTGCCTAAGGTCCAACTGTTATTGAAGATCTGCAACAGCTTTGCTTTGGCCTCTGTTCCTAGGTTCCTGATCATTTCATTGGAGATACCATCAGCTCCTGGTGACTTTCTCATTTTCAGTTTTGATATGGCTAGCTCCAGTTCGCTGATTGTGATGGGTGCCTCCAGAACCTCATGTACTATTTCCTTCTGTCCTGTATGTTGCCGTTTCTCTTGAATCTCTTGTTGTTTCTCTGGACTGATTTTGATATTGCTATCTTGTGCGAATGAGTCCGCAAAATGGTCAGCTGCTTGCTTTCTTGTTAAGATGTTTCCATCTTTATGTAGTGCAATTTTTGAGTTTCTCCCTGTGCCCTCATCGTTAAGTTGTTTTATTAGCTTCCACAATTTCCTTGTGTCTCTTTCAAAGTTCAGAGACTCTGTTTTTTCCTGCCAGCTTTTCCGTCTAGCCTGCAGCTTGGCCCTTTGAAATTTGGCTTTTGCATGCTGGAATTTATTGTGGTGCTCTTGGCTGGGTGTGGCCTCTGCTTGCTTTCTACATACTTCCACATCATTATGCAACTGTTCCAGTTCATTACTCCAGTAGGGTTTATATTGTTTACGGGCTCCTCTTGGTACTGTTTCTCGCGCTGCCTGTGGTATGCATTTCCCAAACTCTTCAACTACTTTATTTATGTCTTTCTCAGTGTTCAGGTTTCTAACCAGTATGCTGGTGCGATGCTTGTACACTGCCCAGTCTGCTTTCTTGTAGTTCCACCTCGAGAGGGTGCTGCTTTCACTTACAAGCTCATTTTCTACAGTTAGAAAGACTGGTCGATGGTCACTGCCACCTAGTTGTTTCCCAACAATTAGTGTAATGTTCCACTCCAGGTCTGGTGAATGAAAAGCCAGGTCAGGTGTAGTTGTAGAGTGCCATGATCTCGAGTAGAAAGTATGTGGATCGGACGGCTTGTTAACCAAGATGAATCTATTCTCATCCTGCCAGTCTTCCAGTCTCTCTCCTCTCTGGTCCATGTGATCATAGCCCCATTCAAGAACTTAGAGCCACAGTTCAATATAATCAGTTCCCCTTTTAGTAGAGCCACAGTTCAATATAATCAGTTCCCCTTTTAGTGCAGAAGCTGATACAGCCACAGAGGGCATAAAATTGGAGCTGCTTGACTTACAAGCAGATCATGACCTGAAATGAAATTGAAGTCAGATGATTTGCTGGATTTATATGGATCTTTATCAGAACAATCATTTCCAAACCTGAAAAACTTTGCAACTAAACTGTTATCATTGTTTGGATCAACATACATTTGCGAACAAGCAGTTTCTTGCTTGAAGATCAACAAATCTAAGAATAGGCCTTTATTGTCGGACTGCAGCTTGCATGTTGTCATGCAAATTTCAACAAGTAAACTTGCTCCAGATTTCAAGAATATTGTCAAAAAGTGCAAGCAGTTACATATATCTGATTAGAAATCAACAATTGTAGTGACAATGTAGTCGGTCTGTGTCTAAATTAAAGCCATTGATAGATAATAAGAAAAAATTATTATAAGAAAAAATTATAAAATCTTGTTAACAAATTAGTAAAAGTTTTTGTCCATATTGTAAAATATAATGTACACGTGTATAAGTAAAATAAAATTACAATAATTAGTTATTTATACAGTTTAATAACCTATAAATAATTCACAATTACTTATTGTGATAGGTTGCTGTAACCAAAATAATATATATGCGGCCCCACAACAGCTTTACATTTGTCAATGTGGCCCAACGCACAAAAAGTTTTCCCACCCCTGCTCTAAAAAAATTATCGAAGATCAGAGCCTGTACTTCCGCCTCCACAGCAGCTGGATTTTCTTGTCTGCATTTTCTGTCTAGTTGGATGCACACTGAAAAGGACGTACAGAATTATGTTGACACTTGTACCCACTCCTCGCAAGGGTTATGTCCTCAAGTGAACACACCTGCTGAAGAATGTCTTCGGCTTAACCCATCCACGACTTTCCTCTTTTTAACCTGCTGCCCTTTACCTTCTTAATCTCGCTATGCAGTGGGTGTTGTGTGTCTGCGTTGACTCTGAGACAGGCACGTGCTTGGCAAATTTGTATTCTGTCCCTCATGGTTAGATAATCAAGAAGATAGCTCACCGCCCTGCATGCTGCATCTCTTGTACATCAAAGAATAATGCGCATAGCTTAGTTCTGTATCCTTTCTATCTTTTCTATCTGCTTATGGCTGAGAGTCAGGATCACCATCGCATACTCCAGAACAGAAAGAATCAGACCCTTGTAAAGAAGACATAGATGGCGCTGTTCACAGTTTTCAGCCGCCATCACCCGCATCGCGACCAAATCCCGCTTGGTCTTTGTTTTCACCCGGTCTATGTGCTTAGTATAAGCTAGGCTTCGATCAAATCGTATCCCCAGGTAATTCATTGCCTGCGTTCTTTCCACCGGCTCTTTGTCTAGATTTACAGATGGCGTTGGGGTGTTGACAATATGGTTATTCAAAGAGAACCATGTCACTGTTGCCTTTGCTGGGTTGACCTTTGCCCCAGTTTCAACACACCAAGTGTTTATGCGATTGAGTTCGGTTTGTAGTTCTACAGCAATCTGATCTCTATCATTACCCTGACGATACACTAAAACAGTGGTTCTCAACAGGTGGGGAATTCCCCCCCCCCCGCCCCAGGGGGGAATTTTAGGGTTTCCAGGGGGGGGGGGGGGAATGAAGATCATCTCACGATCGCGTTAATACAAAAACCGATTACTTCATATTGCTTTTCCCTTTATACTTTACAGTTATGCACGTCTCAAACTTCAAAAATGCATTTTATAAAGTAGACCCACATATCACGTTTTATGTGGATGTCTAGACCTGTTTTAGCATATTTACCTTCCATTTTTACTTATACTGTGTAGGGGTGGGGGGATTTTTAGGTAGGAAATATGAAAAGGGGGGGGGGGAGAATGACGTTCTGAAAATATGGTGAAGGGGGGCACGGGCCAAATTTTTGATAGGAAGGGGGGGGGGATGACGTTCTGAAAATATGGTGAAGGGGGGCACGGGCCAAAAAAGGTTGAGAACCACTGCACTAAAACATCGTCTACATACGACAATGACCTCCCCGGTCCTATGATTTGCTCACTGGTGATTCTCACAGTGTAAGCGTTGAACAGCACCGGAGATAATGGTGATCCCTAGCGGTAGGCCAGGATATATTGTTGTTGGTTCTGAAGTCCAACTATCGCTTCTAAAAAATACTTTCCGTTGGAAGAGGACTGCAGCGATTCAACTAAGGAGGAAAAGACTTATCCTGAGTTCAAGAAGCTGAAGCATTAAAACATCCACTGGTACTCTGTTGTACGCGTCCTCAAGATCAATCGCTGCAGCACAGGTTTCAATGCCTGAGTGGAAACCTTCATGGACATCATGGGCAAAATCTGCTGCATTGGTCCAGCATTAAATGATAGCTCCTCACCACTAAACATTCTGTCATATTGCAAAACTAGATGGTTATTAATTCAACCAGCTGTTGAAATAATCGTGAACCAATGGTTGGAGTTACTGCCAAAACAAAGTCCTTGTCTACCAAGCCTGTGTCCTTAGTACTCTTCTTTATGGCAGTGAAACCTGGTCAACTTACTCACACCAAGAGAAACGATTAAACAGTTTTTAAATGCGGTGTCTGCGAAGAATACTTGGTATTAAGTGGCAAGACAAAATCACAGAAGTATTGGAAAGATCAGTTTGTGTGGCGGTGTGTTCCATGCTCAGTCTTCGGAGGCTTAGATGGATAGGACACGTTAGGAGGTTTGATGATGGTAGAATACCAAAGGTCATCATTTTTGGTGAATTACAGATGGGTAGGATATCTCTGGGTCGGCCTCTACTACGATACAAAGATGTGTAAGCGGGACATGACTGATACAGACATTGATAATGCACATTGGGAGCAAGTCGCCGCTGAATGTGTTGCATGGAGGGCAACTATCAGAAAATGGAATAAAGATAAAGCAGAAAATGATTGCAGATAAAGTACACACAGAGTGTGAGAGACGTAAGATAGTGCATGATGGTAGAAATGCCCATGTTTTCACATGCATCCATTGTGGACGAACATTTACAGCGCGAATTGGCCTTATCAGTCATATTCGCCACCGCCATGGGTTGTAGTTATTATGCCTTTTTGAAGCACAATATAACAAACTATCGTCTGTCAAGACGGAAAGGTGCCAATAGTAGTTATCAATGTTGATAACGAGTCGCTTTGAGACATGCGGTATGAGACATGGCTCATGTCTCGTGGTGGGGGTTATATGCCTCATGCCTCTTGATGAGGTCTATGTCTCATGCCTCGTGGGTGGGGGTCTATGCCTCATGGCTCGTGGTGGGGTCTATGCCTCCCTCGTGTTGGGATGTGGTCTGGGTCCTTCCACGCTCTGTGTTTTCCTAGATCGATATTTTATTTTATTGTCTGTGGGTTGGTAAATGAGTATAATTGGCAGGTGTTGTTAAATTATGCGTGGTATATTTAACAAAGCACAAGTCTAATACTATGTCTTTTTCATACCCCCAGCTGTCGTGTTTTACAAACTGGCGCGGTAAAGCATTCATTAACTAATTTACATTCCTTTTTAAGTATATCTTGTGTCAGTATTGATGTCGGCAACTGACACGTACCAGTATGATGATTATCGCCTAACAGCTGTGGTAGAACGCACCGATTTCTCATCAAACTTAACAAGGAAATATGATAATGAAAGTGTGCGGTACAAAGTCTTTTTTACATTCGAGACTTTATCTTCCGCTGTGGCAAAATAGTCCCGGTAATAGCCTTCATTAAAACCATGTGTGTATTGATATCACCCGTTGTAATGCATTAATTATCTTCCCGTGTGTATAGACGGCATAAGAGGTGTCAGGTGGTGGACAAACAGGCGGAGTCGGGCGGGATGGTAAAGTGAGTGCAGGGTCGGGTTTCAGGGCAATGAGCAGGGTCGGTCGGCCCAGGTATTTTCAAACTTAATAAAAATACGTGCCATAGGTAGGTAGGTGGTCATTCGTAGTCATGGATCCTAGATGGAAACACCCGTTTACTTCCTTGATCGCGGGCCCAACGGGATGCGGTAAATCCGTCTTTGTACAGCAGTTCCTGACCCATCTCCCAGACATGGTCGTCCCGGTTCCAGAGGATGTTATATGGTGCTATGGAGAATGGCAACCCATGTACGAGACTACGAAGGGTGTTCAATTTAACGAGGGACTGCCCAACGTGAAAAAAAAAATGGACAGGCGATAGACGTCGGCTAGTGGTCATAGATGACCTAATGTCCGAGACAGATGATAGGGTAACCAAAGTATTTACTAAGGGTAGTCATCATCGCAACCTCAGTGTCATGTATATAGTCCAGAACCTCTTTGGTAAGAACAAAGAACAAAGGACAATCAGTCTGAATTCTCATTACCTAGTCGTGTTTAAGAATCCTCGCGACGGGGCACAAATTACGAGTCTGGCCAAACAGATGTATCCAGGCCGCGTGTCATATGTTCAAGATAGTTTTAAAGACGCGACATCGACGCCACAGAGGTATTTGTTATTCGGCCTTCGACAGGAAACACTGGATCAGCTTCGCTTACGCAGTCGTATATTGTCTGGTCAACACTAAGTAGTCTACATCCCCAAGTAATATGTCCAACTGAGTGAAACGACACGGGGCCATGTTGCGCTTTCTGGGTGAGGCGAAGCCGGCTGCCGTAAAGGCCGTAATTAAAACGGCTTCCCCGGACCTCGTCCAATCAATATGTGAATGTTGTCACAATGTCTTAAAAGGGAATGTTCCTCTGACCCCGAGTCAGAAGCACCGGCTGCACGACACAAAAACATTCTGAGAGCGCTCCCGGGTAAGAAACTGTCACTCAAGAAAAGGAAACAGATTCTCCAACAAGGTGGTGTCATTGGCGCCTTACTCGGTCCCATTTTAAATGTGTTGAAAAGCATGGTGGGTTTGTAATGGCCAAGAAAATGCTCCTGATCGACCCTCGCCTGCTGAAAAACCCCTATACACCACCCGACACACTAAATGACAGCCTGCGTGACTTGGATCAAAAAATGCGACAAGTCTTGGAAACTGAAGATTTACCACCGCGTGAAAAAGCCCGAGTATACCAAAAAACCTTGCAGCGATACCTGAATCGACTAGGTCAATACAGACACAAGCCTTTAGGCCTAGTGGATATCAAGGAACAAAAACCTGAAGTCGCCCTATTACCGGCACCCGTCATCGAGACAACCAGTCAAATAACCGAGACACCTAGTCAACCTATTCAAGTAAGTGAGTCCAAGAGTCAAGTAACGGTCCAGACGCCACTAACAGCCAAAATTCAACTAGTCGAGACCACTCAGCCGTATAAGCTCAGGCGAAACAAGAAGCCGAGTAAGTTATCTACGCCCAAGTGGGAAAGATGGCCGCACAAATAAGAAAGTATTACTTCGATCCCCAGCAGCTGGGAGCCTATGGAGGGGCCTCCGCCTTAAAACGACATACTAAACTGAAGAAAATACGGGCTTGGTTACGACATCAGGACACATATATCTTGCATAAACCGATCCGTCGTCGTTTTCAGAGACGGCAGACCATAACGGGTGGGATAAATCAACAGTTTCAAGCCGATTTGATAGATATGAGACTATTACAAAGAGACAAAGATGGGTTGTCGTATCTCGTATATGTATCGATATGTTTAGTAAATATGCCTGGGCCATTCCGATCCAGAAAACGGGGAAAGCGCTGGTGGAGGCTGTGAGTAAAATCTTTGGTGATAGACAACCGATAAATTTTCAGACCGAGAAAGGTTCGGAATTTGTCAACCAGACCTTTTTAGAATTTCTGAAAGACCGAGGTGTGTATTTCTTTACCACAGAGAATGAAGACGTTAAGGCGGCTATAGTGGAAAGATTCAACAGGACCCTGAAAGAAAAAAATGACGTCATAGATAAGCTGATCAGAAACTACAACGGTTAGTATCACAGAAGAATTCGCATGGCTCCCAGACAAGTCAACTATACTAACCAAGAAGAGGTGTGGAATAACTTGTAAAGTAAGACAGACGTGTCGAGAAAAGTACACTTTACACCCGGGGACCGAGTCAGACTGCCGCAACCCAAACAACCTTTTAAAAAGGGTTATATGCCGTCGTGGACAGACGAATTGTTTACCGTCAGTCGCATAAATCAGACCGTCCGGTGACATAGTGTTAAAAGACGATTTGGGGGCAGAACTACAAGGATCATTCTACCGCGAAGAGCTTCAAGCCGTCGGAGATAAACAAGTGTATCGTGTTGAATCGATCATACAAGAAAGGCGAAGGAGAGGTAGTGGTAAAGAGTATTTAGTGAAATAGTTCGGATATAATTCGTCATTCAATAGTTGGGTCTCAGACCTAACTAGATACCGAGACTAAATGGACGAAGACATTTTGGAAACTTCTGTACTACGCCCACAAAATAACTCACCCTGCGAAAGAACCTCATTCTGGCTGTTTATAGGTCAACGGGTGCCGCGAACTGAGATTGTCTTCTTCTGTCAGATGGTAGTTATTTACATAATCATTGCTGTATCACTATTCAATCTGTCTCGAGGCGACGTCGAAGCCACCGGGGGTAAGGTGTGGATTGCGCTAATGAGTTGTTGTCTGGGTTACATGTTACCTAATCCTAAATTATGAGCTTCTACGTGGCTTTATCGAGCAATGCTTCACCGAATATGTTTCCCAACAACACTCCAGGTCACTATTTCGTCAAGTTACCGCAGACTATTGAGGTGAGACAACATTACTAAGTGGGTCTGGCCGAAATTAAATTTCCCAACTACTACTGCAATTTTACTAGAGAATGAAGTGTAGATAAGATACATCGCACCCAACGGAGAAGTAGTAAAAAAAAAGGCATGTCCCCCGGGCCTCTACAACTCACCAGACACGTTTATAGCTGCGCTGAATCGACTAATGAAAGATCGGAAGGTGGACGACCAGATCTGTGTTCTATTCCATTTCAACAAGGCAGCAAAGAAAGTCAGTGTAAAAATACTCGAGCTCGGGGCCACTGTTACCTTTAGTGAAAAGTTGCAGGAGATATTAGATATAATTGAAGACGAAGGGGGGATGGGTGTAAATAACGACCTGCAAAATGTCTACGTCTACTGCGATCTTATAGCGGCAAGACCAGTCTGAGACGTCATGGTCCCACTAAGGACGGTCCCGATCATGAATCAGCTCTCTAACTCGGTGTTTCGCGCCTACGACAAACCCCACTATGTCCCACTGAGTCGGCACTCCTTCGACATGGTGGAAATCCTTTTAACCACCGATACGGGCACAACGATCTCATTTACCGGTGGGACTTCAGTGCCAACGCTACATTTTCGCACTCGGAAACAGTCATACCTGGAATAATGGTGAAATACGTGGCGCTACGTCGAAATCCCAAACTATACGAAGACTTTTACTGCAACCAAGCTGGACATGGCATGCCAGAGTTTTTGGGTGGTCGAAGTCAGAGAGGACGTGGTATCGGTAGTTTCTTCAGTGGTCTCGGTCGCACGATTCTACCCTGGTTAAAGACAGGCGGTAAGGCCTTACTCAGAGAAGTTGTCGGTACCGGACTGAAAGTGGCCCAAGACGCCTTAGCTGGTAGGAATGTTGGGGAAGCCTTTAAAGAGCACGCCAAGCAAGCCAGTCAACGAGTACTGCAAGGAGCTGTCGAGCATTCTAGCCAATCAGGTAGCGGTATTAGAAGAAAGAGACGGGCAGCGCCACCCGGTGAACCTAGTAAACGTAAACAACTAACTCCCGCAGCTCGCCGAGCTCATAAGAAGAAGTATTCGGATATCTTTGCATAATGGCTCTGATTCACCCCAACTCTTGTGAGTGTCTTCATTCTGGTCTGGATTTGGTCACCGCGCCTCCCACACAGACGGCGGTAGAAGAGGGGCAGTGTGTGGAGATACACCCACTTGCGGCTCTAGCTCCAGACGCACCTATAGAATTTACCATCTCTGGTGCCAGTGAAGAGTATCTGGATCTGTTTAACACTTTCTTACACGTCAGAGCAAAAGTCACACTACCCAGTGGTAACAAACTACCACTCACAGCCGACGTCGCTCCAGATAACTATTACCTGCACAGTCTGCTTTTTCAAGTGGACGTCTCACTCAACGACACGCTAATCACCCCTACTTCGAAGCCACCCTGAACCACGGAGAGGAAGCCAAGAAAAGTCATCTCTCAGCCGCCCTCTATTACTATGATACAGCCAAGTTTCTCGATGAGACTCAAGGCGATAACAACAAAGGATTAAAAACAAGACGAGAACTAGCCAGTGAGAGTCAAGAAATAGATATGATGGGTCGACTACACGCCGACATTTTTGTGCAAGACCGCTACATGATAAACGGTGTGAATGTGAAAATTAAGCTGACGCCATCGACATCCACCTTTAACCTCTTGGCTCCCGACGGTGCAGTTGGTTATTCATCTATTATAACACATGCCACTCTGGTGGTTCGTAAAGCCAAACTAAACCCGGCCATCGCTCTCGCCCATGAGAAAGCCTTGATGAGAGCCATCGTGAAACTACCGATCAAGCGTGTGGCGTTGAAAAAACTAGCTATCCCACAAGGAATGCTATCTCATACCCAAGACATTTTGTTTATGAGTCAAAAACCCACTCGCATCTTGATTAGTATTGTTACATAAGCCGCCTTTAACGGCACCTTCAAAGCTAATCCTTATAATTTTCAAACCTTTGGACTGACGTATCTAAACGTAACTGTCGATGGACGATCTGCTACAGCAAACCGTTAACCATTGACTTTGAACGTAATCAATATGTGCGAGCCTTTTTTGGTACTAATCTAGCCATGGGTCTGGTGGGTAAAGACGCCGGTAATTCAATTGATTATACACAGTATAAACATGGCTATACTCTGTATGCCCTTGACCTGAGTCCCAGTTTACTGGACGGAGATCAGTTTGAGATGCCGAGGACTGGTCCTCTAACACTGGAATTTAAGTTCAACACACCTACCCCAGAAACATTACAAATTATCGTCTACGCCGAGCATGACGGAATAATTGAAATTTCCAAGACCAGACAAGTACTAACAGATTACGCCTCATAATGGACACATAACAGATTACCCACATTCTATTAGCTGATAGATATGTTCACCGGGTCCAGGTCAGAGTATGTGCTCGCGATCAGTTGCCTAAACACCTAGATAGAACTAAGCCAGTCGCTTTGGTGGTAAACACTGACCCTAGTAATCAACATGGGTCCCACTGGATTGCTCTGTATTATGACGGGTTAGGCAAATGTGAATACTTTGATTCTTTTGGTCTACCACCCTTACACCCCGACATAATCAAATTTGTGGAGAAACATTCGGATAGACCGCTAATGTACACCACGCGGGTCTTACAGGATGTGCCGAGTAACACCTGTGAAGTTGGAACCACGACTAACTAACTAACTAACTAACCTGTGGTCTGTACGCTATCTATTTCATCAAGCGGAAATGTCGTGGGGCGAGTTTGCCGCGTATTCTGCAGGTGTTTTTAAATAAACAAAGGGTCAATGACCGGCTTGTAGATTGATTAGTCAGCGCGGCCATAAAGGTCACGCAGCTGTTGCCAGTTAATGTATGTCAACTGGTTTTGAATAGTTCTCGTTGAAACCGGTTTATCAGTGGCTCAACTACGGGTATATAAACCCCTGGTTGGTAACACTCGCTTATTGTGAACCGAAGATGACTACCGAATTCAAGACCGTGCCTGCAAACTACGTCTATATGACTCGTGGTGGTGAAACTGTTAGACCTGTGGGGGATGGTGTCAAGGCAGTATTTGTTTCATCCTTCAGAGGTGCGACTACATTGTATATTCGTCGCTTCTTTGGTGAATTTGATATAAAGTATCCCACCAAGCAGGGTCTGACACTTACTCGACAAGAATACGAGCAATTGGTAGCGATGCAAAGTGGGATTCTAGCTGACTTTGACAGACTCTCAACCGTGCCAGGTCCTAACAACGTTCAAGCCAAACAACTCACTAACCAACATAAACCAGGTACTAAGCGTGTTCAAGCCAAGCCAGTCACTAATGATGTACAAATCCAACCAGACTACCAAGCCGCCAACACTTATCCGGTCTATAGTATTCAACCAACCTACCATATGTGGGTCGATTCAAATAACCAGATGTCAGCCAACCCACAAGGAGACCATTACACCGCTAATGACAACTATTCAAATATGTTTGATGTGCCCGACAGCCACATGTTTCATAGTCAACCAACCTATAGCTCAATGTGTGAGCAGAGCCCACCAGTAAAGAGACCAGTTACCGATGACCAAGCAGACAACTGTATACCATTTGGGGACCCAAGAAAGAAGAGACATCGTGTATAACTTTTCATCTATGAAAATAAAAAACGAACAACTTTGACTTTGTTATTTTTTTGTTCCATTTTTGTATATGTTTGCAGATCTGCTGTAGTCCAATGTGTTATTATCTCTTTGTGATATTGTACTTGTGTATATGTCTTTGTTCTTGTGTGATATTGTAGTTGTGACATTGTTATTGTGTTCAACTGTTTGCTTGTCTCGTTTGTATAATTGTGACTTTTGGTCTTGTCTCCATGTACCACAATGTGTTTTGTCTGTCTCAATTGATTCAACATGACAAACAACCTGGGGCAACATACCACGACGAAACAAGAAAGATGACATAGGATGAAAACGCCATGAAAACAAGACAAGAACGAGATGATAACCCCAGTTATACCACTGGAATAAACAACAAACAAATCAATATTGGTTTTCATAACTCTTTTTATGTTTTAGCAAGTCCACTATGGGATACATATTCAATAGTGTACAAAATATATTCAACAAATATGACAATGACAATGACATCACAAATATTTTCAGCGCATTCATTTACAAAACACATTAAAACTTTTAATTCATTTACAAATAGTATTCAATGAAAAAACCAGTGAAAAAATGTGACACCAGCATTTTACAAATCAATAATAACATGAAGTAAAAACATAGTCTTTTTATTGTCATAACACGCACTCAACAGTTTACAGATCATAATCAATGATATATGATCATTTCAAACATATGTAAATCAATAATGTACAAGGCTATATACACAGAAGAAAAAGTCTTTACATATCCACAGTATGATACATATTTTATACTTATAAGCAACAGCATCAGTAGGACAATGGCGTGAACGTTAAATGTTTAGCGACGAGGTCGTGACATTGTCTGGGTGTACTTGTCTTTTAATGTATAAATAAGATAGAGAATTTCTGTGGTGTTTGTATGTATACATGACAGAGTCTTGAATTTTGAAACCGAAATTTGTCCCCCCACTAGCTGTCTGTGTGTCGAGTACCTCTAAAAATGTGTCTTTGTTTAAGTGTGCGTTGTATTGTTTGGTGAGACCTTTTGTACTTGTTTTATTGTAGTCTCTGTAACAATGGTATGTTTTACTGCACAAGGACACCATTCCTGTCCCCTCGTATTCTAATTAAAATAACCCAGGGGTTATCCTTTCATAGGTTCTAACACCCTTACAGCCCTGACATGTATCATCACTAACTTCATGGCTAGGGCATGTCTCGGCCGGGAACCAGGAATTATAGCTTTTAGTGTATTCTGCTCTTAGGTGTGGTCTAACGGTTTCAACTAGTGTAGGTGTGTTAAGAGCTAAATACAAACTATCGGTATCCTTTTCACATAACTGAAAATCTTGTCTATCAATAAATGTATCTATGAAATCATAATAAAATTCTAACATTCTCAATTTGGCGTACTGGTAAACGAAAAAAAACCTATCTGTAAAGAGAGATCCCATACTGTCCTCTTTTTTAAGCATTCAATCTCTCAGATGTCATCGGTTAGTGGAGTCAATTTCTTGAACAATGGATTGTTCACTAACTTGGTTGTATCATCACTCTTACAGAAAGGTACAGCTGTATGTTTGGCCTTATTGGTTAGGGTCTTGCCATAGGCTGCATTACCCAACAACTTTATCGTCTTTAATGGCCTGGGTATCATCAATGTCACCTTCGCGTCTGGCATCAGACACTTTATCCCCAAACTTTTTAAAGCAGATAATAGGCGTATATTCAATGATCTGGTATATGTTTGTGACCACTAAAACATGTGTCAAGTACCATTTTAATAATGGTGTGACCAACAAGCTTATTTTCCCCCGCTATAGCTACCTATAAGTGTCCGTCTGGCACTTTTCAAAGCTTTATGTGACTCAGCGTACTTACTTACGCATAAAGTCACCTATATGTTCACTACCCACCTCAATGTTCTTGAAGATGGGTGTTATCTCTGAGAAATGGTCTCTAAGGTCAGCTAACATCTCAATGTCACATTCGACTAACCCAAAAAGTGTCTCGGCTTTTACAGTCTCGAGAATCTTCTTCTGGGTTATGGGGAAGCGCTCAAACCAGGGTTTGGTGGTTGGGAAGTTCGTCTTCATAAACTGGTTTAGGTCACTGTCAGTCTTTTTTAGCGTCTGCCATTCACACTCCCACTTTTCTTTGACACTAACGTTAGCTTCTTTAACTAGATAGTCATATATCTGTCGTGCCTTGGCAAATAAGTCTGTCAACTATTTGTTCTTTACGGGGTTAACGTCTCTATTCTTAGTCAAGGGGCAGTTGGGGTGTCCATGAAATAAACATCCATGGAATTGGTAAGCTGTCTTCTTCTTCTTCTCCCACCCATCGACTCTAATATACTTATTACCCAAGGCCATTTCACCCCCAAATAAACTGTGTTTTCAAGTCTATCTGTTTTGTGTGTTGTACCCATGCTAACCACTCCCTACTCTGTCGTGCAAATTTGTTTATCTTGTGTGCTCTAAACCCATTGTCTGCTTTTCTAATGGTTGGGAAATCGGTTCGCATTTCTTGCATAATAGCCCACAGGTAGAGTGCATTAGCATCATAGCCTTTTACACTCTGAACTGGTTTATCTTGTCTACCTTTAATGCTTGTTATGTCTGTTTCATGGTGCCTATGAAAGATTATTGAGGGTCCCCCTACAATGTTATTTCTAATAGTGGCATGCACCTCTTTCTGTCGAATACCACATAAGGAAAAGGAGATGTCTTTGCTGAGGGTTCTAAACAAATATTTTAAAGTGACCCCGGGGACAAAAATAGCATCCTTAAACATGTTTACCCCTAACTCACCGAAAAATTTAACCTGTTTCTGTAGGACACTAAGAAAGGGACCGACATCTTTGTTGTTGTACCAGATTAGAAAATCGTTCAATGTCTTCATCTGGTACTTGCCACAGATCTTCTGACATTCTTGGTACTCTGCCTCTGTATTGTTGGTGTTTTTTAAGATTGGAGAAAAATGCTGCGTGTGGGGGTAACTGTGTTTCCTTTAATTTATCAAAGTGTGTGATTTATTCATAGCAAAATTGGCCTTCGTCTCGGTGATGCCATATGCCGCTAAATATTTTGCATAACTGAACCCTGGCGCTAAATAGTTGCTAATATCTAGGAATTTTAGCTGTTCACTGGCAATACACATAAAGTTATGGTTTATTTTAACTACCAATTTTAAAGGGGATGTTTTTACACAATGCGAGATTAAATATGGTTTAATTATGTTAAGATCGTATTTCCATGAGTTGAACGCCAGCATCGGTAATCCCCTTAGATAACCATCTAACCTATCAATCAGTTTGGTTTCCTGCCGCCCATCTAATGTTTTATTAACACCATCGAAAAACACCCGTAATTGTGAATACGCTTCCTCGGCGACTTAAGTCAGATACTCAAGCATTCTGTCCACTAACTCCTGGGGGTCATCTGATGAGATAAAACATACAGGCGAGTCAAATCCGGGGACATTGGAAGCTACGGAACATGTGTTTACCTAAAATGCTACGGTATGTGTTTACCTAAAAACTTCGTCAATTTGGTTTCCCGGGCAGATTATTACTAGCAAAGTAACATTCATAGTCGAAGGTGGCTCTGTAAGGATATAAATAGCTAGGGTCTACTTTGAGCCCCTGATTTGACAGTATTTCACATATGGTCTGTGGTGGGTTGTACACCCCGCCTTTAAACCACTCTTTTGTCTTACCCTCATTGCAGGTCTTGTGGTGTATTTCCAACTTCCACAATACCTTCCATAACTTCCCACACTTATCGCAACCATAGCCCCGAGCTACCCTATCGATATCCTTAATATACATTAAATGCTCTTTAAACAATAACAGTCTTAAAGTGGCCTCACGTTTCGCACTACCTCTATGTCTGGGGATCAGAGCCTGGGCCTCATTAATCTAAAAAATATCGATATTAAGACCAAAACATTGTTCTAAGATAGGTACGTCAATCAGTTTAATCCCAGGAAAATTAGTTAAAGAAGGTATATTTTGATGTCTTCGCCACTGCACAGTTAAATCCTGCGTGTCTTTCGTAAGATTCGTAACTTTAGTACCCCTAAATACCGCCAGGGCTCTGAAGAAACAAAAATTATCTGGGTATGGTTTAGAGTGTGAGTCTTGTTGCAATGTGTTAATGGCTTAATTGTATGTGATATGTGTGGGAATGTCAACTAAGCAACAACCTATGGGTAAGTCGGGGATGTGAAAAACATAAAATTATATGGCCGATACTGTTTCTATTGTGTGCTTTGTGTCTGGACGTTGTTGGGTAGCGTAAGTAAGAATATCGTGTTCGTGTACGGTGTTGATAAAAATATCAAAATCCTGTCTGTTGTTTATGAGCTGTGGGAGATCTAGTACAGAGGCGTTGTTGGATGATGCATAGAAAAAGCGAAGGTCTTGTGTCTCTCGGTGCCGAAGGACGGTGTGGTGGCTGAGGTTTATCTTAAAGCGAGTAGTTTGAGTAATGAAGATCTTGTTCATGGCAGCTGTCCAATTGATAGAATGCTGTGTCTCTGGACTAATAAAGAAGGTGTAGATAGACATATGCTTGTGGTTTTTGTGGTGTGTTCTGATGGCTTCCCAATTGTCCCTGTATGTCTATTGCATGGGTGTTGGAATTTTGTGTAATGTATATAACTCTTCGGCTTCTAAAAGGGCTGCGTCCTCGTGTGCTAACAGTTCTAGAATATGTGTGTCTTGTTTCTGCTTTTTAGAATTTTTTGTCTGTGTTGAGGCTAGTCTTTTGCGTGATGATGAGGCTGATGCTGATGGTGATGGTGTTGATGCTGATGATGATAGTGTTGATGCTGATGATGATGATGATGATGATGATGATGATGATGATGATGATGATGACGATGATGCGGGTGTCGTATCTATGGCTGTCTGGTAGTATGTGCGTATGTATCTTTGTAGGTTGTTTTTTCTATTAAATGTTTTGCCGCATATATGACATTTAGCATGTCATCAATTGTGGCGTGAACTGTCTTAGTGTGATTGTTTAGAGTATATTTTTTCTTGAATACTTTTACACAGATAACACACGGGTAGCCTTCTTTTTACTGAGGGGTGGACATATTGATGATTGACGACAATACGGTAATTCGCTGTTAGGCGATTGGTAGTAGCAGGTTGTTACCAGGTTTCTATACTTCTACGTCCTTTTGATTTTGTTAATATTAGATACAAGGATACAGGTTCTTTGTCTTTCAGTTGACCACGTACACATGTGAAAGTAACAAACACAAAACCTTTAGTGTCCAGCGATATTGTTTACTTTTCATCTTTTTTAATGATCTACTGAACGCTAAATAGATATGTGTGTAATATACTTTGTGGTGAGTTGCCACTAGGTAGCCAGTGACATATATACATTTAATATTTATAGTCAATATGAGGTTAAAACATATTTGAGCTAAATTAATCACCTTCACTTCATTATAGTTGGACGCATGGTCTAGAAATTATATTTGACGATTAAGACCTCAAAGGGTTGGATCAAATTTGGTTAACACTGAATATGAAAGACCACAAGAGCTGAGTGAAATTAACACAGAGCTGGGTAAATAGACACAGCTTGAGTAAAAGGACAATCACCGCATTAGCACAGAAGGGGACGCCACAACGTCTGTTTCCATAAGAAAAGGGAGAGAGAGAGAGAGCTTCCTTTGTTGTCCTTATATCACTAGTCCATAAACCATTAACCTATGGTTATATCTATCAGAGTTACCAGTATTCACACATATACCGACATATACATATATATACACATATAAAGACACATACATATACACATACACACTTAAGGAATGTATACATATACACGTACTCACATATACACATACTCACATACACGTATACATACTCACATATACACATGCATATATACACATAGACATATATACATACTCAAATACATATATACATGCATGCATACATACATACATACATACATACATACATACAACCCTACCTACCTACCTACCTACATAATACAAACATACATGCATGCATGCATACATACATACATGCATACTCACATATACACATACATGATACACATACATGCATACATATATACATACTCACATATACACATACATGCATACAAATATACATACATATAAACATACATGATACACATACATGCATACGTATATACATTCTCACATATACACATACAGGCATACGTATATATACACTCACATACATACCTGAGCGTACTATCAACTCGTTGATGGTGACCCTTTTGTTAGATTAGTCACAAATCAATACTGGTTGCCGACACGATCGACTTTCTGGGTGTGACCCTTCGATAGCTTAGACACAAGGCGATCTGTGAAAATAAGATACAAAACATTACTATTCAGCTCCACCAAGAAACACACAGGTACAGGGACATGTACGTGTATATGACACCCTGCTGCTTTTTTGTTGTAAAGTCTTTAAGCCAGGTACTATATGACGGGTTCAATATAGTTGTAACGATTCACTTTGGTTTAAGAATATGCTCATGTACTTGCATATTATGAAGTATTTCTTTCTTAGAGGTAAGTATTAATTCTAATCTGGTTGTTCACTGTGTGCACCAATACCATCTACTAAAGACTCCCGAACAGACTCACTATATCATTAACAAATAAACACAAGGCCATGAATAAGGCGTGAATACGGTAGAGGTATTAACCATAATCTATTACATACAATAGGTACAATGTAGAAAACACGTGAAAACGATAAGTTAAACCATAAACATAAGTACAAAAGCATGCAACCTTACACACACACACCTACACAGACACACAGAAAATCACACACACACACACACACACAAACACACACACACACACACACACACACACACACACACACACGGAGACACATACACAAACGCATACACAGACACAGATGCGTACACAGACACCCATCTACACAAGCGCGCACGCACACACACATGCAGACATATGCGCGAACACACACACACACAAAACATGCAGACATTTACGCACACATCTGCACACAACCACACACACACACAAACACACACAGATGCAGACATATACGCACACATCCGTACACAACCACACACACACTTACACACAAGCGTACATGCACACACAGACACCCATACACACACAGACACAGACACGCATACAGACACACAGGAGTATTATGTCAGGTCATAACTAAGTCTTATTTGAGTTTGGCAACCTCAAAATTTTACTATATAAAAAGTCTATCACCTCAAGCGAAACGTCATATTTTACGACCTCAATTTCAAGGGATGCAACCCATGAATAAATAATCGAACGTAATTTTGCACTGTTACTTCCCTCTTTGTGTGATAAATTTTATATGTGTAAACATTGTATAATTCCTAGTATTATTGATTGTAGCGGGGTGGGGCTTAATAACTACCATTATACTAGTGATGCTGTGTTAAGGTACAGTGCTCTTCCTCCTCGTTTTTTCGTCTTCTTTCTTTATCTTTATTGGGCATAAAAACTATCTTCATTCCATTGGGGCTGTGTAAGGCTTAGGGTTACAGTGTACTTCCTCGAGGTGGTCTAGGGGGTGGAGGGCGTGGGTGTGGGAGCTCAGTTGTGGAGCGTGGGGTGTCGGAGTGTGGGGTAGGGCTAGGTGGTTTGAACCTCGGGTCCTGACAGGTGTCAAATGAAAATTATAATAGGTAAACATGTAAATATGGCCGGTATATGATGTGTAGAGGGTCGTAGTAGTGTAAACACTATCATCATAGGGTTACAAATGAAAAACTTAAAAAGTGAAGATGGTCGATATTATCGATTTTAGTGGTATATCTTAGTGAAATTCGTTGGTAAGGGGTGGGTAGCGGTTATTAGTGGTCTGTAGAGTGTCGTAATGGCCTATACACTATCATCATGCAGGCTACAAATGAAAAACTTTAAAAAAAAAATGGCCGATAATATTGACAGCAGCGGGTATAGCTTAGTGAAAATCATTGGTAAGGGGTGGGTAGCGGTTATTAGTGGTCTGTAGAGGATCGTAGTGGTGTAAACACTATCATCATACAGGTTACAAGTAAAAACCTTGAAAAGTAAAAATGACCGATATTATTGATTATAGCTGGTATAACTTAGTGAAATTCATTGGTAAGGGGTGGGTAGCGGGTATTAGTGATCTGTAGAGTGTCGTAGTGACCTATACACTATCATCATAAGGCTACAAATCAAAACCTTAAAAGAGTAAAGAAAACCGATATTATTGATTGTAGCGGATATAGCTTAGTGAGATTTGATAGTAAGGGGTGGGTAGAGGTTATTAGAGATCTGTAGTGGGTCGTAGTGGTGAAAACACTATCATCATACGTGTTACAAATGAAAACCTTAAAAAGTAAAAATCCCCTATATTATTGATTGCAGTGGGTATAGCTTAGTTAAATTCATTGGTAAGGGATGGGTAGTGGTGATTACTGATCTGTAGAGTGTCGTAGTGGCCTATACACTATCATCATATGGGTTACAAATGAAAACATTAAAAAGGTAAAGATGGTCGGTATTATCGGATGTAGTGACTATGGTATAGTGAAATTCATTGGTAAGGGGTTTGTGAGTGGAGGAAAGGTTAGATAGGTAGTTCTGATCAATGTTAAGGGTTGGTAGAGTGAGAGGGTGGCTACATAAATACGTTCGTTCCTTGAAAAGAGTCGAAGGTTCCGTCTCTTATTAAAGTCGGAGTCATGAACTCATAGTTGGCTGAGCTGAGGGTGACCTCGTGGGTGACTCATCACGGGGCTATGTCGGTGGGTGTGAACGTACATGAACGTGTTCAGACATGTCTTTGGGGAAAAAATGGAGGATGACTCAGAGTGTACTGACCGAGGTAAACCTGTTTGAACATGTTTAGACATGTTTTGTATGATCCATCAGCCGCACAGTCTGTATAAAAAGGACCACAAAGACCTACTTAAGACACTACGCGTGCGACAAGACCTATCGAAAACACCTCACCGAATAGACTACAGTGGTAAATAGTACCGTGTTTATGCTATATTGTCTCGTTACACGTCGTCAAGTCGGTATAGTGCTATCACTAGTGTATATCTCAGAAGCTACATGAGGTAACTAACGCCGCAAGGTATAGCCGCTCTGTATAGGAATACTAATACAGATACTAATGACGGTCGTAATCATCAACAGCTTCACTTTTGCCGTCAAGTGACGTGGGGAGAAATGACCTCTTACAGCTCGATGGGTGGCACTGAATAGTGTCATGCCGGGTGATTGTCTGTATTCTCAGGCGTCATCTGCTGTAATCCGTTAGGGTAGCTGCTGTGGTGCATTCCAGTTGTGTACATATGAACATGTTTTTCATTAAAGCATGCTTTCTCTGTTCACTTAAACGTATTATGCTTTTATCCCTCTATAGATTCAAATCAAGACTATTGTGTAGGGCGTAATTAAACATGTCACTGTCCTGAACTATTTATATAAAATCGTCAAAGTCTTTTTCGTTGTTAACTAGGTGGGGGACGTCGAGTTCACATGCATTATTTGAGGATGAGTGAAAAAATCTAAGTTCTTTTGTCTCCTTATGACGTAAGATCATGTGATTAGAATAATTTACCTTAAACCTGGATGTCTGACTAGCAAATATTGGGCTTAAAGTCTCGGTCCAGTCAATTGGTTGTGTTGTCTGGTCGATGAAATATATTGTATGTCGATACATTTTTGTGGATGTTCTGATGTGTCCTAAGGTAGGGCCAGACGTCTCTATATTTCTGCTGGACTTCCTCGTCGCGGATGGTGTCTACGGTCTTTAGTTCCTCATCTACTTTATCTCTAGCTCTACTATGTCGGCTTCCTCTACCCCCACTTGCTCAAGTTTCTGTTTTTTAGCTGTTTGTGTGTCTACTGGTCCTTTTCTTTTTCTTGATGCAGGTGTAATATTTGATGGTGTAGTGGTTGATGGTGCAGTGGTAATAGGTGTTGGTGTTGATGTCTGGTGATCAGTTGTTATGTGTCGTTATAGGTTGTCTTTCCTATTGTATAGATTACCGCAAGTGTTGCATGTGTGCATTGTGGTAGTGTGTACTGTGTCAATGTGGCGTGTAAGACTGCGGTTTTTTGTAAATACTTTATCACAGATAGAGCAGAGATAGATATTTTTCTGCCTAGTGGCCATAATGATAGAAAAATGTAGTGGTGAAAAGGACGATATGTAGCTTCTGGTTTTAAATAATGGCTTGGTGCTAGCTCAGTAATATTTCCTCCAACACGGTTGTAGCTTCTGGTATTATATAATGTCTCGTGTGTGTAGCTCCACTGGATAGTGAGCACTATAAAATTGTGTAGTCTTCCACTAGTTCCAAACTTTCACACTCGTTGTAAGTACTGACCGTCAAACAGCTGTGAAGAAAAGACAACATCATTATTGTCCAACCTTTTTACATTTTGTACTTCAAAACATGTGATAGTCATGATGATAGCATATCTACAGAAAAAATATTTCATATCACATACATTGTTAGGAAATATGAAAAGAAAAAAAAAAGGATTTGAGGCTTATGATGTCACACATAGTAAATTATTTCATTTTCTTTTTATCCTTACAGCGGGTCTTCTCCGTGACTATATTTTTATGGTGATGTTTGGCAACGTCCTGGTTCCTAATTCTGTTCTTTGTGATGTTTTATATTGTATGACACAGTGTTGTAATATATTAGTGAGAAATTCTGACTACATTTAATGGTGCCCCCCACTTAGAGGTGAAAATATTTAGTGATAACCAGCTGTTAGTGAGAAATGCTGAAAGCATACATACCAATATTTTGTGCTAGACCGTTCGTTATCTTCCTTTCTTATGCACATATCAACACCTTTAAGTTTTCACTTCTTTTAAGCAATAATTTCGAGATTTCACTTCTTGTAAGCCACTCAATAGTCTCGATATTTTTTCTGTGTCTGCAAATTTTCAGTCTGGAGAAAGGATAAAGATGATGTAACAAGGGACAGTAAAAATTTCACATACTGAATTTGACACCACATAAGTGACTTTTATATAGCTTTGTCACATTTTGAAGGGAAAGAGTATTTTGAGATCGTGTACATTAGTAATATACATTCATTTAATACATTAGTGACCACAAAGCATGACTATAGATTCTCCTGTGTCAGCACATTATTTTTCACACTGTAGAGTGATCGGGATAATGATAAATACTGACTGGTTGAATATAGCTTGTTTCCATACATTGCATAGAAAGAGGAGATGGTCGTAGACGCATATATGTTACACTACACTTAGTGGAGACCTGATATGTACACATACGTTTGTGGGTTCCAGAAATCGATGTGGTCCACCTGTCAATGAGGGATTTGTCGTCTTGATTTGAATCTATATAGATTGATTGATTGATTAATTTAGGAACCGACATCACAGCATTCGGGACATCCCCCTAAGCGCTCCGTCCCCATCCTCAGCAGCCAGCGAAGAGTACCAACACTAATAGTTCCAGTAGCAATCTGATTATATGTCCGTCTCGCCTTTCCTCTGAGCGTCGAGTGTCGGCCAGATCCCCTCGTCACACCTCTCTGTCTCATTCTATAGATTTGAATCTATAGAGGGATAAAAGCATAATACGTTTTAGTGAACAGAGAAAGCATGCTTTAATGAAAAACATGTTCATATGTACACAATTGGAACGCACCACAGCAGCTACCCTAACGGATTACAGCAGATGACGCCTGAGAATACAGACAATCACCCGGCATGACACTATTCAGTGCCACCCATCGAGCTGTAAGGCGTCATTTCTCCCCACGTCACTTGACGGCAAACGTGAAAATGCTGATGATTACGACCGTCATTAGTATCTGTATTAGTATTCCTATACAGAGCGGCTATACCTTGCTGCGTTAGTTGCCTCATGTAGCTTCTGAGATATACACTAGTGAAAGCACTATACCGACTTGATGACGTGTAACAAGACAATATAGCATACACACGGTACTACTTACCACTGTAGTCTATTCGGTGAGGTGTTTTCGATAGGTCTTGTCGCACGCGTAGTGTCTTAAGTAGGTCTTTGTGGTCCTTTTTATACAGACTGTGTGGCTGATGGATCATAGAAAATATGTCTAAACATGTTCAAACGGGTTTTCCTCAGTCAGTACACGCTGAATCATCTTCCGTTTTTCCCCCAAAGACATGTCTGAACACGATCACGTACGTTCACACCCACCGACATAGCTCCGTGATGAATCACCCATGAGGTCACCCTCAGCTCAGCCAACTATGAGTTCATGACTCCGACTTTAATAAGAGACGGAACCTTCGGCTCTTTTCAAGAAACGAACGTATTTATGTAGCCACCCCTCACTCTATCAACCCTTAACATTGATCAGAAGCACCTATATAACCTTTTCTCCACTCACAAACCCCTTACCAATGAATTTCACTAAGCCATAGTCTCTACATCCGATAATACCGACCATCTTTACTTTTTTAATCTTTTCATTTGTAATCCGTATGATGATAGTGTATAAGCCACTACGACACTCTACAGATCAGTAATCACCACTACCCATCCCTTACCAATGAATTTCACTAAGCTATACCACTAAAATCAATAATACCCACCATCTTTACTTTTTAAGGGTTTCATGTGTAACCTGTGTGACGATAGTGTATAGGCCACTACGACCCTCTACATACCACTAATACCTGCTACCCACCCCTTACCAATGAATTTCACTAAGCTATACCTGCCGCAATCAATAATATAGGGATTTTTACTTTTTAAGGTTTTCATTTGTAACACTATGGTTATAGTGTTTACACCACTACGACCCTCTACAGATCTCTAATAACCTCTACCCACCCCTTACTACCGAATTTCACTAAGCTATACCCGATACTATCAATAATATCGGCCATTTTTACTTTTAAAGGTTTTCATTTGTAACCTGTGTGATGAAAGTGTATAGGCCACTACGACCCTCTCCATACCACTAATACCCGCTACCCACCCTTACCAATGAATTTCACTAAGCTATACCTACTAAAATCATTAATATCGGCCATATTTACTTTTTAAGCTTTTCATTTGTAACACGTATGATGATAGTTTTTACACTAATACGACCGACTACAGATCACTAATACCCGCTACCCACCCCTTACCAACGAATTTCACTAAGCTATACCCGCTACAATCAATAATATCGGTCATATTTACCTTTTTAAGGTTTTCATTTGTAGCCTTATGATGATAGTATATAGGTCACTACGACACTCTACAGATCACTAATACCCGCTACCCACCCCTTACCAACGTATTTCACTAACTTATACCAGCTACAATCAATTATATCGGTCATTTTTACTTTTCAAGGTTTTCACTTGTAACCTGTATGATGATAGTGTTAACACCACTACAACCATCTACAGACCACTAATAACCG
The DNA here is from genome assembly GCA_963921405.1 of Cepaea hortensis. Lineage (NCBI taxonomy): Eukaryota > Metazoa > Mollusca > Gastropoda > Stylommatophora > Helicidae > Cepaea > Cepaea hortensis. The sequence goes on along the minus strand of OY992885.1, from coordinate 98,035,387 downwards.
CTATCCACCCCTTATCAATGATTTTTACTAAGCTTTACCCGCTGCTATCAATATTATCGGCCATTTTTACTTTTAAAGGTTTTCATTTGTAACCTGCATGATGATAGTGTATAGGCCACTAATACACATTACAGACCACTAATAACCGCTACCCACCCCTTACCAACGAATTTCACTAAGATATACCACTAAAATCAATAATATCGGCCATCTTCACTTTTTAAGTTTTTCATTTGTAACCCGTATGATGATAGTGTTTACACTACTACGACCCTCTACACATCATATACCGGCCATATTTACATGTTTACCTATTACGATTTTCATATGACACCTGTCACGACCCGAGGTTCGAACCACCTAGCCCTACCCCACACGCCGACACCCCATGCTCCACCCCTAAGCTCCCACACCCACCGCCCCCTAGACCACCTCGAGGAAGTACACTGTAACCCTAAGCCTTACACAGCCCCAATGGAATGAAGATAGATTGTATGCCCAATAAAGATAAAGAAAGAAGACGAAAAAACACAGAGGAGGAAGAGCGCTGTACCTTAACACAGCATCACTAGTATGATGATAGTTTTTAAGTCCCACCCCGCTACAATCAATAATACCAGCAATTATATTATTTTTACACATATAAAGTTTATCACACAAAAAGGGAAGTAACATAGCAATAATACGTTCGATTATTTATTCATGGGTTGCATCCCTTGAAATTGAGGTCGTAAAATATGACGTATCACTTCAGGTGATAGACTTTTTATATAGTAAAAAATTTAGGTTGCCAACCTCAAATAAGACTTAGTTAGGACCTGACATACTACTCACAGGTTCACACACGAGCAGTGTTTCGCCAACATTATACTCACCACCTGTAGTTGTGGTCCAGGCCTTGTTTCATCCCGATGTATTAGCTTCAGCTGGCTGCCAGAATGTGCATTTTACAGCTCATATTCCACATGTTTTATACACCCAACGTGTCGACCACCTGACACCATGTGTTATTCCACACATACAATGTATTCATACGTGCAGATCTGTTGTCTGTAATAATGTATATAAGCCATTGTTCCCAATTATGGGGAAAATGAAACTAGCGTTATTTATTTTTATCAGATATTCCCAGTTTGTAATTACGGCTTTTGTCGGGAATATTTTGCAACAGCTGAAGATAAAATCTCGAGTTAAAAATGATTTTGTACCGCATCGAAATATGTTACCATGCAGCTGGTTGAGATATAAAACAAAAAGGTACTGACTTACCGCAGCTGTGCGCCTGTTTATGTATTGTGCTACTAAAGCACAGGTCGATTATAATTAACTTATCTTGATATGCGCACAATTTCATTGTTGCGTTTGCCGAGTGTTGCAACATCTGTTATGCGATAATCATCATACTGGAACGTCCCAGTTTGTGTGCCGTCTACACAAACGGGAAGATAATTAATGCATTACACCGGATGACATCAATACATAGATGGTTTTAATGAAGGGACTAGTTAGCCGCAGCGGAAGATAAAGTCTCGAATTTAAAAAAGACTTTGTACCGCACACTTTCATTACCATATTTCCTTGTTGAGTTTGATGAGAAATCGGTGCGTTCTACCACAGCTGTTAGGCGATAATCATCATACTGGTACGTGTCAGTTGCCGACATCAATACTGACACAAGATATACTTAAAAAAGAAAGTAAATTAGTTAATGAATGCTTTACCGCGCCAGTTTGTAAAACACGACAGTTGGGAGTATGAAAGAGCCATAGTAATGTATCATGCGACTTGTGCTTTGTTAAATATACCACGCATAATTTAACAACACCTGCCAATTATACTCATTTACCAACCCACAGACAATTTAAAAAAAAATATCGATCTAGGAAAACAGAGCGTGGAAGGACCCAGACCACAACCCAACACGAGGGAGGCATAGACCCCACCCCAGCCATGAGGCATAGACCCCCACCAGGAGGCATGAGACATAGACCTCATCAAGAGGCATGAGGCATAGAATCCCCACCACGAGACATGAGCTATGTCTCATACCGCATGTCTCAAAGCGACTCGTTATCAACATTGATAACTACTGCCAATGAATGGTTGGAGTTGAAGACACACTTCGAAGTAACAAGACAAAGTGAAAAGTGCTACACAGCTGAAATACTATATGGAATGTACAATGATGAAAAAAAAAATAATTGGCATTCCTTCTCTTTTTACAACCTATTCTATGTGAAGTGCTAAAAGTTAATAAACTGTTTGAATCTAACAATGTTGATAAAGTTAAATTACATGACGATCTCGCTTTGCCCATCTCATCTCATCATGTTCTTCTTGTACCTTGCTCTATTCTGGAGTGTGACAAGATCGTCTCGGGTACTGAGAGTTAACCACACCCGAGGTGTCTCTAGCACTCCCGTGTATTCTAACCTAACCCCAGGGGTTGGACAGGTAGATACACTGTTTACTCTACTGTGGACCTCGGATTAGTTAAGTAAGTCTACAAGCCCCTCCAGATTCTAGATCCCCACTATCTACCTACTCCCTTGGGACAATGAACAATGAGGCATCGTCCGAGACCACACTCAATAATTGTACAAAGAGTAAGTCAACACACACAAATAGTTTATTCTACCCTTGAGAATATAGAACTGAATTGAACACCCTGATAGAATAATCTATTTACACAAGTAGAGGATAGAGTAGAGACAAAATCTGAGATATGGCTCAAATCATCATTAGGCTGAGAAGTAGATTGGATGCAGATGTCCCGTCCAGTCGGTCCGCCACTCACCCGGCTTCATTCCAGTGAGATGACTAGAACCTTGGAGACCACTCCGTCCCCAGAGCTTGGGTCGACAACAAGAGGAGTTCACCTCCTTGGACCTCAATCAACTGGACGAACTGCAACTCTATCACTTCCTACTGAGTCACTGTTAAAGTCACTACTCAGTTCTCTGTAGACAGCCTGGCTGGGAGACCCTCCTCCTGGAGTTACCCCAGTTACTCTCGACTTCAATAAATGTCTGTAGCCAATGATAAATCTAATGGTCCCTCAGTCGTAGCACGTAACCCTGGTTGGGTAATAGTACCGCTTAAATAAATTTATGTAGCCAATGACCAATCTAATGGTCCATCAGTAGTAGCACGTACCCCTGGTTGGGTAATAGTATAGTTCTGCTGATAATTCACTAGAGTCCTAGGAGAACAACAGTTCACAGTTCATAGACTCTATAGTTAACACCATTTGGATCATGCACCTATTTCACACTTAATGGCAACAGTGTTCATGTGGACAATAATTAGTTGTCCTATATACCTGATAACACTTGAAAGAGTCAGAATACGTAAGCTGGTGTAGGTCTCATCATGACCTGCCCCTAGAGCTGCCGTAGGAACCGCACAAGGTTATCTGTTAATCTTTGCGTTCAGTTTCCGACGTTTAGGCGGAACCACAATAAACTTGGACTTGATGAGCTCCCAGAGCTGAGAGCACCCCATCTTGATACACCTCACTGGGTAAACATAGCCCCATCATTCCGTATACAGTCTATTGTCTCTTATACTGAAGCGTGATTGCCCAGGTTGCTGAACATCTCATTGCTGAAATAGAGCATCTTCAAGCTCAGAAAAAAGAAACAAACCATCACGTCCTACGTGTGCAATTTCAGGACACTGAAATCAACTTGGTGATAAACATTCAATCAGGATGATTCACCCTTTCGCATGGTGTGATTTAGTCAGGCGAGGTAAGTAGGTGGTTCTACCCTTTGCTATGGTACACGAAGTGGTTTCAGGCAAACAACAATTGTAGTAGGCTTGTTCCTCAACAGGCAACTCCTGAAAGGAAGAGCGATCGGTGAGAGTATTCTGGCCCAAACATTGGTCTACATGCATCCTATCACGGACTACTCAACCTTATGTCATGCTAATTAGTTATTCAATTAACTAGAGGATTATCTCTATATTGAGAGTAGTAAAGCATGGGTTTCCGTCAATGTCAGATGGCCTCTAAAGAACAGCCCGTCAAACAGAGTACGTAACCAGAATGACGAGTCTGATCGTACGTCTCACCTATCCCTATTCATCTACCAGTTGTCACAACGTCAGTAGTTATAGTAATCAGTTATCCTAGTTCTAGAGTTAACAAAAATAAACATTAAGGTGAAGAGTCCCTGGACTCGTTCCTTACATTATACATTCAATAGTAAACATCATAACGATCAATGTATCATCACTTGGGATATAGCAATAATACATGATCACATAAAGTATTTACACACTCCATTTCGCTAGTGGGACATCCTGCCCACCCTATAGCGAACTCTTCTTATTAGACTCTTCCCTAGAGTCAAGAAGTCTTCTTGGTAAAACATGATCCCCACATGTTCCAAGGGTTCTGCACCAGTTCTGACCTTCCAAGTGGATTAGCTTTGGCCTGGGCCGAACTTCATGGCTGGCCTGGTCTGCCAGCCCCATACTTTCATAACTTGCTCTCAATACCCATATCCCATATGTCCCCGTGCCTCATGCAACCTCCTTTTGTCCTTCCATCCTTCTATCACATCAGCACTGACTCGCACTTATGTAAGCATGAAAGAACAGGACAGTAAAGACAAGAATTAAGAACGCATGTATACATCGCGACGGTAACGCATTGTTATCACGCGTCGAACCACTCGGCGTTCGGTATCGCTCCTAGAAGTATCACATAACATGACCTAATATATATATACATTATGACACATCATATATATATATATATATATATATATATATATATATATATATATATATATATATATATATATATATATATATATAGCACCAATGAAGAACTTACCTTCTCACAGAATTCCACTGTCCCACAAAATGAATTCACTATTACGTTAACCCACAATAGTTACATCATTCCCTGTGGCTAAGCACTGTGTGCTCTCTTTACTTAGTACGAAGCACAGCACTGTCTGAATCGCCAACTAACAACTTACCTGGCTACCCAACAGTTCTTCTAGCTTCAGCTACTGACTGACATAAGTGAGGTTCAACTCATACACTAGTAACTGTGTCCTATTATAGAAGAGCAACATAGTATATGCAACGATTTGCCACCCAGGGTAAATACTAGTTGAACACAATACGCCAATATGACGGGCCTACATTTCAAGCAGTAATGCAACTACACACGCTTGTCAACAAAAGCGACACACACAGGTGTAGATCGCCCTAGTTTCTCAACTACGTTTTCGATCGGTTTCTCATTAGCGATGCAAAGACAACCGTATATTTAATAAGATTAGAACGATTGCGTTTTGTGATCAATTACAAAGTTAAATTAATTAACCAAGTAAATACCTGAATTGCGTGAACCAGACTCCAGTCAGCTACCAGAACTGTTCATGGACAAGCATGCCGTAATGTGATAACAGTCAGCTGCAACTTGGTTGGGGTGAGACGCTATACATTTGGCCTACCAGAGCCATGCGTCTGCTCACCTTGAGAGACAGAAAGTGAATGACTATTCCTGCCTCATTCCCCAACGTGCGTACCAAAGCGCACGAGAAATGAGTGCGTCATGATGAAAGGCAACTTCTCGGACAACATCCATTCCACGCACTAGAATTTCTAGATCTTTCTGCACGGGAATTTGTTAGAGCACCCGGCAACCCGGGTCACTCAAATCCCGGTGTTTCGAGAACCTTCTAGATGTAAAATCCCATTGGCTTCCCTCGGTCTATTTATATCCGGGAACGTCCCCGATGACGCGCCAAAATAGTGCGGAATCCCGTAGACAAAAGACAGATGAAGCGGGGTTTCGGCACAGAGGTGAAGTATAAACATCGTGATAGTGCCCGATTATGGGCTTCATATATCGATATTCTAATGGACTCTGCTATTCCCTCCGTCCAACGTTTACGTGGTCGGCCTCTTCTTCTGTTTCCATCTGGTCTGTACATCATTACTTGTTGTGGTATGCTGTTGACTGGTAACCTGTTTGCTTGACCAAACCATTTGACTTGCTGCTTTCTAATAAAATCTAGTGCTGCTTTAACTCCCACTTTAGTCCTGATTTCTTCATTTCTGATCTTATCGCTTCTTGATACGTTGAGTATTCTTCTCAGGAACCACATTTCTGTTGTTGTGATTTTTCTTTTCTCTTTTTCTGTCATTGTCCAGGTTTGGCATTGGTAGCATAGAGTTGGTAGAAAGATTGGGTTGTAAAGTGTTTTCTTAATAGTTATTGATACATGTTTGTTCTTTAGTATTGGTGCCATTTGTCCAATGAGTTGATTTGCCTTATTGCACCTATTTTCGATCTCGTCTTCTGATCTGCCACATACTTTCTAGGTACTAGAAACTCTTTACTTGTTTCAATGGATGTTCGTTTAGGTGAATTGTTGGTGTTTGTTCTTCTTTAGTTATAGTCATTACCTCTGTTTTGCTTGTGCTAATTTTCATGTTATGTTCCCTACACATTTCTTGTAGACTATTCATGTGGTCTTGTAATCCAGCTTCTGATTTTGCTGTTAGTGCTTGTTCGTCCGCAAACAGGAGTTATCTAATGGTTAGAGTTGCAGATGGTTCTTCTTCTGTGTTCTCGTGATGCTGTATTCTTGATGTCTCTGCTTGGCTGGTTTCTTTACATATGTTTTCTATATATGCTATGAACAAGAGAGGGGACATGACACAGCCTTGTCGTACTCCAGATCTTATAGTGTAGTGTTCTGAGTGTCCTCTCATTATGCTCTCATTATGCATTCACTGTTGTTGTATTCACTTCTACATAGGTTTGTTAGATGTGTACTTACTCCATATTGTCTGCTATTTCACTCAATTAGTAAAAGACTTATATTGCCAACTTCTAAAGCTGATTTGTTCACTTGCACTCTAGAGAGCTATTTGGCTCCTAAGCCATACCTGGGATACCAATTTAAATTTAAAAACAAATTGATGGTTTAAAATCAAAAGGACTTAAAAGAAAATGAAGAGAATAACTTAAGAAAGCGCTGTCAAGATTTTCTTGTCTCATTATTCAAGCAATTGAAGCAGAGAATTCCTGAACATTTAGATGTATTGAAAAATAATTTACTCTTTTCTGTTAACAACATACTTCAGCCAGTAAAGGACATACCTAAATATTGTCAAATTATGAAATTGTTAGGAGCAACTGATAATAGAGTGGCGGAAGCAGAATATCAGTTAACCAAAATAAATTTGGTTGACTGGACAAACAAAACAGAAACTGAAGCTTTTTGGAGTGAAGTAAGACAATTTAAAGATGCCCCAGGTAACAGTCCATTCTGTAAGCTCTTTCTTTGAATGTGCGATGTCTGCCATGATACTACCCCATTCAAATGCTGATGTGGAAAGAATTTTCAGTGCTATGAACTTAACAGCTCCCTAATCGTGTATTAAAAGAAATTGGAACATCTAAACCATACCAGCTCCCCCGATGGTGTTTCCACCTTGTCGTGGTGGGGGAGCTTGAGTTTCTCAATGACCCTGAGAGCTATGCCGGCGGTAGCGTAGCTACCAGCAGGGCCTCCCAAGCCGGACAGGTCAAAGGGTAGAGAACAGACAAAGAGAAACACCCTGGTCCTCCAGGTTGGGGGTTGAAGCGTGGGGTTAACATCCTCACCTTTGTAAAAACCTTTCTTTGTTACGAAACAAATACATGAGCCTCGATATCGGACTGACTTATCTGGACAACGACCTTGGAACGTTAAAGGACTTTTGAGATTTGGAACATGGAATGTACGGACACTATATCGAGCTGGAGCGGCCGAAGAACTAACCCGGGAGCTGATTGAATATCAAATGGATATAACAGCAATTCAAGAAATAAGGTGGCCAGGAGAGGGTACTTTAGAGCAAAATGGAATGATTATAATATATGGAGGAAACACCCAACATAAACATGAATTAGGAACAGGATTTGTCATCAAAAAAGGGTTATGGGGGAACGTTTTAAACTTTAAAGCTTTTAATGACAGGATTAGTAAATTACGAATAGAAGGTAAATGGAAAAATATAACGATGATTAATGTACATGCACCTACTGAAGAGAAAGAAGATGATATTAAAGAAGACTTTTATAATGATCTGGAAGATGTCATAGAAGAAACCCCCAAACAGGACATCCTGATTGTGCTGGGCGACTTCAATGCAAAAATAGGTAGAGAGCAAACTAATAAAAAAGTGGCCGGTATGGAAAGCCTACATACAACTTTAAATGATAATGGATGGAGAGTCATCAACCTGGCAGAAGCCAAAGGACTGCAGGTTAGCAGTACCAGACTACAAAGAAAGGATATACACAAACAAACTTGGAAATCATGTGACAAGAGAACCTATAATCAAATAGATCACATTTTAATTAACAACAGAAATGCATCAAACATACAGAAAGTCAGAAGTTATAGAGGAGCTGAGTGCCACAGTGACCACTTCCTCGTTGGAGCAAAATTTAAAATAAAACTTAAGAGAGCTTTCTATACTAAATTACAAAGATTACACCCAACATATAACAGAGAAAAACTGCAAGACATTACAGTCAAAGAGAAATTTACAGATGAAATAAAATGTAAACTTGAAACTCTGCAAAACCCTTTGGAGGAAAGCATTGACCAAACTTGGTTGAACATCAAGAATACAATTCAGTCTACCGCAGAAGAATGTCTCGGTGTGTTAACCACGCATAGAAAGAACAGATGGTTCAATCAAAAATGTGAAGAAGCAGTCATTAGGAAGAAGAATGCCAGACATGTATGGTTAAATGACATCAATAACATCCAAAAGGAAGAGCATTATAGAAATGAATGTAAAGAGGCTACAAAAATAGTCAGACAGCAGAAGCGAGAATATATGAGTAATATAATCAAAGATATGGAGACTAATCACCAGAAAAATGAATCCAGAAAATTTTTTAAAGAACTGAAGTCAATGAAACGAGGGCACCAACAAAACACATATGGTTTAAAAGACAAAAATGGGAATATGATAAATACCAATGAGGAAATGTGCAACACATGGAAAGAATATTTTATTGAATTACTAAATTGTGAAGCTCCAAGTAACATTTTCTCACAGGAAGAGGTTCTAACATGCGAACCACAAATTGAAGAACCTACATTTGAAGAAATCCTATATGTAATCACACGACTTAAAAACAATAAGGCAACTGGGACTGATGGAATTGCTGCTGAATTTATAAAGGCAGGTGGCCATGCATTACATCTAAAGCTATACGAACTAATAATAAAAATCTGGAGGACAGAAGAATTACCCCATGACTGGAAAGAGTCATTATTGATACCTATCTTTAAGAAAGGAGACAAGTTCCAATGTGGAAATTATAGAGGAATATCACTACTGTCCACAAGCTATAAGATACTATCCGCAGTATTACTAAATAGACTAAAACCATATTCAGAAGACATATTAGGTGACTACCAGGCGGGTTTTAGACAAAACAGATCAACAATAGATCAGATATTTATCTTACGACAAATAGCCGAGAAACATTGGGAATATAAAAGAGATCTCCATAAAATTTTTGTGGATTTTAAAAAGGCTTATGATAGTGTCCATAGGAATAGTCTATGGAATGCTATGCAGGAATTTGGAATACCAAGGAAGTTAATCAGCATGACCAGACTATGCATGGAAGATACTTATAATACAGTAACATATAAAGGCAGGAAATCAGACCCCTTCGAAATAACATCTGGCTTGAAACAGGGTGATGCACTATCGCCGCTACTCTTCAATCTGGCTCTAGAGAAAGTTGTAAGGAAGGTAAAGGAGGAATGTGATATTGGAGGAACATCCAAGCTGTTTGGTTATGCAGATGATATAGATATTATAGGGCAAAGTGAACAAAAGACATTGGAAATATTGACTCACTTAAAGGAAAAAGCCCAACAGATGGGGCTGGTTATCAACCAAGATAAGACAGAATATATGGTAATTTCAAGAGACGGAATGGCTAGAAACTCTGGCCACATACAAATAGATAATATGACCATTAAAAGAACGGAAACATACAAATACCTGGGTACAATCTTCAACTGCTCCAACATCATAAGGGAAGAAATACAAACTAGAATCAACTCTGGAAATAAGATATACTATGCACTACAACATCTACTAAAATCAAAGGCGCTATCTCGTAACACCAAAATCACAATATACAAAACACTGATCAGACCAGTTGTGCTGTATGGCTCTGAAACCTGGAGTACAACGAAAGGAGACGAAGCCTTGTTACAAACCTTTGAGAACAAAATTTTAAGACGCATCTTTGGACCCATTAGGGATACACAAAGTGGAGAGTGGAAAAGAAGAAGTAACAAAGACATTTATGATCTGTTTAAGTCCCCGCTAATCACTGGTATCATGAAGGCTAATAGACTACAATGGCTGGGGCATATAGAAAGAATGGAAGATAATAGGGAAACAAAACTCGCTTACACTCAGGAAATAAATGACCGTAGACCCCGAGGTAGACCAAGAAGGCGGTGGAGAGATAATACATGTACAGACCTACAAGCACTTGGAATCAACGACTGGCAAGAGAAGGTCCACCAGAGAGACGAATGGAGACGGATTGTATTTGCAGCAAAGAACCTCAATGGCTCGGAACGCTGAAGAAGAAGAAGAAGAAGAAGAAACCATACCAGAATCATTTTGAATCTGAAGCTTCAATTTCATCATCCAAGCTAAGTTTATCTAGTGGATCTTGTGAGACAGACATCAGTGAATATGAAGACATCATTCTATCATCATCAAGTGCCGTGCCGGCTGGCGTAGGCGTTCATGGCTCTCCACAGATCTCGGTCTTTGGTGTTCTGGATCAACTCTGCTGATGATATTCCTCCATGCCACCGTCTCAATCCATCCAGCATCATTTCTCTTGGTCTGCCTCTGCCTCTCTTCCCCTCGATCTTTCCAGTTGTCACAATGTTCTCCAATGCCTCTCTTCTCATCACATGATCAAAGAAAGCTGTTTGTCTCTTTCTTATTGTTGTATATAGTGTTCTAGTTTCATTAGCTTCTTTCAGGCAATCGTTGCAAGTTACTCTGGCTGTCCATGGAATTCGCAACATTCGCCTTAAAAACCACATCTCTGTTCCTTCTAAGTTCTTCCTAATTTGGAATGTAAATGAACATTCTATAGGGTAAGTCATATCGATATCTATGTAATTTCTTACTTTCTCAATCTAGATGTTTTTTCTGGATGTTTACCAACGGAATCTAGATATTTCTAGATGTTGTTTGGTTCGTTTCTAGATGTTTTATGTCGAACTAAAGTAGCAATCCTGGTGGCAGTCAGTCAATAGTAGGAAAACAAATCTAATAAAGGGCGGGTCTCAACCTCTAAAACAGCTTTGTTGGATTCTGTAAAGCCGTCGCCAGTATCAAACCTGTAAGTATTAAAATACTTCCCTTCGCTGGTTTATATATATATATATATATATATCACACCCTCCCATATTATTTATTTCTGTTTCTTCTTCTCTTTCTCGTGAGTTGTTGAAGTCTTCATTTGTTTCTTATGCTACGGGTATTCCAAACAAGTGCCTTTCTAGTTATAATATTTTCAGATGTTCTTAGTTAGATTTTGGCTGCGATGTTCTCAGGAATTTTGACTCGGTGAGGCTTCCATTGGCAGCGCTGTGGTTTGGAAGCAATAATGGCTGAAAGATTAAGTGCACATGCGCTTAAAATTCCTGTGCGCTGATGGCGGGGTAGTAGATTCATTCCTCACACCGATCAGGTGGACTTGAACGTTGACTTCTTTTCTCGTTTAGAAAGTAATGGCAAACTGCTGAAACATAAACCTGCAGTTGAAAATCAACCCGGAATTGATCGTTGTCTGTAAGGAGTTAATCGTAAATTGCAAAACCTATCAGTCATGGTTTAGTTATTACTTCTATAATGAACATAATTTATTGCCTAATAAACATCGTCAAAGTTTGCTTCAGACAGACATCGTTACACGCTTGCGATGTGTTAATTCTTCACCTAAACTAGGTTACGATGTGCGGATTGAGATTACCAACTCTCTTCCTCGCCGCCTTTCATTACAAGATGATTTCCTGAACATTCTGAAAATATGCGTGTGCCCATTGAACGAGTTGGGTTAAGGCTGACGGCGTGAAGGTCAGACAAACTTACCTGAAACGGAGACTACGCCCGACCTACGTGGCGCACAGCCCAGTGTGCAATTACGGATGAACATTTTTTTCTTTTCTTTGGTATCTTCATTACGGATCTGTGATCATGTGAATGTACTGTACCTATTTTTATTTTATTATGTTCTTCTCTTCTCCTTCATCTTCCAGTATTGTTTTCCATTTACCCTCCTTATTTCCCCAGTTACACCTTCAATTCCTGCCCCCTTAGGAGTCTCCGTGGCGAAGCGGTTATTTATTTATAGCCCTGTCCTTGACTTCACTGATCACGAGGCCGTGTAGTGGCAAATTTCCCAGAAAATTACTCATTGTACACATGTAGGGATTGATTGATGTAGGGAATAATCTGATAGCGTGTAGATTATTTTCAAGATAGTATAACATATTATAAGGTAAACTAAACAGTGACTTAATTGTAAATCCATTCTTTTTTTTAAATATTGATTAGCACTCACGTAAAACTTTTAAATTCTAGTCCTGTGCTAAACATACATTAGAGATCTCCGTGGCGTAGCGGTTAAGCCGCCTGCCTCGCATTCTAAAGGTTATGAGTTCGTTTCTGGACCTCGTAATTTGGTTAACGAGTGCTCACCCCTGGCCGCTCTGTGAAAACAGACCGAGCCAAATTGGTTAAACCGAGTGCATTAAAGGCAACCTCTCGTCTTTAAGCCGTCTTTTAAAAGGTAGGTGGGTAGATAGATTTTTGTTTTAGATTCAGAATTCCTCCACCTCCATTTTCTATTGAGTTATTTGCTGTCCGTAAGTATATGCATGAGTCTAGGTGCTACTTAGGTAATGTTCTTCTATAAAGTTTAAAGAAAGTTTATGAATGTTTTTCTTCTTTCGAAAGGCTACAATACCTGTAACTATGTGTTTTAATTGTTTCATCTGAAGTATCATTCGTTTATTGACATACGCTACATAACTCAGCCGTATGCACAGGGAGATGCAGGGAAATATCAGCATCATCATGTGCCATGCCGATAAGCGTGGGGGTCATGTTTCGCCATCTCACGCGACCACTAGAGACGCGGATCAGCTCAGTGTTCTTCTCTCGACCATACGACGTGGCAAAGCCATCCAGATATTTACTTCTCTCCCTTCCCTTGTTCTCTTCCCCACAATCTTGTCAGTTGTCACCAAGTTCTCCAATTTATTTCTTCTCATAACGTGTTCAAAAATTGTGACTGATTACGACTAATTGCTCTAATCAGTTACGGTTTTCATTTGTTTTTTGTAGGACTTGGTCATTGGTTTTTCTGCCTCTTCGTGGTATTCTTTGCATTTTCCTCAGAAATCACATTTCCACAGCCATCAGATGTTTTTCAGCTAGTCTGCTCATTGTTCATGCTTAACATCCATATAAAAATACACACAGGACCTATGTAGCACCTCAACACTCTTGTTCTCGTTGCTTTGACATCGTTTTATTGGTCAATATGTTTTCCATCTTGCAAAATGTTACTTTAGCCATGACGATTCTTGTTCTAATCTCTTGAAGGCATCTCCCATCAGATATTGTGACTGTTCCGAGATAATTGTACCGATTCACTGGTCTAAGAATATTCCCATTTTCTTGTGTATTACATTGTGTTATTTCCTTCTTCCTGGTGATGGCTATACTATAATCTGTGTCTTCTTACAGTTTAATTCTAAATCTAGTTGTTCATTGTGTGCAACAACCGCATCTACTAAATGTTGCAGATCCTGCTCATTGTCTGCATTCTATACTGTAACATCCGCATATCTCATGTTATTGATGTTACGTCCCCCAATGGTGATTCCTTTCATATCTTTTAAATTTCTTAAAATATTTCCACTGCACAGAGAAAAAAATATCTGGAGACAATGCACATCACTGTCGCACACCTCTCGTAATAAGCTGATGTTGACCTACTTCAGTATCAATCTTTATGGCAGCTTGTTATTTCCAATATATGTTTTAAAAAATCTAAGGTCTTCCCCATCAATATGTAGATTTTCAAGCATGTTCATCATTCGACATGTCTTACGTTATCGAAATTATAAAATTGGTTAACGAAGTTATTCATGTTTTTAACAACTAAAACTTCTATAGAACATAATATACCATGTATGGTTCAATATTGAAAAATCATATATATATATATATATATATATATATATATATATATATATATATATGTGTGTGTGTGTGTGTGTGTGTGTGTGTGTGTGTGTGTGTGTATGTATGTTAGGGCTGCAGAAGTTAACGATTAATTAATCGATTAATCGTTAATTTTTATTAATCGTTGTTTTTTTTTAACTATTAATCAAAAACTTTTCTCCCATAACTGATACAAATGAACCGGAAATCTAAAAGTAATAACATGGCAGCGGAGAAATATAAACACATTTCCGGACGATTACATGAACGTTTTGGTTTTAAAGTATTGACTATTGAAAATGCTGAAAAGGTTTATTGCGTTCATTGTGATAAATCGTTTGCCTACCATGGCTCTAACACCTCGCTTGCATACTGCCTTCAAAACAAACATACACTACAGTATCGGAAACTTCAGCTGAGACGGTCTATTGCAGCATCGTCACCTGCTTCGAAGCAGGCTACTTTGAGTCACTTTTGTCGTTCGTCTGATCGTCCAGTGAGTGCTGCATTACAACATGATTTTCAAGTATCACTTGCAAACTGGAGAGCTAGTAGTGGCAGACCAAATGCTGACGGCCTTCAACAAGTATTACGCACAACATTGCAAAATGCTGAATATAAGCTACCGTCCCGCAGCACTATTGATTGCTGAGTATAACAGCAAGATTCAAAATTCAAAATGTTAAACAATCTGTGAAAAACGCAAAGGGAATTGCGTAAACATCTGATTTTTGGACATCTCTAGGTAACGAAAGCTATTGTGGAATTATTGGCCATTGGATTGCCGATGACTGGAAATCGAAAAACGTTGTTGTTGAATACGTGAATGTTGTTGAACGTCATTATTCTAACAGTGTTGCCGAGTTATATAAACAGTTTGCAATAGACTGGGATATAAAGAACATAATTCAGGCTCTAGTTACTGAAAATGCAAGAAATATGGTTTCAGCTGTTGATAAAACCGGTTTTGCACATATTCCTTGTTTGGCTCAAAGCTTACAACTGAGCATATTACATGGATTTAAAGCCACTGACATCGAAACACTGTTTGGGAAATGTCGAAAAATTGTCGAACATTTTAAACATAGGGCTGCAAACACAACTAAGTTGCAAAATTGTACTGAGTCACCATTGTGTAAGCTGCAGCAAGATGTACCAACAAGATGGAACAGTATTTTTTAAAATTATGCTACATAGTCTTCTACAGGTCAGAGAAGCATTAGCTGTCTACATGTCAGATGAAAAGATGCAATACAAAGGTCCAAAACTGTCAGATTCGGATTGGGAGAAGATTTTGAAATATGTCAAAGTTTTGAACTTATTCTGCCAGACCACGTCCCTGCTTGGCGGTCAAGATTATGTTTCATGTAGCTGTGTATTGCCACTGCTATCATCGTTGACAAAGCATATGACTGTACACGATGATGATCCGGACTACATAGCTAAATTTAAGGCATCATGTATTAATGACTTCGGTGAACGTGTAGCTAATATGACAAGTATTGAAATACTACAGATTGCAACAACACTTGAATCACGCAACAAATACCTGAAGTGTTTGTCAAAAGATGAAAAAGAACGGACTTGGTCACGTTTTGAACAACAAATAGCAGCTGATGTTCATGATGGGCAGATGGAGACTGCTGCAACGAATGAAACTGACATTGACAATGAAACTATATGTGAACCAAATGAAAAGCGTATTAAGCTAATGGAGATTGACTCAGACACAGAAGATCATGTTGACAGCTCTTCTGATGAATTGCTACGTTATAAAATGGAGAAGAAAGTTGCTGAAACGGTTGACCCTCTCTAAAATTGGCATTCCTTGCAAAGACCACTATGTACATACCGGCTACCTCAGTTCCATGTGAACGATTGTTCAGCTCTGCTGGTTATATTGTTAATAAGACACGCTCGTCACTTGAACCAAATACTGTCAACATACTCCTCTGTTTGCATAGTTGGTTATTAGATTACATATGAACAAGACAATCCAGTGTTATTTCGAATTTTGACAAATTCGACTATAATGTGAGTTATGTAACTATAAATGATTTGCTTTAATCAAAATTAACTATTAATTAATCGTAAATTTTTCAGAAGTTAACTATTAAATTTAAATTAATCATTCGCAGCCCTTATATATATATATATATATATACTAGCTGCGCGGCCCGGCTTCGCCCAGGATCTGGCGGAGATCTATCTATCTATCTATGTATCTATCTATGTATCTATCTATGTATCTATGTATCTATGTATCTATCTATCTATCTATCTATCAATCTATCTATCTATCTATCTATCTATCTATCTATCTGTCTGTCTGTCTGTCTGTCTGTCTGTCTGTCTGTCTGTCTGTCTGTCTGTCTGTCTGTCTGTCTGTCTGTCTGTCTGTCTGTCTGTCTGTCTGTCTGTCTGTCTGTCTGTCTGTCTGTGTATGTATGTTTGGCCCGAACATAACAACAAAATATAGATAGAATAGAAGAATAGATAGAAAATATGATTGGAAGAGATCTATCTAAAGTAAACTTGGCTCCCGTTCCCGACTATCTGTCTGTCTGTCAGTCTGTCTATCTGTCTGTCTATCTGTTTGTCTGACCTGGCCCGGCCCGGCTTTGCCCAGGCCCTGGCGGAGATCTATCTATCTATCTATCTATCTATCTATCTATCTATCTATCTATCTATCTATCTATCTATCTATCTATCTATCTATCTATCTATCTATCTATCTATCTATCTATCTATCTATCTATCTATCTATCTATCTATCTATCTATCTATCTGTCTGTCTGTCTCTCTGTCTGTCTGTCTATCTGTCTGTCTGTCTGTCTGCCTGTCTGTCTGTCTGTCTGTCTGTCTGTCTGTCTGTCTGTCTGTCTGTCTGTCTGTCTGTCTGTGTATGTATGTTTGGCCCGAACATAACAACAAAATATAGATAGAATAGAAGAATAGATAGAAAATATGATTGGAAGAGATCTATCTAAAGTAAACTTGGCTCCCGTTCCCGACTATCTGTCTGTCTGTCAGTCTGTCTATCTGTCTGTCTATCTGTCTGTCTGACCTGGCCCGGCCCGGCTTCGCCCAGGCCCTGGCGGGGATCTATCTATCTATCTATCTATCTATCTATCTATCTATCTATCTATCTATCTATCTATCTATCTATCTATCTATCTATCTATCTATCTATCTATCTATCTATCTATCTATCTATCTATCTATCTATCTATCTATCTATCTATCTATCTATCTATCTATCTATCTATCTATCTATCTATCTATCTATCTATCTATCTATCTATCTATCTATCTATCTATCTATCTATCTATCTATCTATCTATCTATCTATCTATCTATCTATCTATCTATCTATCTATCTATCTATCTATCTATCTCAATATGGATTACCTTCCCCCTTAATAATAGAGATAATAATAACAATAACAAAACCCTAGTATAACAGCCAGTCCCCTTTTGGTAGGCCAGTATATTCCAGATGGCTAACAACAAGTGTCAGACCATTATCTAATATTACTGTGTCGAGTAGTTTTGATGTTCGCATTTTGCCCATGCCTTTATAATGCATATCCTTTATATTGTTGTTGTTCTCTGTTAGCCTTGAATGATGTGTGAATGAAATAATGTATGAAAGAGAGTGATAGAAGGGCAGAATGTTAGACGGGCCTGCGTGCCCAATTCTTAACCCTTTGAAAATAAAGTTTGTTCTATCTATCTATCTATCTATCTATCTATCTATCTATCTATCTATCTATCTATCTATCTATCTATCTATCTATCTATCTATCTATCTATCTATCTATCTATCTATCTATCTATCTATCTATCTATCTATCTATCTATCTATCTATCTATCTATCTATCTATCTATCTATCTATCTATCTATCTATCTATCTATCTATCTATCTATCTATCTATCTATCTATCTATCTATCTATCTATCTATCTATCTATCTATCTATCTATCTATCTATCTATCTATCTATCTATCTATCTATCTATCTATCTATCTATCTATCTATCTATCTATCTATCTATCTATCTATCTATCTATCTATCTATCTATCTATCTATCTATCTATCTATCTATCTATCTATCTATCTATCTATCTATCTATCTATCTATCTATCTATCTATCTATCTATCTATCTATCTATCTATCTATCTATCTATCTATCTGCTTGTCTGTCTGTCTGTCTGACCCGGCCCGGCTTCGTCCAGCTCCTGGTGGGGAGCATCTCATTTAATTCATATAAGTAGTCATATAAGCTCCCGTTCCCGACTATCTATCTGTCTGTCTGTCTGTTTGTCTGTCTATCTGTCTATCTGACCCGGCCCGGCTTCGCCCAGATCCTGATGGGGAGCATCTCATTAAATTCATATAAGTAGTCATATAAGCTCCCGTTCCCGACTATCTATCTGTCTGTCTGTCTGTTTGTCTGTCTATCTGTCTGTCCGACCCGGCCCGACTTCGCCCAGGCCCTGCTGGGGAGTATCTCATTTAATTCATATAAGTAGTCATATAAGCTCCCGTTCCCGATCTATCTATCTATCTATCTATCTATCTATCTATCTATCTATCTATCTATCTATCTATCTATCTATCTATCTACCTATCTATCTATCTATCTATCTATCTATCTATCTATCTATCTATCTATCTATCTATCTATCTATCTGTCTGTCTGTCTGTCTGTCTGTCTGTCTGTCTGTCTGTCTGTCTGTCTGTCTGTCTGTCTGTCTGTCTGTCTGTCTGTCTGTCTGTCTGTCTGTCTGTCTGTCTGTGTATGTATGTTTGGCCCGAACATAACAACAAAATATAGATAGAATAGAAGAATAGATAGAAAATATGATTGGAAGAGATCTATCTAAAGTAAACTTGGCTCCCGTTCCCGACTATCTGTCTGTCTGTCAGTCTGTCTATCTGTCTGTCTATCTGTCTGTCTGACCTGGCCCGGCCCGGCTTCGCCCAGGCCCTTGCGGGGATCTATCTATCTATCTATCTATCTATCTATCTATCTATCTATCTATCTATCTATCTATCTATCTATCTATCTATCTATCTATCTATCTATCTATCTATCTATCTATCTATCTATCTATCTATCTATCTATCTATCTATCTATCTATCTATTCTCTAATCCTCCATTCACCAATCACAATGAAACAAGTAAATTTAGTGATGTTTCAAAATGAGAACACTTTTGAAAATGATGCTATAATTACCGTATTTTATTATAATAGCCTAGGCTGGCATTGTGCCAGACAGATAATAAATCCATCTTTGAGATTTCGTAACTAAATTGTCAAGTTTTTTTCTTCTTAAAACATGACCAAAATATCTTGACTGAACAATCTTCCACAAGAAATCAAATACATCACCAATCCCTATTCATATAATCGCAAACTATTCAAACACAATCTCAGTACGGATTACCTTCCCCCTTAATAATAGAGATAATAATAATAATAACAAAACCCTAGTATAACAGCCAGTCCCCTTTTGGTAGGCCAGTATATTCCACATGGCTAATAACAAGTGTCAGACCATTATCTAATATTACTGTGTCGTGTAGTTTTGATGTTCGCATTGTGCCCATGCCTTTATAATGCATATCTTTTATATTGTTGCTATTCTCTGTTAGCCTTGAATGATGTGTCAATGAAATAATGTATGAAAGAGTGTGATAGAAGGGCAGAATGTTAGACGGGCCTGTGAGCCCAATTCTTAACCCTTTGAAAATAAAAGTTTGTTCGTTCGTTCGTTCTATCTATCTATCTATCTATCTATCTATCTATCTATCTATCTATCTATCTATCTATCTATCTATCTATCTATCTATCTATCTATCTATCTATCTATCTATCTATCTATCTATCTATCTATCTATCTATCTATCTATCTAACTATCTATCTATCTATCTATCTATCTATCTATCTATCTATCTATCTATCTATCTATCTATCTATCTATCTATCTATCTATCTCAATATGGATTACCTTCCCCCTTAATAATAGAGATAATAATAACAATAACAAAACCCTAGTATAACATCCAGTCCCCTTTTGGTAGGCCAGTATATTCCACATGGCTAACAACAAGTGTCAGACCATTATCTAATATTACTGTGTCGTGTAGTTTTGATGTTTTCATTTTGCCCATGCCTTTATAATGCATATCCTTTATATTGTTGTTGTTCTCTGTTAGCCTTGAATGATGTGTG
The DNA here is from genome assembly GCA_963921405.1 of Cepaea hortensis. Taxonomy (NCBI): domain Eukaryota; kingdom Metazoa; phylum Mollusca; class Gastropoda; order Stylommatophora; family Helicidae; genus Cepaea; species Cepaea hortensis. Next base: position 98,014,811 of record OY992885.1, on the reverse strand, counting down.
AATGAAATAATGTATGAAAGAGAGTGATAGAAGGGCAGAATGTTAGACGGGCCTGCGTGCCCAATTCTTAACCCTTTGAAAATAAAGTTTGTTCTATCTATCTATCTATCTATCTATCTATCTATCTATCTATCTATCTATCTATCTATCTATCTATCTATCTATCTATCTCAATATGGATTACCTTCCCCCTTAATAATAGAGATAATAATAACAATAACAAAACCCTAGTATAACAGCCAGTCCCCTTTTGGTAGGCCAGTATATTCCAGATGGCTAACAACAAGTGTCAGACCATTATCTAATATTACTGTGTCGAGTAGTTTTGATGTTCGCATTTTGCCCATGCCTTTATAATGCATATCCTTTATATTGTTGTTGTTCTCTGTTAGCCTTGAATGATGTGTGAATGAAATAATGTATGAAAGAGAGTGATAGAAGGGCAGAATGTTAGACGGGCCTGCGTGCCCAATTCTTAACCCTTTGAAAATAAAGTTTGTTCTATCTATCTATCTATCTATCTATCTATCTATCTATCTATCTATCTATCTATCTATCTATCTATCTATCTATCTATCTATCTATCTATCTATCTATCTATCTATCTATCTATCTATCTATCTATCTATCTATCTATCTATCTATCTATCTATCTATCTATCTATCTATCTATCTATCTATCTATCTATCTATCTATCTATCTATCTATCTATCTATCTATCTATCTATCTATCTATCTATCTATCTATCTATCTATCTATCTATCTATCTATCTATCTATCTATCTATCTATCTATCTATCTATCTATCTATCTATCTATCTATCTATCTATCTATCTATCTATCTATCTATCTATCTATCTATCTATCAATCTATCTATCTATCTATCTATCTATCTATCTATCTATCTATCTATCTATCTATCTATCTATCTATCTATCTATCTATCTGCTTGTCTGTCTGTCTGTCTGACCCGGCCCGGCTTCGTCCAGCTCCTGGTGGGGAGCATCTCATTTAATTCATATAAGTAGTCATATAAGCTCCCGTTCCCGACTATCTATCTGTCTGTCTGTCTGTTTGTCTGTCTATCTGTCTATCTGACCCGGCCCGGCTTCGCCCAGATCCTGATGGGGAGCATCTCATTAAATTCATATAAGTAGTCATATAAGCTCCCGTTCCCGACTATCTATCTGTCTGTCTGTCTGTTTGTCTGTCTATCTGTCTGTCCGACCCGGCCCGACTTCGCCCAGGCCCTGCTGGGGAGTATCTCATTTAATTCATATAAGTAGTCATATAAGCTCCCGTTCCCGATCTATCTATCTATCTATCTATCTATCTATCTATCTATCTATCTATCTATCTATCTATCTATCTATCTATCTATCTATCTATCTACCTATCTATCTATCTATCTATCTATCTATCTATCTATCTATCTATCTATCTATCTATCTATCTGTCTGTCTGTCTGTCTGTCTGTCTGTCTGTCTGTCTGTCTGTCTGTCTGTCTGTCTGTCTGTCTGTCTGTCTGTCTGTCTGTCTGTCTGTCTGTCTGTCTGTCTGTCTGTCTGTGTATGTATGTTTGGCCCGAACATAACAACAAAATATAGATAGAATAGAAGAATAGATAGAAAATATGATTGGAAGAGATCTATCTAAAGTAAACTTGGCTCCCGTTCCCGACTATCTGTCTGTCTGTCAGTCTGTCTATCTGTCTGTCTATCTGTCTGTCTGACCTGGCCCGGCCCGGCTTCGCCCAGGCCCTTGCGGGGATCTATCTATCTATCTATCTATCTATCTATCTATCTATCTATCTATCTATCTATCTATCTATCTATCTATCTATCTATCTATCTATCTATCTATCTATCTATCTATCTATCTATCTATCTATCTATCTATCTATCTATCTATCTATCTATCTATCTATCTATCTATCTATTCTCTAATCCTC